>JAOVVF010000008.1:21402969-21420267 GCA_028565595.1 Duopalatinus emarginatus | reverse complement strand
AATAAAATTGGATCGTCCCAACCTGGGGCGACTATTTAACAAAAAAGCAAAGTGTAGTCAAACTGAATCCTGACTTTTTTTTACTTTATTACTGTTTACTGCTCACTGTGGGGGTTTTTCTTTCAAATAGTGAAAACCTCTGCACAACATTTCTTTACATGTGCCTAAGACTTTTACACTACTGTATATATATATGTATATATGTATGTATGTATGTATATAATATTTATATAATGATATTTATAATAAAATTATTATTAAATTATTTTTCACAAGCCTCATTCCCCTCGGGGGGCATTTGGTGTGTGATCTGCATGGGCGGGGCTCCGACACTTTTTAACACATCAAGTTTAAGAACTGACTCTTCACTTTCTGTCTAATTTATCCTGCCCCTTCACAGGTGTTATTCACTTCACTTCACATAAACTTTTTAATGTTATGGCTGATCATTGTATGTTTAACATGTTTTAAGTAGCCTTCTTCTCTGGATAACTTAAGGGCAGCAATTCCCAAGCGCCCCCTATTGACCAGACACCATTAAACAACATTAACTTTTGCCTGAAAACTCATTTCTAATTAGCTGAATAGTGAATCGAATAATATGCAAATTGAACAGAACTTGCAAATCAGCACTGCTGCTGTTCTGATGAACAACTTGTTTAAAATGAAGTGAATGTATGTGTGAGAAATCCTGGTATGTTTGAAACTTCTCTTTTTTTTTATTTTGCGACACCGCATTTTGAATTTGCTGTGGACATCCGTGAAGCACATGCAGTGTACAGTAACTCCGAACACACTGACCTTGAAAAAGGGATGTTTGTCCTTCCTTGCTCTCATTAACTCTTATGATGAGCATTTATATTGGACTTTAATGGGAGGCTTGGGGAGGTCAGTCCCCATACAGTAATTTTTGTGACTTCAAAATGATAAAATAATTTATTAATTTTCTCTGAAATTTTTTAGGGAGGATGGTCCTCCTTTTTCTCAGTGGACGAGCTGCCGGTGATATGAATATAAACCTGTAATTTGTCTTGTAGTTGACACTCGTGTCAGAGATTTTGTTATAAAGCAGTAATCAACACCTTTTGACCAATCAACTTTGAGAATTCAGCAGCACCGTGACATAAGATACCAACTGATAATGGATCAGACTACAATGTTTATGCATTATAATTGCTTAAACATATCTTACGTCTTCCCCACAGAAACATCTCTCTGCCGAAGAGTTCCAGAATTTATTCGGGATGGAGATTGCAGAATTCGATCGTCTGTCGCTGTGGAAAAGAAACGAACTGAAGAAAAAAGTCTCACTTTTCTAACACTAAGGATCTGCCTATGGACAAAAGCATTCTCTATTACTAACACAACTCAGACGTTTCAGGATAAGTAAACCGCACATAATCCACTTTTAACTCCGGCACCTATCATACGGCTTGTGTATGTCTATTATAGACTTGTGCTCTCTGTGTGCAGTAAGTCAAACTACAGAATAACATATCTGTATGATATAAAGCAGAGGTCAAAGATCACAGCCCTCTCCTGAAGATTTACCTTCCTGGAAAGCTCCCACTTCGATTTTTTAAAAATTAAAAATAGACCAAAATTTCTCTCTGGCTTAAATAAGGGATTCTTAAAAAACGCCTGTCTTTATGCCTCGCATGACCTGTTGTTTGTTAGATCAGATGCAAGTGATCAGTGTCAGTACTATTTTCAGCATTCTTATAACTCTTTACCTAAAGACCCTCGTAGACACCGATCAGCCAAAACCATAAAACCACTGACAGGTGAAGTGAATTATCTGGTTGCAGTTGCATCTGTCAAGGATTAGGATCTATTAGGCAGCAAGTAAACAGTCATTTCTTAATGGTAATGTGTTGGAAGCAGGAAAAATGGGCAAGCGTAAGCATATGAGCAGCTTTGACAAGGGTGGCACAATAGAAAAGCGTTCATAGTATCATCTGCTGGTCCCAGGTATGAATCCCAGGTGATGTTACAGCCATCTACATTGACATTTGGCAGACAGTCTTATCCAGAACGAATTACAGGTAGGTCAACGTAGTGTTAGGAGTTTCGCCAAAGGACCCTTATTGTAGCACAGTCCCCTTTTATCCCCCTTGGTGTAGCACAGACTAGCTACCCAGACTGGGAATTGAACCCAGGTCTCTCACAACCACAACAAAGGTGGGGTTGAAACCCAGCACCTGGCACACCAGAGGCAAAGAACATCCACATGAGCCACAGGAGCTCATCTATAACAGGAGTCTAAAGATCTGAGAGAGGCTATCTGTGAGCTCATGCATACAAAAAAAGGTTGGGAGTGCTTTCCTCCAAGCTTTTGCCCCTGACCTTGCCTGAGCAGCAGCTTGATCAGAAACGGTGGCTGGTATCACATGATTTGGAGGAAGCACGTGATAACGTTTGACCGATTGGTAACTGTCGCATGTGAGGAGAAAGATGTATGATGGGTCTAAAATCGAAGGGAAATTAGGGAAAAAAAGAAACCAGAAACAAGGAACAAATTGTGATGGTTAGACAACTTGGTCAGAGTATGTCCAAAACAGCAAGTCTTACTATAGGGGGTTTTCTTAGTACATACCAAAAGTGGTCCATGGAAGGACAGCTGGTGAGCCAGCAACAGGGCTTTAGGTGCCAAGACTTATTTACGAATATGGGGCCTGAAGGCTAACTGTCTGGTCCGGTGGATCTGTTGCTAACATCTCGTTGCCAAATACAAAAGAAGACTTTGAGAGGTCTTATGGAGTCCACGCATTATGGGTTCGGAACGGTTTTGGGAGGCGTCGTTATTGTTGTGGCTGATCTGTGTAAGTGCGTATTTAGACCAAATACACACGCTGAATGATTACTTTAAAAATGAACGCACTCACTGCCCCTCTGTCCAGTACCATATTGGCTCTCTGTCTACTTATCATGCTAATTGGCTAGCAGAATAATGGAATGAGGCTGTGCAGCGGTGCGGTAGCTTTGCTGCCTCGGAGCTCTGTGGTTCCCAGCATTGTTTTGTCCCTGCTAGTGAAAAGTGGACAAGAGGCGGTGGACAGGGGGTGGATTAAAAACAAAAATGGAATGGAGCAGGGTTCATCTTCAGGGGTAGCTTTAGTGATCGATGATTAATGTATAATATCACCACGTATTGAGATGTACAGCTCAGTACATGTACAGTCAGTCAAGAACGGATCATACCAATGTTATTGTACATGAAGACTCTAGTCCTACGAAGACTGCTTCCCAGACTATCGCCTTATTCCTTTTCTATTAGTGAGATTCTCAAAGTGCCCAGTTCAATTTCTAATATAGTCATACGTATGTGTATATTTACACACACTTAATTTGTGTTACAATCACAGCTACAAATTACTATTTATTGTCACTAAAGAAATTGTGCTACTGTATAAATATTTAATTTATTTATTCATAGCCATTTAGGTCTGCTCATAAAAGTCAGCCACAAATATAACTACATCCTGCACATATATATATATATATATATATATATAAATATATAAAACATCTATTTTGTAACTCATGAAAATTGCATGGATATAATATTACACATTATCTGTATACCTGACTGCAGGTTTCATGCCAAGCAGCTGCGTGTTTAAGCTTTTTCCTTTTACTTTCTGACACAAGTGTAGTAAGTGTAACGCCGGGGACTCGGTTAACGTCTCATCAAATCATATCGACATATATACATCACACTCTGCACTGAAGTGGCAGAAAAACCGGTACACCAGTCTAATACTTGGTAGGTTCCCCACAGAACATGGACTCCCATGGACAAGCTTGTATAAATATTCTGTACTACTTCCTGCAGAACGCTCTACAATTCTGTTAGGTTTCGAGGTGTAGGAGGTATCCTGCGTTCCACATCTCCTTGCACGGCATCCCAGATGTCTTTGATAACTTTGATAACTTTGAGATCTGGTGACAGTGTTCCTCTAACCACAACCCAGCATCTCTAGATGTGTGTGGTGGCGCGTTGCCCTGTAGGAAGAGGCCAACCCCGTCAGAATGAATGCAGGACATGAACTCTTCAGAAAGGAGGCACCCATTCTGAGACCTTCACTTGTCAGAGGTGTTCGTAGATGTTCCAGGGGTCAAGCTTTCAAGGGGGGGTCTGTACCAGCTTTCCTGGTACTTCATTGTATGTTCACATGTTTGCACTCGAAATATACCAGCCTGTTTATAGCAAAGCGAAGCATCAGGTTTATAGGCCGCAATGATTTACAGAAAAAAAAACGAAATCATGTTTCTGGTTCATGTCGAGTTCACATGCAAAGCGCGGAACTCCACATCCGTATGCAAATCGTTCACAGGATCACAGAGGTTCAGTGTCAGGATTCAGACTGCCGAGGATCGGTCTACTTTTTAAAGGAATAATCTTTTAACTTTAGTGATCCGAATCTATTTTTAAATCTATATATTTCCTGTAATATACAGGAAAAAAACAGTGGCTCTATTCATCTATTTTGCCTGCATACTTTTATGAAACACTTCTATCGTGTTGGGCGTGGTCTCCTCCAGGATGACTCCGCCCTCTATCCACAGGCCAAGAGTGGTCACTGATGAAAGTAAAACTGATGTAAATCATACACCTTAACGCTCGTCAGATCTCAACCCGTCTGAACACCTATGAGAGATTCTGGAACCATGTGTTAGACAGAGCGTCTCCACCAGCATCATCGCAACACAGACTGAAAGACAAGTGAAAGTGAAAGTGAAGTGACCTAGTGTGCTTGCACACAGAGGAATTTGATCAGCCGTGCAGTGAAACACACACACACACACACCAGTGAATGCACACACTAAGGGGCAGTAAGCACACTTGCTGCATCCACAGTGACTGGGGAGCGGTTAGACGGTTAGGTACCTTGCTCAAGGGGACTTGTGGCATAGGGGACGAACCGGCAACCTTGCGGTCTCAAGGGTGGTTCCCTAACCTTGATCTACGGCTGCCCCTGTGGATACTGCTGGTGACAGATTTCCTTGAATCTGTCCTTCATTTGTATATCTCATTACGTCTCAGACGAATTTAGCATTTCTAGACGTGTGGCCGAATCCATCAGAATGAATGCAGGACATGAACAGGTGTAATTCACCAGAAAGGAAAGGAGGCACACATAGCATTAACCTGTCAGAGACGTTTGTAGATGTACCAGGGGTCTCATAAAAAGCTTAAACAAACCCCACACCATTATGAAGCCACCATCAGTCTGTACCAGTTTTTCTGATACTTCAGGATATAAAAGATTTTTTATAAGTCGTTTTCACCCTGGTCTGACACACAGATACACACACCCTTCTAAAACTCCATTTTGGTAAGACTTTTTCTCATGTCTGTCTCATCCTGAACTCGTGTAGACTCTTAACAGCTCCAGTGTTTAATTTGTTTTATGTAAATGCTTGTTTTAAACGTTAACCCGACATCACCGGTCCTGTGTAGGCTGCTGGTAAATCATGTACTGCACGCTTAATACCCATGTGATGATCCAGGAAAATGTTTCTGTTCGCAGCTTCATGTGTGTATCATGGACATTTTACTGTCAGGTCCATAAATATGTGTACAAAACAAATAAAATCATTGTGTCTGTTCACGTAGTGTGTCTGTGATTAATAAATCTAATGCTGCCCTTCTGAGACCATCTCGTGTTTGGTTTTCTTTAGGCTTTTAGTACATGGATCATTCTGACATAAATGAAAATAAAAATGTACCATTACAGGGATAAAAACTTGGTGCCACAAAAGTTTTTTTTCTATTCCTGAACTTCGTCTGTGTCCGAAATTTAAACAGTAGGTACTAGATTGGATCCAGTGCACAGTACTCTACCGGTAAGGCAGTAGGTTCTTTCAGTACACAAGTGTGCGGTATGCATGCAGTTTTGGATGTACTATGTCCATAACATTATGCAAGTTACAGTGATAATTTTTAACAAAATGCGTTTGTCATTGTTAGGGTCTAAATCTCTCTATCAGGGATAGCTACTCATAATGTTATTAGGGGTTGTACATAATGAATATTTTTATTTTTCTGGTTACCAACTGCCTGCTTTATGCCATTTTTCTGGGACAGATTATCGGACCAGTGTGCTGTATTTTCATACTTCAAAATGTCTTTCGATGCAGAACATCAACCAGGGATTTTCGCACATACTGCTTAATCAACACTATGTATTCTGACACAATACCAGTTTTTGCGCACTACTGTCATGTGAATCCTGACACAGCATTTGGTTCCTAACAGTAAATATACACCAGCCATAAAATCACTCACAGGTAAAGGAAATAATGTTGGCACATGTCAACGGCTGGGATATATTAGACAGCAAGTAACAAGTCGGTTGATGTGTTGGAAGGAAAAAAAAATGGGCTAGTGGAAGTATCTGAGTGCCTTTAATAAGCACCAAATTGTGATGGTTAGATGACTCGGTCAGAGGATTTCCAAAGCAGCAGGTCTTGTGGCGTGTCCTAGTGGTACAGTGGTTAATACCTACCAAAGGTGGCTCAAGAAAGGACAACAAGTAAGGTGCATGGGTGGTGGGGTAGTGGGGGTTAAGGCTAATCTGTTTGGTTTGATCCCAGAGAAGGATCTGTTGCTAACATCTTGGTACCAGATACCACAGAGTCAATGACTCAACAAGTCAGAGGTGTTTTGGTGGCTGTTTAGGTGGTTTTATTGTTATTGGGTATGAATATTTCGTACTGTAGGGAAGAAATTAAAGGTGTGTTGAAAGTAATTCAGTTCAGTGTGAACATATGTTCACTTCATCCTGCTTAGTGTAAACACTGAAGTATAAAACGCACTGTACAGGTCCATTTTTAACACACACATGTATCAGATATATGAGGGTACAGAAGATTGTCAGGTATCATCATCAATCACCAGGACAAGATAGTGTAGAACTGTATAGTTACACACAGAACACTGGTATTCCTCCTTAATAAGGGGACATTAGCAGTTTCAAGACACAAGATGGCGCTGAGTGCACTCTCTGCTTCCTTCTGCTGCTCCATGCTCGGTCTGTTTGCATCAGCAGCCCCTTCTTCCTGCTCCACTGTATAATATCTAGGCTGCACACAAGAACAGGAACTGCTGCTGTCATACTGTACTCCTAATCCATATCCTAACGCCCTGTAGCCTATATTCAACACAATCAGTGCCGTCAACCTTTTCTCTGGATGACCAACGTAACGTGATCCTGTAATTTATCACGAGATCTGCTATCTGGTGTCACTATCCGATGAGAATGACATGGCTTCCCCCTTTGTGTCCGGTTCCTCATGAATATGAGGTTTCTTGTAGCCATGGGGTGTATTTCGTCATCGCTCACTGAATGTCCATCATATAGCCTCCACTATTCCGGGAAGAATTTTGTACTAGATTTTGCAGTGTCTCTGTTGGGAGTCGTACATTTTCCCCTAAGGTCTGTATGGGAGTTCTTTAGGTTCTCTAGTTTTCTCCAATCACCTTGGCGCACTGGCTATGCTACATGAAATGAAGTCATTGACCTAACGTTCCTGGAGGAGTTTGGCCTCCGTGTTTAACCCATCCGTGCACTAGTGAACGCACACACTTGAGGGGCAGGGAACACACTTGCCCAGAACGGTTTAATGGGGCAACACCTATTCACGGTGCCTGGGGGTGGGTTAAAGAATTAGGTACCTTGTTTAAGGCCACTTTATTCATGTCTTATCGGTATGCAAAAGTGACAGTAAACGCAAGTTACTCTTCTGACCAGTGTGCAGTGAAATTGACCTGGTGTAGTGGTTAATGCTGTCACCTCATAGCAAGATGATTTAAGTGAACTATTTTGCCTAATGTGATCTCCGCATTTAACCCATCCATCCAGTGAAACACATACACATCAGGGAACACTAGGGGGCAGTGAACACACTTGCCGGTGCCCGGGGAGCAGTTAGGGGAGTAAGGTGCCATACTCAAGGGCACCTCAGTTGTGTCTTGCCCCCGGTGTGGGGATCGAACTCGCGACCTTCCGGTCACGAGACCGGTTCCCTAACCACTAGGCCATGGTTGCCCCTATCCGGGGTTTGATTACTGGACCAGGCCGGGCTGTCCTGTCTGGAGTGTGCATGTTGTCCACATGTTTGAGTGGGTTTCCTCAGGGTACTCCAGTTTCCTCCCACAGTCCAAAGATGTGCACATTAGGTTGACTGGTCACTGTAAATTGCCCGTAGGTGTAAGAGATCGGGATGCTCAGTCGGTCTATCTGTTTCTGGAGGGCATGTGAAACATTCACTAGGGGGAAGATGTGCCCATAGTGGTGGGCAGCCCCTTGTTCGCAGCGCAAGCTCAGGGAGCAGTTAGGGGCTTGGGTGACTTGCTCAAGGGAACTTCGGCCAAATCTTGTCATGGATTGTTGCGTGGATCGAACCCGGGACCTGATGGACTGAACCGACAAACCGTCTGGTCACAAGACCTAAGTTCGAAACATGGCTGCGACATTGCCCCTGGATGTGTGTGTGTGTGTGTGTGTTTGTGTATGTGTGTGTGTGAGAGAGAGAGAGAGAGAGAGAGAGAAAGAAAATGTGCTTCCTGTCAAGGATTAGCATCCCAGAATGAATGAATAAACAAACAACACTTCTCAGTCAGGGGTCTGTGGATACAGAGAGGCAGTAGTGATGAGTACAGTGAGAGAACTACATTACCCAGAGACCCCTGCACCTACCCTAGCAGACGCCATGTTGTAGGAAATCCGCTGGTGCTGTGGATTAGAGTTTAATCCGAGAGAAAAGAGAGGAGAGTCAGGACGACTCAACAGATCGCTAGTGAAAAACCGGAGAAAGCAAACAGGTCCTCGAACAGATGCGATCGAACAACCGGGAGCAGACGTGTTCTGTGGACATCAACAAGAGCGTTTAAGACAATCTGGACATTCAGACAGCATTTTTTGTCCTCCTGTCTCTCATTTCCTGACTCCGCTCATTTTCATCCTCCGGCAGAAATTGACAGCAGCTGGGGTCGCTCTTATAACCAAGGACACCAAAATCAGCCTTAATTCCCCCTTTCTCCATCCAGAACCTGCACCAGACCCCCTCCCATTTCTGCCCCGGTCCCCCTGATTATATGTGACTCTACACGTCAGCTACGGTTCTCTCTTTTCCTTTTCACACCGGCTCTCCTTGCGTTTTACACAGGAGCAGCCATTTACTTTTTCTGTTAGCCGAGACGTAGCTAGCCTGCTAGCTAACTCTATTAGCTAGGTGGTTAGCTACGCGGAGGAATTACATCTGGTATCCTGTGAGCGAAGTGACAGACACCTCAGACGATGTCGACCAAGGACCAGAACAAAGTCTCCACTATCGAGCGGCCCGTTAAAGGTAAACCAGGCTTCTGAACCTTCTCTGTGCCAGCTTGTGTTAGCATATCGAGCTTATTTGATGTCACTGCACTAGTTAGCTAGCTAACTGCCAGCTGTCTCTGTGATATCTAAACCGTACTTACCTCACTTCACCTTACCTCAGCTAGCTATCTAGATAACCGCTAGCTACGTCTCAGTACCTCAGAATGCAACTTTATTTTCTCGTTTTGTTAGCTAGCAGGCGTCAAAATGGTCACATAGCCTGCGTATGTGCTCTTAAAGACAGGCGTTAGGTTTTAAACACAGGGCAATGTCATCGCGCGCGGCGTCCGTTAAACCGCCACTTATTTGACTTGCTGATGGCTGCGCGTGACTCTCTGATTTGAAATTGCCTCGCGTGCGGCTCGCATTTTTTTTTTCTTTGAAAAAAAAAAAAAACCTCGAGTGGCACGAGACTCGTCCTGTGTCACCAACGGTTTTCAGGGAACGCTAGCTAACGGGCAAAATAGAGACGCCGGGTGACGTCACGGGAGGTTTAATTGACCAGGAATTTTCCACAGAGTTTGACAAGTGGATTGGGGTTATGCTGTTCTGGGAAAACAATCAACATCCTGAGGTAATGTGGACTACTTTACCTCAAGTATGTGTTCAGACTTGGTTCGAACCCGGGCACGACCGGCTTTGCGATCACAGTTTGTTTCCTGCACGACTGACAAGACGCGACTGAAGTGCCCCTGAGTGACGGCACCTTCTCTCCGGGCTCCATGGATGGGGTTGCTCACTGTGTGTGTGTGTGTGTGTGTGTGTGTGTTTCTTTGCACAAATTTCTCTGTGTGCAAGCGCTGTGGTCAATAAGTAAGGGTGTGTTCACACCTGCTCTTTTTAGTCGGGTTAAAATGATTGGTTTTGACCCTTGGTGAGATCACTCTGGGCAGGTGTGACCGCAGTAATCACACTCAGAAGTGGACCGAAACCACCGCACCGAGACCCTGTGACAACAGGTCCTGGTCCTAAACGAACTCTGGAACGTTTAGTTTGTAGTGAGAACGTGATCTGACCTCGATCCCACCTAACTACGATTCCAAAACGTGCCTGTGAAGTGAATTCAGCATTCTGTAGATGTAGTTTAACCTGGTATATTCTCCAGATAATTACTACAGCTATGAATAGAAGCCGTTGCTCCATTTTTATATAGACATTCTTTCTGTATTTACCTTCTTGCTGCTGCCTCAGATCGGTCGGGTTCAAAGACCTCATTCATACGTAGTTTTATTGTGATGCATTGGTTTGGTGCGCTTGGATTTTTCCCTGTCTGAAGTGGAAAATGCTCCAAGTTTGAACTGATTTGAATCAGAGTAAAGGAACTATATATAAGTGTGAAAACGCCCTCAGTATGAACGCTTCCTTTCCAGCTCTGGTATGCATCAAATAAGCAGAGCAAAACTGCCTGAGCAGGTGGGTCACGGTTTGATTCTGAATGAATTCTGGTGCACTTTGTTTCAGGTATTATCAAGCTCAACACGGTGCATAGCTCAGACGACTTGTACACCGTATATAAATATACGCTGTACGTCCATTATATATCACTGTTATCTTTTTTTTGTTTTGTGTTTTTTAAATTTATTTTGGTTTGATTGTAAAGCTTGCGCGTGTGAACGCTAAACAAACCAGAACATAAATAAAACAATGCACCGTTTTCCTATTCAGTCCGGGCAAAAGAACTGAATTACGATAATTTTTTTCCCTGGAATTAGAGGTACTGAATGTTGCTGAAGGTTTTCAGGACAAGTTAGGTCCTGTTTATTACTCGGCTTCACTTTGCTTTGCTTCAAATTTTGGAAACGCATCATGGTTGTAGTTAAAAAACGCAGTTCCCTGGAACTCCTTTCCTTAAACGTTAAATAACGGGGGGAAAAAACAACAACACTACTACCATAGCAACAACAGACACTTTCTTTCTTAAACAGTACAACGTTTAAAAATCAATGTGTAATCAGTCTTGTTGATCTGACGTACAAGTTCCTGTGAATGAGCTGTAATGTACTGAAGTATCAGGAAAAAAATGGTACGGATTTGTGCTGGCTTCATAATAGTGTAGGGTTTGTTTATCTGGCATTTCATGGGACCCCTGGTACATCTACAAGCAGCTCTTACAGGTGAACACTGTGCGTCTCCTTTCTGACAAGTTACATCTGTTCACGTCATGCATTCATTCTGATCTGCTTGTCCTCTTCCAACAGGACAAAGCACCACCACACGTTTGGGGACGCCAAATTATAGTTAGAGGAACATTTTTGGGGTGCTGCAGAAAGTATGGGGTTCATGACCTTCAGCATATGTCCGTATTTTTCCAAGTAATCACCTGGTGTACCAGTTTATATTAATATGCGTTAACATAAATCAAGCTGAGCTGTTTTCCAAAAATAACACGCCGATATCTTCTGACCAATCAGATTTCAACTGTACACATATGTCTTATTGCTTCTGGTCATGGATTCTTTAATTATTTATATATTTTCAGGATACTGTAATATATAATTATAGCACACAGTATGAAGAAGCCAGAAGTCCACTCTCTTCAGTATTAAATACAGTGATACTGATTGGTCATCAGGATCATTAGTTAGAGCAAGCCCACCTCCACAAGGACTTTGTGCGGTGACGATGAAGCGACTGAACCTGCTTTATTGGCTGGAGAGCTGTATGAAGTGCAGGACAGTTGCTGATGTGAGCTCATAAAGCTGCCGGTTTTGTCTCTCGGCTGTGTTTGGAAAGAAACTGGTTACAGGGGTCTGAAGAGGTAACACAAGGCCGGAGTCTCATCTGAAGATCTAGTAGGTTGTCAGCTATGGTATTATTTTAACATGGCCTCTGTAGGTTATGTCAGGTTCTTCCAAAATGGTTCCGCGAAAATGGTTGTATTGTGTCTGCAGTGTAGCTGGTATCAATTACCGATTGAGGGCGGGGCTGGATAAGACTTTTTACTAGCGCAGTCAAGACATGAAACATGGTCCGAACTTGTTCATTGACATTCATAATGAACGTGAAGGGCTTCAACAACATCAGGAAAGTGGGGCCTTATTAATGAGTCATGTACAGCTCACAGTTTGTGTCTCTTAGTTTAACAATAAAGGGTCTGTATTTCCATTTAGCTAGAAATTGTGGGGACCTGTAACCAAGAGAGTTTACAGTTTACGGCTTTACTTCCCAGATGAAACGTTAGGTACACAGAAATGCTGGACTGTAGCAGTTCATATCTTGTGAAATGTGGTTCATTTGTTTGACACAATTGTTCAACTTTTAGGATCAGCTAAAAAATATTAAAAATATCAGCCTATCGTGTATGTTTGGTTCAAAATCGTCCGATACCGCTACATAGCCGATCGATCCTTCCATCTTTATTTGTGTCCTTAACAGAGTGTCTAAATTCCACCCAAAATGTTGTATTTCATTTTTAATACCTAAATGTATCGTCCTTCATCATGATCTGTCATAACAATAAGCATACTCTAAAGTACATCATCTACACATGCTTTTCTTGTCGCTAACGACTCCCTCAGTCTACTGAAAACTTTAAACTGTTACTGGCAAACCCAAAATTGCAAGTAAAACGTGAGAGAATTTGTTCCGCATTGAATGCTGGGATTGCCTTGGTGACTGAGGCAGCACACGGAGCTCCCTCGATATTAGGTCAGAGTAAGATATCTCAGTAGGCAGCGTTTTGAGATGTCTAAGAATTGGGACAGCCGTCTTCTTCAGCCTTGACACGTCCATGTAGCTGTCCATTTAGAGAGATTACTAGGTTTTGAGACGCTGGGATTAGTGTCTTAACTGTAACACGGCTCTATTCTTTCTCTATCAAACATGAATGAAGTGTAAATGATTCTGTAACATGTTATTTCGTACAAAATCAATCCAGTTGAAGGATTTTGAATCACTTCATTGTGACCGTGATGGAGGTAAAGTCACAGTATCTAAATTAACGGACATGATTTGTCAAATTCTTCCAGGTTTCTTCAATCCCAGTTTACAGGATATTGAGAGTCACAATTCGATTCAAACAAGGTCAAAAACAAGAGCGTCTGATGAAGCAGCTCTGAAACCTGATGCTCTTTTATAGACCAGACACACATGCAGGTTTTTTTAAAAATTATTTTGTCTGGGGCTGTGATTCAGAATCAAGTTTATTTGGTCAGGTATGTTTACACACACCATGAGTTTGGTTCTGGTCATTGGCATATCACTAGGTACAGTTAGTCAGTAGGTAGCGTACATATAATTTAAAGACAATATACAACAATACAACAATACGAATAATGTATAGACAATATAGACCCTTTAAATGTTTGTAAACTTTCTGGTTCTCGATGGGTGGAGCTTAGCTGGAGGCAAAAGGAGGCGCTGGATACAATGCTTTGACAAGCTTGTCCTACAAAATATAAAGATATAACATTAAATAGATACTTTTTAGATCAGCGTCCAAGGATGTCTGTAGGATTTAGGCCAAGGGATCGCTTAGGTTACAGGCCAACATAAACCTGTTCAGTGGATAATTTTGTAAACAGTTCTTAAGATAGGTCTTTGGTACAGTCCTGGTTATACACATAGTACAGTCCAGGTTTAGTCCTGTTTGAAACCTATTTTTATTCGCTCTAGTTTAGACCTGCTTTATGTCATTATGAATTACTTTTTAAAGGTTTCAGAGCCTTGTCTTAACCATTACATTATTATTTTGCAATTTCCTCTGTTAGGTTTTGTTTACAAAGCGAACATTAACACTAGCTAATGCGATAATTCAATTTTCTTTATTTCAGACAAAATAAAAAAGAATTAGTGCAAATAATTATACAGTCTGTTGTTCCTGTGCAGTCTCAGAGCAGATGTGTACCTAATAGAGCTCAGTCCAGGGTTGGGTTCTCCAGAGAGTTCTCCAGTCTCTGAGCATTGTTTACGATGGTCGCTGTCTCTTTTTGATGGCCTGTGTCGGCTGATATCCGGTAAAACGTCCTTCCTGTTTTGGCACCCGACAACACAAGAAGACATTTTTAAGCCGAACTGTCATACGGCGGCAGCGGTGGCGGCAGGTAGGTTAGTTCTGACCTCTCTCTTTTGCCTCCTGCTAGTGTGTTGACGTTACCGTGACGTAGGCAGGTAAGGGGTCTCTACATGTTGTTTTTTTTTTTTTTTTTTTTTTTGGGGGGGGGTACTACAAACCGTAGTGTGCAACAAGTTTGGGAGTGAATTGTATAGTTGATTAGTTATTTATAAAGAAGACGGTAATGACTGTAATAGATTGCTACGATTGAGCCGATATATTAAAGAAGCCACCATCCATAATCTCGCAGTCCATCGACTAGTAGTGGTACGAGTTGTTTAACTGACAGTAAATCAATTCGATACATGATTCATTGGCTTTTTTGATTCACTTCAGAAGGTTTGTTGTGAATTGTGAGCGATGAAATTGATCAGTCATTTAATTTAATGATTCATGCTAAGAAATAACATCGAAGCTTATTTTCTCTTAACGCCATGAGCAGACGCCATGACTTCCAGCGTGGCCCGCTTGCCGTACCGTTCACACTACACTACCACGGCGTCTCGTAATCAGGAGTCTAAGTCAGCGTGGTTTGAACGCTACATGACTGATCAGTGATAGTGGGTTCAACAGTACATGGTCTTTCCAGAGAAGAATCGCAAACAAGTCTTTCTGGTCTCCAAACTACTTTCGTTGTGACGAGAGATACCACAAGTGAGGCTGCAAATAAAAACAAGAGGGGGAAAAAGAAAAGCTTGTTGACTTTATTTGTCTTCTTCTGCGGGTTTCCCCTCAGTCTTTATCTCGCGTTCTCATTGGCTCTATCTCGACAGCGCACTCGCTGCCAGTCATAACCTAAGCACAACAGTTTTTATGTACAGGATTTGGACTCGCTGGCAGGTCCAGATGTTTAGCATGCTAAATACGCTATATGGCCGAAAGTATTGGGGCACCTACAGGTTCTTGTATGACGTGCCCATTCTAAATCTATAGGCATTAATATAGAGTCGGTCACCTGTTTACAACTATAACAGCTCCCACTCTTCTGGGAAGGCTTTCTACAAGATTTTGGAGTGTGTCTGTGGGAATTTTTGTTAGAGGACTTGGCTTACAATCTCTGTTGTAATTTATCCAAAAGAAGTTCAGTGGGGTTGAGGGTCCGAGGTCTGTTTGGGGCGGTCAAGATCTTCCACACTCAACTCGTCTTTCCATGCCGTTATGGACCTTGGTTTGTGTCATGCTGGAACAGAAAAGGACCTTTAACAAACTTCCCACAAAGTTGGAAGCGTACAATTGTCCAGTTGGCCACTTGTTAGGCCACTTGTTCTCTCTTTTTTTTTTTTTTTTTTTTTTTTTTTTTTTTTTTTTTTTTTTTTTTTTTTTTTTAATTATAATGCACTTGTGGCAATAGGACTAAATAAAACCCCTGACTGCAATTATTAAGACTGGTGTCCTAATACTTTTGTCAGTACAGTGTGGTTCTTTAAGCGATTGCCAAGTCTCTTGGATTGCGTCGTTAAACAATCGAGCAATCGAGAGCCAATTTCCGAGCCCCAAGCAAATTGCCCTCAATCTGGAGCTTCGCAGAGGGCCAAAATCATCTAGCGTACACTTGGCGAAAAAGGTCTCAGTGATATTTATTTGTCACTGATGATGGTATTAGTGAGCGAAAAGCCCTCAGCTCCACTTCACTAACGCTTTGACTGTAGTTTTTCTGTTTCTGTTCCACAAGTCAGTCAAGCTTTGGTGGAAAAGCAGACCAATTTGTCTCAGAAACGCAATCGATCCTCTAACAGTAGGTTTACCCTTTCATTCTGTGGATGCTTTATTACTACATCCTGTTAGGGAAGACCATCAGTGGAAAGTATTTACCCTGTAATTAAATCGACATCTCTGGAGAAATGCATCCCAGACGTATTATTTAGGGGTCTGTCTCAAAACCTAGTGAGCTGCCTTGCTGCCTAACTAGTCAGCTTGCCTAAGTAGAAAAGAGTCTGACAGTTCAACACTGAACTGTTTCTTGCAGATATGTTCTGTGTCTACAGTGTTTCTGAGGCCAATAGCCGCTAGCATTTGAGGGTGGGGCTGGATAAGACTTTTTACTAGCGCAGTCAAGACATGAAACATGGTCTAAACTTGTTCATTGACAGTCATAATGAACATGAAGGGCTTCAACAACATCAGGAAAGTGGGGCCTTATTAATGAGTCATGTACAGCTCACAGTTTAAGTCTCTTAGTCGAACAATAAAGGGTCTGTATTTCCATTTAGCTAGAAATTGTGGGGACCTGTAACCGAGAGAGTTTAAAGTTTACGGCTTTACTTCCCAGATGAAACGTTAGGTACACAGAAATGCTGGACTGTAGCAGTTCTGACCTTGTGAAATGTGGTTCATTTGTTTTACACAATTGGTCAGCTGTCAGGATCAGATAAGAAATATTACAAATATCAGCCTAACAGATATGTGTGGGTTCAAAATCGTCCGATACCGCTACATAGTTGATCACTCTCAATTAGTGACCTTGACAGAAGTGTCTAAATTCCCACCAAAATACAGTTACATTTTGTATTTCCTATTTTTGTATGTCCTCCCTCATAACTGTCATAACAGAAAGCATACTCTAATGTACATCTATGTGTACATCCAATGTACGCATGCTTATTCTGTTTACCGAAAATGTTTAAATTGTCACCGACAAACCCAGAGTTGTGACTAAAATGTGAGAGAATTTGTGCCGCATTGAATGCTGGGATTGCCTTGGTGGCTAAGGCAGCACACGGAGCTTCCTCGATATTAGGTCAGAGTAAGGCATCTCAGTAGGCAGCATTTTGAGATGTCTAAGAATTGGGACAGCCGCCTTCTTCAGCCGTGACCATGTCTATGTAGAGAGAGGTCATCAGACGCTGGAATTCGAACCAGCGATCA
>JAOVVF010000008.1:21340663-21355050 GCA_028565595.1 Duopalatinus emarginatus | reverse complement strand
AAGTCTCTGCTTTCACTTTCAGGCCCGGTCAGCCCCAGCCTCAGACGCTCTCGGACTGTCTCAGTCCCAGACAGTCCCGGTCTGCCCCAGTCTCACAGAGTCCCGGTCTGCCCCAGTCTCACAGAGTCCCGGTCTGCCCCACTCTCACAGAGTCCCGGTCTGCCCCACTCTCACAGAGTCCCGGTCTGCCCCACTCTCACAGAGTCCCGGTCTGCCCCATGACCAAATCCTTATTTATGTTTTTTGTCTGTAAAACAGCTGTCAGTCTGAGAGAGACAGGAGTGAGTCACTCCATTTTACAGGCTTCAACCACCACGTCATCACTCTCTCTCTCTCTCTCTCTCTCTCACACACACACACACACACACACACACACTTTCTCTCTCTGTCTTATTCTCTCTCTCACACACACTACCCCTCCCTCTCTCTCTCTCTTTCTCTCTCATTCTCTCATTCTTATCTCTCTTTCTCTCTCACACGCAGTCTTATTCTCTCTCTTATTCTCTCTTTCTCACGCTCACTCACTCTCTCTCTTTTTCTCTGTCTCTCTCTCTCTATCTCACACACACACACTCACTTCTGTTCCCAGTCTGTCTCATTCTCTCTGTCTCTCTCCCACACTCCCTCTCTGATTCTCACACACACACCCTCTCTCTTATTCTCTCTCTCTCTCTCACACACACACACGTACACACAGCCGATAAAGATTTCACACACTTGCCAGATTAACATCATAAAGGAAATTTACAGCCCAGGTCAGTTTCAGGTCTGTCTTCATACCATAGCATCTTCCTGTACAGCCGGAAAACTGTTACGTGATAACGGATGAAATGAAAACACTCGTTGATGCTCTCAGACTTCTGGACTCGAGTGTGTGTGTGTGTGTGTGTATGTGTTGTGTGTCAAGTGGCTTATAATAAGTTGCCTTTTCTCTCTCATTAATGTCGAACACGCTAACCCGGCCACCACTAATCAAGTAAGTGATGCGTCTCTATACTCTTTACATCTCCTAAGGCTGTACAATTACATGCAGAGAAATGAGGAGAAATGAGAACAGCTCCACACTGTGGCCGTGTTATTCCCAGACTCGCCCTGACATCTCCTTTTTCTCCCGTCTCTCTCTCTCCTGCAGCTATTCAAGGCTTCAACCCTCAGCACAAGATCCAGAGCTTCGAGGAGGCGCGTGGGCTCGATCGGATAAACGAAAGGATGCCTCCGCGAAAGGACTCCACGGCCAACTCCATCAACGCCGACAAGAACGGCACCAACGCGCAGGCGTAGTCTCCCTCTCGCCCAATCCGTCCCTCGATTTTCCCCCCACCCCACCCCACCCCACCCCCACCCATCTCTCCGTCTTTCTCTCTATCTGTCTTTCCTGCTCATCTTACATTCACTCCTGGACCGTTTTGTGAGAGAACGGCACCAACACACAGGCGTATTCGTACTCCGGGTCAAAAAAAAAACAAAACAAACAAAAAAAACAACACCATCCGTCTCTCTCTCTCTCTCTCTCTCTCTCTTTCTCTCTCTCTCTCTCTCTCTCTCTCTCTCTCAGCGCATCACATTTCTCCTGGAGAAACCGTTTAAAAAAAAAAAGTCATTTTTTTAATTTATTTATTGATATAATGATAAGAAATTAAGTCTATAATGTTCGGGGATAAAAAAGGGAAACTCATGATAGATAATTACAAAGAGTATTCAAAAAGTATAAAACACAGTATGTACAAATATTTAAATGGCCTTGGATTGGTGTGTCAGTTTAAATCCATTTTGTAATATTTAGTTCATGATGATTATTTTTTTTTAATTATTATTATAATTATTTTTTTTCAAAATCAGCCAAGACTTAGCAGTAGTTTAGCAAAAATAAAAATCTCGCGCGTGCTTGGCAAGTCAGCACTCAAATATAGAGCAGACATATTGCTGTGTTCCCCAAATGGGCTGGGGACTGAAATTTACAAATAAATAAATAAATAAACTAAAAGCTTTTGTTAGTGAAATGCTTCCGTATGTTTAAAAAAAAAAAAAAAAAAAAAAAAAAAGCCAATGATGGAGCACATGGCTGACTCAAGTGTTCATTCATACCTTGATATGTATGTGCGCACATTTTAAAGTGTCCCTACACTTGAATGTTTGCATTATTATTATTATTATTATTATTATTGAAACCCAACAGCCCAGTTTAAAGATTACCAGTTAAACCGAAGTGACCCAATCGGAGAAACTTGCTAAATGGCAAAGTAGTGACTTGAGTGTGAATGTGACTGAAAGTGTGTGTGCGTGTGTGTGTGTGTTTCTCCCATCACACTCCACTCATACCTGCTCCGTAGATCCGTGCTCATTTCACTTAGACAGGATGTGGTATGATATATGACGCTGATATGATTCCTTATTTTGGACATATTTGCGTCCCAAACCCGAGCAGCTACACCTTTACCCATCGTTATGGTGGCATTGTCAAACATTGCACCTTCTCCACCTACATGGCACCTGTATCTTCACTCCGAAAGCTGTGATTTACACTCCATAGACCTGTGTCACAGGTGTGAAAATACAGGCAACCTATAAAGATAGAAATGAAGGTTTAGCCCCCACCTCTTTTTTTTTTTTTTTTTTTTTTTTTTTTGGTTGTTGTTGTTAAGAGTATATATCTGAACCTAATATTTTTCTAAATACAGTATCATAATTCATCATTTCAATCAGGATTGCTCACACACACCTCCAGTCCTGGAGGACACCGGTGTCCAGTACAGCTCGGAGGAATCTTTACTTAAACACAGGACCTGGACATATTGGACAGTCTTGGACAGATTGAACAGTCTTGGACACCGGCCCTACAGGACTGAATGTGTGTGTGAGCCCCTGATATAAATCATCGGATATGTACTGCAAGGTGCAGAGGTGTTTAGTTTTTAATTAATTATTATGTCACCGTTTTAGCAGCTTGATAAAATAGCTTTAATAAAATAGTAAATAAAATCCAGCGTTCATGCCTTACATTCACCACCATTTCCCATAATGCCATTTTATTCCTGCCTTTTTTCTATAAAAAAAAAAGAATGAATAGTATACTGTTCTATCTGCTGTACTTATTATTATTATTATTATTATTATTATTATTTCTACTACCCCAGCAAAGCCAGTTTCACTCCACTGACACTTTAGGACTCATTAGTTGGACTACTATTTTTTTTTCTCCCCCGTCAGAATATTTTTTTTTTCTAGTCAATCTGCAGTCATGCTTCTTAACTTCGACATCAGGGACTTATTCCCTCGCTGAAGCTCTGATTTCATTTTGACCGACTCGTTCATTCTCTCTGACTTTGAGATTCATTAATAGGTTCAATCCAAGGGCTTTTTTTTTTTCATTTCTGAGGTGAGGCAGCATGCCGTTTCGCTACAGTACCTCTGCTTTTAGTACGACTGATCTGTGCATTCTGAATGTTAGTCATTGTAAGGCATATAAGGGGGAGCTTGTAGAGGTGAGGGTGAGGATGAGGATGAGGCTGGAGGAAAGTCCGTCCTGTCAGAACCAGTGTAAAGCCAAAGCGAAGCAAAGCTGGAGCGTATTTACATATAGTACAGATTAGAGATTCCCTCAGCTGTTCGATTCAGTGCTAATAAAGTTTAGGAGGCAATTACGCTTTTATTACTTCCTTAAAAGTCGACAAAGTGTCTAACGATCCCCCGAGACAAATCTGATGGAGGTAATCAGTCTGATGAAACGGCTGAAAGATTTGCACAGATAAAACCTGTTCCCAAGGAGCAGAGCAGTGCATTGTGGGATGTGCAGCAGACCCACAAGTACTAAAAGGTTGTTGACTAAAGTCACAGGTCAGGCAAAAAAACAAAAACACCACCATCCTAATACCTTTTTTGTTTGTTTGTTTGTTTATCATCTTTTCTTTTCCTCCATACGTTTGCCGATTGTGTTGTCCCTGTTCTCGACAAAATGGGTCCGCTGAATCCAAAGCCTTTTTTTGTTTTGTTGCTGTTTTCTGTTCTTTTCATTCCCCTCCCCCTCCTCGTCTGATGTAAAGAGGAACCGCGGCGTGGTGTGTGTGACCGTATTTAGGGCTTTTTTTTTTCTTTTTTTTTTTTTTTTGCATTTTGCGTTATTAAGGAGTTGAATGGAGAGATGCTCCGCCTCAGGAGGGCTTCATTTCTGACTTCTGTTATGGATTCCAAACATATCTTGCAGAATGTACAGAAAATTAATGTCTATTAGGATTTTTATTTCTTAATAGCTGATAAAAGATTTTTTTTCCCTTTTTTTTTTGTCAAGTACTTGTATTGCAAGGCCTCAACAAATCTTGATTTATGTAGATGTATCACACCATTAGAGGAAAAAAAATATAAAAAAGAAATATATAAAAAGTTGGGGAAAAGAAATCGGCTTCTCCGTTTCGTTATTTGTCTTTTGTGTCTGTGTGATGGTCTGGAAGACTACTGAACGACATACACTTGATCCAGGGGTGTGTATGGGGGTGTGTGTGAGTGTGAGAGAGAATTGTTCTGATTGTGATGTTTTTCTGAACTCATTGTGAATATTGATTTCGAGAGAACAGAGTGTTTGAAGTGGTATGAATCTCCCACTTTGGACAATATAATACACATCTCTGTCCCTCATATACAGCGTGATACAAAACAACACTTCAGTCCACCCACTGACTCAATCATTCAGTTCAGCCCACATCATGATCCACTTCACTTAAATACAAGTCCTTCAGCACAGAACAGCTTCAGGACAGACTGTGGTAACGGTGGGTCACGGTTTCAACCACTACAACATCATTTAAAAATCAGACTTCCTGAGAAAAATGATCTTGCTCTAAAAGCATTTATGTAACCATTAATAATCTAAATAATTATAATATCTTGCAGAAGAGTAGAGGTGTAGAGACCTGATGAAATTCTACCTAATCCTGCCCCCATGAGGGATTTTGATTTTTGTCCTTCTCACTACTAAAGGCTTCCTGTCCGTTTCTCACCGTATCTGAAGGATGTCTAATCAATCCTGCTCATTGCCAGAGAAAATTTAAATCAATTCTACCCATGAGCAGGTTTTGATTAATTCTGCTTCTCCTAAAGGATTTCTGACATTTGCTTAATATTTCTTAGTGGTCTTCTTCACTCAAGGATTCTTTAATCCCACTGACTCGTAAAGGATTTCTGTCTACGCTCCCTAACACTTTAGGGATTTCTGACCAATCCTTCTTTGTCTCCTTAAGGAATTTCTTACCAATCCCCATGACTCTTGAATGATTTCTATCCAATTACTCTGACACTCTAAGGACTTTGTACCAATCCCTGTGACTCTCTAAGGATTTCCAACCATTCCCTTTTGACTCTCTAAGGATTTATGACCAATCCCCCTGACTCTCCAATGATTTCTAACCAATTACCCTGACACTCTAATGATTTCCAACCAATCCCCCTGACTCGCTAATGATTTCCAAAAAATCCCCCTGACTCTTAAGGATGTCCAACCAATTCCCCTGACTTTCTAATGTTTTATGACGAATCCCCCTGACCCTCTTAAGGATTTCCGACCAATCCCCCTGACCCTTTTAAGGATTTCCGACCAATTCCCCTGACCCGCTTAAGGATTTCTGACCAATCCCCCTGACTCTCTAAGGATTTCTGACCAATCCCCCTGACTCTCTAAGGATTTCTGACCAATCCCCCTGACTCTAAGGATTTCTGACCAATCCCCCTGACTCTAAGGATTTCCGACCAATCCCCCTGACCCTTTTAAGGATTTCCGACCAATCCCCCTGACCCTTTTAAGGATTTCCGACCAATCCCCCTGACCCGCTTAAGGATTTCCGACCAATCCCCCTGACCCGCTTAAGGATTTCCGACCAATCCCCCTGACTCTAAGGATTTCCGACCAATCCCCCTGACTCTAAGGATTTCCGACCAATCCCCCTGACTTTTCTAATGTTTTATGACGAATCCACTGACTCTAATGATTTCTGACCAATCTCCCTAAAACTCTAAGGATTTCCGACCAATCCCCCTGACTCTAATTATTTATGACAAATCCCTCTGACCAATCCCACAAATCCTTCTATAACAAAAAGGAAATATGTCTTTGGGGAAGCTTTGGGGAAAGTGTAGAAGGTCTGATAAAATGAATAGAAACTGTAAGCACTAATACTACACACTCAGTTCTGACACTAGATTAATATGAGGCAGACACAGAGGAGCTTTACTACAGGGAGGCTGTTTCACTCCATTTTATTAACCTGCAAGTCTCTCTGTGCTGCCCTCTGCTGGCTAGAAAGTGTTAAAACATTAAATTTCTTCTCTAATTATAAATTTCGTCATTAGTTGCCAAATAATGTTCCTAAAGTAATCTTTTCTTCACTATAAGATGTAAATACTGTACATATTAGTGTTTAAACCATCACTGCGCGTAGTTTAGTGGTCAACAGGTAATCCAAGCAAACCAGATAAAATATATTTAATAGTATAATATTTAATAGGAACAAATGAATGTGCTTTTTAAAATAATATTAGTAATAATTAAAAATAAATTGTTATATATTATTTTTATATGTATTATAATTTGTTTATAAATAAAAAATATATAAATAATTATAAAAAATATATATAAATAATTATAATTATTTTTCTAGGTATTATATAGGTATATTATTATTTCAGGTGCTGAAAGTGGTATGTTACAAGGTGTGTAGTTATTTATTTATTTATTTATTTATTTATTTATTTTTCTAGCACATTTAGCAGTAAGTTTGCAGTGTCCCAGCCTCCCTTTTTATTTCCTGTCTTTAAATGTGTGACTTTTACAATAAGTTTAATTTAACACTAACTTTCATCAATGTTCAGGACCTGTGTCTGACTCGTGAATCGTTTGGGAATCATTTCTTCTGATCCGTCTCTCCTGTGTGTCAGTGGTGTGTAGAATTGGTAATTGTGTGACGAAGTTTCCATGTTTGCTACTTGGTTTAATGGAAGGAATGACTGGTGATCAGTCTGGAGACGTTTGACTGTTTCTGATCATAAGAACTCCCTTTGG
Organism: Duopalatinus emarginatus; assembly: GCA_028565595.1. Lineage (NCBI taxonomy): Eukaryota > Metazoa > Chordata > Actinopteri > Siluriformes > Pimelodidae > Duopalatinus > Duopalatinus emarginatus. Next base: position 21,348,005 of record JAOVVF010000008.1, on the reverse strand, counting down.
TGCTCGTTGTATTGAAGAGCAGTAGTAGTACTTGCCATGCATTTGGGTTCACTTGGGAATCAATCGACCGCCAAAACGCTGAGCACTTTCGAACCAGTATAACATGACGGCTTTGTTTGCTGAAATCATGTAACTCGAGCATTTAAATACACAACAGTAAATGATCTGAAGCATTTTCAAGTCTGTTACAAGTACATCCATCAGCACTCTAATCTCTGACCCCAGTCAGGACGTCTGTCTGTCTCGGTACGAGCCTTCTGTTTCTTCCCACTTAGATTAGATTAGATTTCCATAATTCAACCAAAATCCCTTAAGAAAATAAATGAAATCTCAATTCTGGAGTAGTGTTTGGGTTTTCTGTATTTGCTCGTCATGGTGGATGAACCTGGGGAAGATTTATGGGCGTCATGTTTTTGTTCTGTTTTGCCTTTACAGAAAAGAGCGAGCCAGAACTGAAACTGGGAATGACCGAATGGGGTTTTATTCGTGTAGCACAAAGAAACCGGTACATCTTTACAAACCTTTATGAACTAAAGCTGGTACAGATGGGCCTATGCATGTCATAAGTGTCCACCAGTGTGTATATGAGGAGACAGTTGTCTATGGAGGCTTCATAACTGTGTGGGGTTTGTTTAACTGGCATTCCATTAGACCCCTGGTACATCTACAACCGTTTCTGAATTTCCTGTTCATGTCCTGTATTCATTCGGACGGGTTTGGCCTGTTCCAACAAAACAACGCTCCACCAGATGTCTAGAGATGCCAAATTATGATTAGAGGAACACTTGTGTGAGTTTGGGGTTTTGATATTCACACCTACGTCACCGGATCTCAGCACTGTTGAACACATCTGGAATGCGATACACCTATAACACTTTGGAATTGTTGATCGTTCTGCAGTAACTATGGTGTTCATTGCCTACAGAATATTTCCATAAGCTTGTGGAGTCCATGCCCCGTAGTGGACCTACCGGGTATTAGACTGGTGCACCAGTTTTTCTGGCACTCCAGTGTGTCTGGTGACTTAGGTGTAAATAAGAACACCCCAAACTCAGATGCGTGTTCCTCTAACCATTGGTGTCATTTGGTGTGTCTCGACCTGTGTGGTGGTGCGTTGTCCTGTATACGTTCGCCTGTCAGAGATGTTTGCAGATGTACCAGGGGTCGCAACAAGCTGAACAAACCCCAAACCATAGAGCCACCACCAGCCTATGTATTTTGCATAGGCTTGTCTGTACCAGTTTTTCTGGTCATTTCTATTATGATGTACATGCATTCACGAATATGAGACCGTGACGATTGAGAAAAGGCCGACAACCTAAAATGAATGTATACGCAGTTGTCAAAGGTGAAAAATGGCTTGAGGTGATTTCCTGAATTTTCTTAATGGGCCATAAACCGACACGGCAAGTTCATTCATGATCTCATAACTCGAGACACACTGTTTAATAACCCTAAGCCAAAAACGCAGTCTATCAAGCGTCTGCTGGGGGGGGTTATGACTGTCTTCTATGAAGAACTTCAGGTGGACTTCCTGTGTAGGAACGTGTCCATGTTGGAGCATTTTAAAATGTTCAATAAATTAAATTACACACAAAAAAATGGGTACAGACTGGTGGCGGCTCTAAAATGGTATGGGGTTTGTTAAGCCGTCATTCCATGGGACCCCTGGCACATCTACAAAAGTCTGACAGGTGGACGCTATGTGGGACGAGTTGTCCGTTGTGCAGGAAGTACGGTGTTAATTGCTGCAAGCTTATTGAGTCCTGTGGGAGGCCTATTAAGTATTAGACTACCTGGTGTACCAGTTTTTTTTCTGGCACTTCAGTGTTTAAAAGAAATCTCAATTCTTTTATGTACAAGATCTAAAAAAAAAAAAGTCTGTATTTTGGATTAATTTTTCTCAAATAAACAGAAGCTGTTCACACGTTAAACCTGATTAGCTTTTAGTTTTGCTAAAGCAGTAACAATTCTGTCCAGCAGGGCAGGTGTAGTCTTGTGGTTAAGGAGGTGTGAGGTGTTCCTGGTATGAAACATGGGGGGGAAAAAAAGGCCTGGCTTTCATACAGTAAACATTTAGAGAAATGAACTTGAATGGAGACAAACTGGACGGTGTTATGGAGTGTTCCAGGTATGTGTTAATACCAACAACAAGTGGTCTGAGGAAGGACAACCAGTGAACTGGTGACGAGGGCACGCACAAGGCTCAGCGAAGACTAGCTCTGGTAGCACAAACTGGTGGAAATGTTAATGACAGAACACTAAGCGCATCACAGCTTGCTTGGTCGAATTGTGTCAGACACTGAGCCGTGTCCACCACTGACGCCGCCTCCAGTGGACATGTGAGCATCAGAACTGGACCATGGAGCAATGGGTGAGGGTGGCTTGTGTTCTTTTACATGAAGTGGATGGCTGCGTGTCGTGTGTGTGTGTGTGTGTGTGTGTGTGTGTGTGTGTGGCGCAGTGTTAAAGTCCAACTCCCTCTGACTAATCTGTGATGTGAATCGATTGGACAAGTAAAATCCTTCATTTTGGTGTAAATCCTCCATTGTGTACTGTGAGACCTTTATTGGAAAAGTGTGTGTGTGTGTGTGTGTATGTATACAAGGATGGACTGTTTTTGCTTTCTTTCTTTCTTTCTTTCTTTCACTGCCTCTTCCTCCTTCAAGCTTTCCCGTCTTCTCTCCTGTTCTCCCAACAGCTGTAACTAATGATCATTCCAGTCAGTTTGGCTCTCGTGTGTGTTTTTTTTTTTGTATTTTGTTTTTCGTTTTTCACTGCTGCTTAAACTTTGACTTTATAACCAGCAGCTTCCTGGCTTTCTGTCACTCTGTACTCATATAATACATCTATTATGTATTGGGTCTCTTTTATCAGTTAGATTTACTGTGAATGAAGTCAACCACTCGTTGACCGCTGTGCTTACACACACAGGAATTTGACCTCCACATTTAACTCATCCATGTAGTGAAACACACATTCAGACACAAGGGGGCAGTAAGTAGACTTGCCTGGAGTGGTGGACATCCCTGTCCATGGCACCTCAGGGAGCAGTTGTGGGTTCCTTGCTCGAGGACACTTTAGTCACGTCTTGTCAGCGGGGATCAGAACCGGTGACCTTCTGTTCACAAGACTGGTTCCTTAGTCACAAGCCTACAGCTACCATTAGTGTGGGTGTGGTTTACTGCACAGTTAAATGCAGAGGTCAGATTCCTTTGTGTGTGCAAGCACCATGGTCAGTAAGTGGTTTAATTTCACTTTAAATAAGACCTAAAGGCAGGCTGTAAAATGACAATGGTGTTATAGGGATTAAACCAGTGATCTTCCGGTTGTAAGGATGGTTCCTTTACTGCAAGACTGTGACTGTGGTTACTATATTAGTACCTTTTAACATATGAGGAAGCCATGGCCTAGTTGGTAGGTAACCGGTCTCAGGACTGGAAGGTCCCAGGTTTGATCCCTGCACAGGGCAAGACACGACTTAGGTGCCCTTGAACAAGGCACTTAACTTCCCCAACTGCTCCCCAGGCGCTGTAGTTCGGGGCTGCCTTCCGCTCCGGGCAATTGTGTTCACTGCCCTCTAGTGTTCACAGGTGTGTAAACCACAGCACTGGAATTCTCGACTGATTGGTCAGAAAGTTTTTGTTTTTTTGCTTTTGTTAGAGGCAGCCATGGGCTTGTGGTTAAGAAAACAGGCTTGTGAAAGGTCCCTGGTTCGATCCCCACAACCGACATGACTCAAAGATACCTAACCCCCAACTGCTCCACCAGTCCTATGGATAGGGTTGCCCACCAAATCTAAAGGTTACATTCAGATTGAATTAAAATCAGAGTTGAGATGAATAATACGTTTATACCACAGCACTCAAATTCTCAACTCCGATTGGTCAGAACCTGCATGATTTTTATTATTTATATCGATGTGTATTAATAATAGCAGTGTGCATTGTGGAAATATGTGCCATGTAACTGGATTGAATGAACTGATAGTGCTAGAGAGATTTCTGGTATGATATGGAGTTATAATGATGAGACGAGTGTTCAGTAACCGGCTGAAGCAGGCCCGCTGTCCCAAAGAGCGTCACACGCTGTCTTTTCTACCCACCATCATCAGACTCTACAATGAGTCTCAGTGCAGCCGAGGTAGATCAGACCTCACGGACTGAGACTGCTGGACTAAACAGAATTGGACTGCAGTCATTTTCTGGCACACACCAGGTCGATTCGCTAACTCTATGTACTCATGCTAGCTCTGTCTACACAAAATGCACAATCATGCTGTCAGTCCATAGTCGATAATTCTTCATTATTTAAAACAATTTTTATTAGTGTGATATTACTCTTGTATTGTTTCAGCAGAACATTTAACATTTATGTTGTGTTTGTGGTTCAAATATGGAACAACACACACACACACAGACAGAGAGACACAGACACATGCACACAGACACGTACCCTACCCCACCTCTTTCCATCTGGAACACAAACTTTCCAGCAGAATATTCATACATGCACACACACACACACACCCACACACACACTCTATATTGTTTTTTAATGTTCGGTTTACGGTTCACACACACAAATACAATTGTTTTTAGCGTTCAATTTTCAGCTATTCTGAGTAAAATAAAGTTGGTTTTTATGACAAAATAAAGGACACTTTGTCTTTTTCCTGTCTATATGGGTTATAGATGTCACTATAATCCTATAACTGTAATATAACTATAATAAAATAAAACTATAATAACTACAATAATGTTCAGTTAAAAAAAAAAGCACAAGTAAATTTTGGTCCATGTGCTCTGATATTAGTCTATTACTGTCAGATTATATCCAAAAACCCTTTTTTTTTTTACTATAGAACATTCACTATAGTGAATTAAAAATTTTTTTTTAATTAAAACAAGTGGTATAATGTGAAATCAAAAGTGTATAGATCCAAAAATAAAAAATAAAAAGTGAATACAGTGTTTACATGGATTTAAATACATGCTAAGATAACTATGAGAAACAACATTCTTCTTTTTCGTATCTTCTATAAAGTGCCAATCAGGCACATGGAGGCTGAAGCCAATCCTAGCTGAAGTCAGGGTACACCATGGACAGGTCACCACTCCATGGCATGGCCAAGACACACTCTCGTCTACAGGCAATTTAGACTGACCGCTCAACCTAACGTGCATGACTTTAAACTGTGGGATCGACCTAGTGTGCATGTCTTCGAACTGATTAACCTAACTGCATGTCTTCGAACCTGGATCGTCCTGCTGTGAGGCGACAGCGCTAACCACTACACCACCGAGCCTCCAGGTGACTCAACACAGGAACCAAAAAAAACCAAATTCGACCCCCTTACACTAAAGGTGTAGGCTGTTTTCTAACACAACACAAGTCTTACACATGTCAATAAAATTACAAAAGACTTTATGAAATGAAAATGTTTAATTCAGCTTGACCTGAAATTCTGTTTATAAATCACATGAGAGTTCAGGTGATAAATGCAGGTACAGAGGTGTAAACTGAGCAGATTCTGTAGCAGTGACTTCAACTCATCTACAACTTGACATCAAAATACAGCTTGTAGCGACTACAACTCAAAACTGGACCAAAATGCTGCCTATGTAATGAGTGTCCTCCCATGAACGGACCCTTATGGGATGTTACGGTGTAGGACTTTAACTGATTATCACCATAGTAACGAGTGATATACATGAATGAATAAAAAGCAGACTAATGTGTGTGAGTATACTGAACCTGAAGTACTATCTGTAACACAAATACGTTCCTGGTACAACTTGATTAAAATACAGAGCAGAACTGAATGAATGAATGAAACGTTATGATGTGGTATAATATGTATATACATAAAAAGTTTATATCGGTCATTACTGACATGAAAGAATCCGATTGTGGATTAGGGCTGAGTGATATGACAGTCAATATGAAGATATACAAGCTCAGCATTAAAAAAAAAACACTGACACGTAATTATAATCTCAATTCAGTGGCGCCTCTTTAGGGGTGAGATCCATTCAGCAGCAAGTTAAGCATCAGTTCTCAAACATCATGTGTTGGTTCTAAGGGCCAAACAATGATGTCTTGATGGCTGGGTCTCCAAATCTGCAGGTCATGTGGGCTGGTGCTGGTATGCAGTAGTTAGTACCTACCAAACATGCTCCAAGGAAGGACAACTTGTGACTTGGCAACTGGGTCATGGGCTTCGGAGGATCACTGATATGTGTGGGGTGTGAAGGCTGGGCCGTTTGGCCGTCAGAAGATCTATAGAAGGATCCGTTGGTGCCGGATACTAGAGGACACCTTTAGAGGTCTGCACCTTGTGGAGCTGTTTTGGTGGGTCAGGGTAAAGTTATGGCTGACTGGTGTACATAGCATAATAATAATAATAAAAATATAAAGGTTTGTTTCGGTAATTACTGAGGTGAAGAAAGGTCTGATTGCAGATTAGGGTTAAGTGATACTGTCAGGGCTATTCACTGTGGTTCTGACCAGATTCATGCCAAACATGTTCATGCCAAACTCCATAAGAACCCAACAAATCTATTCTGATCTCATCTGACCCAAAAAATGTGTTCCAAATATTTATTAGGCGTCTTTTCATGTTCTTTAGTCAGTGGTGGACAGTAATGAAGTAAATGTAATCTGTTTCTGTACTTAAGTAGTTTTTTTGTGTATCTGTACTTTACTGGAGTATTTTTATTTTGGCGGACTTTTACTTTAACTTCACTACATTTGAAAGTCAAATATTTTACTTTTTACTCCACTACATTATAAAAAATCTGTCGTTACTTTTGTCTCATGCACGCATAAAATATGTAACATTTCATATTACGGGAAAGCAGGAAAGAAAATGGAAGAAAATTCAAACTTGTCACAGCACCCCTGGACATATTTAAGTGACTTTTTTTTAAATGCACAAGAAGAAACAGGAGTGATTTGTGTTTAAGTGCCTTCTCTGCCTGACTCGTCCACATAAGATCTGTGTTTACAAGAACTCCCCGTCCAATCTAAGGAAACACATTTTCTCTTACTAAGTTACTCTAACAGCAGCCTGATTATATTTTGTATGTATTGTTAAAATAGATCTGACATTAAAATGATGATTGTATGTTTGTCTAGTTAGTAATCTACTGAGCATTAGTAATGTACAATTGAATTAGTGATATACAGATATTATCAGCATCTAAAGACTGTTCTTTAGTCTTTTCTAGCCTAATATTTCAGCAGTAAAGTTATTATATTTGGAGAATAAAGTGGTAAGATTAAAGTGTAAAAGTCAGCAGGTTTTGTAAAGGAAGATAAACAGCCTCCTCATGTTAAA
>JAOVVF010000008.1:21326720-21337262 GCA_028565595.1 Duopalatinus emarginatus | reverse complement strand
GTCCGAGGCTGTGCATACTGCTCGCTCACATACTGGAATTGCGTACTGCTTTAACGGTAAAACAGTGCACACTGCTTTGAATTCAGTATGTACTGCTTGAGTGCGCGATTTTGGACGCATGAACAAAGGGTGAATCGCAGGGCCAAATTAGAATTTATATATATATATATATATATATATATATATATATATAGACACACACACACACACACACACACGTGTGTGTATATACACAGAACGGTCAACAATTCTGTTGTATTCTGAGGTGTAGGATTTCTGTTTTGCCGAGTGTTGCATGGCATCCCAGATGTGATTGATACCACTGGGATCTGCTGACTTAGATGTGAAAGGCAAAACCCCAAACTCAGATGAGCTCCTCTAACCTTTAATTTGGCGTCTCTAGACAAGTGTGGTGGCGCATCGTCCTGTTAGAAGAGGACAAACCCGTTAGAATGAATGCAGAACGTGTGTAACTCGTCAGAAAGGAGGAGAGCTTAGAGACGTATGTAGATGTACCAGGGGTCCCATGGAATACCAGCTAAACAAAGTACATACTATTTTGGAGCCACCACCAGCCTATGTAATTTGCATAGGCGTGTCTATACCGGTTTTCTGGTACTTCATAGTGTGTATATACACACAATAGTGGACTTGATTGTGAAAATGTGTTTGTTTAAAAATTACTTCAAAAAGGTAAATTGTCATATTTATATATATTACATGTTAATTGACATACTTAAAGTTTTTTTTGTTTACTTTTGCCTTGTTGTTTGTGAACCTTTTCCTGAACTAGACCAAAATATAAACAGTAATAATAATTTGATTATAATTATTATAATTATAATTATCTGCATGCTAAGGCCCCTCAAAAAAATACGTCTTTGTGAAGACGTATCTAATCTTACTGGTGTACTTGTTACTCAGGCTCAGTGTGTTGACTTGGTTAACTCAGTCTTGCACTTACATTCAAGGGTCAAAGGGAACCTGCAGCCTGTTCACTCATAGCTTTAACCACAGTGTCATTGATATGAGTCACAGTTTACATAGGAAACAATGTACAGTATGTTTATCATGACTGATCACTGAGGATTGTACCAATCCCATTTTTATCATGTATTATCCGTTCTGTCAGCTGATTCTGATCACTTAGAGGCATTGTAACAGTAATTGAATTGACCAGCTGCATGTTTCTGTTGACACGTTAAACGAGGTGTTGGAGACGTGGACGTCAGCACGTGTTTATATTATGTTCTGTGTATACGTGCAAGGTTTTTCGCCTAACACCTTAGTATGGTATCTGAGTGCATACTAAAATCAGTTTAATGAACAAATGTACCTAATTACTATATTAGTCTAGGTCAAATCATACCAAGGTGAGTCCAAAATTATCCGCACACTGGCTGTAGAATGTCTTTTAGTCAACTTTCAGAAAACATCTCTCTGCTTTACAAAGTGAATCTTAATCTTCTCAGGGCTTCTTTCAGTTGATCAAAAAGGTGATCGTCAGATGGGATAAGATCAGGACTATAGTGAGGATGATTTAACAACCCAGAGTGAAGTTTTTGGAGAATGTTGACAGTCTGGGCAGCAGTGTGTGGACGTGCATCATCATGCATCATCAACAGCACCCTTGGATAGCAGTCCTCTGTGTTTTGTTTGAATTTTAGGCTTCAGCTCACTGTAACGAGCACTGTTGATTGTTGAACCTTTTTCCTGATAATGTTCCAGTAATGGCTCTTGATGATCCCAGAAATGCGTAAGCATCAATTTTCCAGTTGATGGTTCAAGTTTTGAGCTTTTTCTTGGTCTGTGATTGACGGTGTTTCTGTTTCTGCTCTTCTGTGAGTTGTTCTGTGAGTTTTTATATATTATTGCTGGTTTGAAAGCATCCCGTATTAAAACCCAATGATGTACACCAATCAGCCATAACATTTAAACCACCAAACCACTGACAGGTGATGTGAATAACATTGACAGTCTCATTACAGTGGCATCTATCAACTGGTTGGATATATTAGGCTTAAACTTGGCACCACTGAAGTTGATGTGTTGGAGACAGGAAATATGGGCAAGTGTAGGAATCTAAGTGATTTAGACAAGTCATGACTAGATGACAAGGATGGAGCTTCTCCAAAACAGCAGCTCTTGTCTAGTCTTCCTGGTATACAGTGGAAAGTACCTACTAACAGTGGTCAGTTATCCACTTGTAGGTGGGGCTACAGCGGGGTCTGAGGGTTTATTTATTTATTTATTTTTTTGATGACCATTTTTGCATGCCTAAAAATCTTGTTTGCAATTGCGGTTATACAGCATTAGTAGCATTAATCTAGTTTAGGCCAGACCTCTTGATAATCCTGTGACACTAGGGTCAAAATCCAAAAATGGTGTTCGCCACCAACCAAAATTGGATTTTGTCTGGCTCATAACTTGCTACTGCTTACACTAGCCTTCGTTCTGACAGAGGGCACAAAACTGAGCCGGGGTACAAAGTTTCAGCTTTGTATCATATTTAGAAATGAAGATATGACCCTTCAAAATCCCTTTTAGACCCATAAAGGCAAATCACGTGTATAAAAAGGGGGCGGGGCACCTAAATTTAAAGATTGCATAACTCCTAAAATAGTAGGATTTTCACCCCAAGATGTTGTAGGTGTTACTCACCAGGTTTATTTTGGCAGATTTTCATTAAAATCTGAGATGAGTTTCTGGTTGATTTGGCATGGAATGAGCCACAAGACATATTACACATACTGTTTATTGTGCGTCTGACAATTGTGTTTGTGAAATTTTGGTAAGTTGTGTACGTGTTTAACATATGGCTGATGTTCTCCACGCAGACGCACAGCTTGCAGGATCTGAGGCAGCAGGCCACCGTCGCCTCCAAAGTGTTCGTTCAGCGTGACTACACATCAGGAACCATCTGCAAGTTTCAAACCAAATTCCCATCCGAGCTGGAGACCAGGGTGAGACACCATCCTCGCTGAGTTACAGCTTCTGAACGTTCATATTAAAGACATGTCAGTGAGAAGTGTGAAGATCGGTTTAATATAAAGGTTAAGATTGTGACGGAACAGTGAGCTGTTGATGTGTTGTGTTGTAGCATGTTTATTATTCTTTTGGTCGAACATGAGTATTAAATAATTTCAAGCCCATTCTTAATGCCTGGTTGATGTTCTGTCTTCTAATGTCTGTATTCTGTCTGTATTATGACTCCTGCAGATCGACAAGCAACAGTTTGAAGAGACGATCCAGACACTGAATAATCTGTATGCTGAGGCGGAGAAGCTGGGAGGGAAGTCATATTTAGAGGGCTGCCTCGCCTGTCTCACTGCCTACACCATCTTCCTCTGCATGGAAACGCACTACGAAAAAGTACACGTTTTATATATTTCTAAACTGTATATTTCTGAATAGCACATCAGATTCCTGTAGACACTTCCCTTTAGTTTCCTTGGGTCTCAATGTCTGTGACATTCTTTGGTCAAAATGTCACACAGAGTAAATCCTACAGGTGTCTTTTCTTTTCTCTGTCTAAAACAGCTCTTTTCAAATGCTCAGTTTCAGAGCCAGTTGCTTTAAATGATAATGAGGCACTGCTAATTGCGCCTCCTGTGCCATGGGGTGTGTCTATAGGTATATTACATAGGTGATTGTACGAACATTATTTTTTATCTGTAATTTCTTTGAATCTCGATAGTTAGACTCAAATCTCTGTTAGATACTTTAAGTGTACTTTAAGTCAATTACTTGCATTCAAAGATGATGAATGTTGTAAGGAATTGTGAAGTAGTTTTTTGTTCCTGTGATAACCCATGTTGTACTGACCCAGGTTGTGAAAACAGTCCGAAACAAAACGTTTTTTTCCTGACTGTAACTTGGACATTGTCATCAGAAATATAGTCAGTTCATTCGGCTGTCCTTTCCTTATGATGTTGAGAACTGATGTAGTGATGTGCGTTGGTCTGTTCCCCCGATAGCACAACATTTTCATTTGTGACTCAAACAAACAAACAAAAAATGGTGCCCCTTCACAAATGTGATTTTCATATGGGTGGAGCTACTTGTGCAGTATGTGGAAGTATTTAGATGGGTGGGATTACTGTAATGAGGTTCCACTTGATATGGAACAGGGCACAAAATCTAAACAGCTTGTTGAATAGCTTGTTGTCTAGGCAGCTCACACAGAACTGACCGGTCAGTTGGGTTGTCTTGGTTTTCCGGTTGTGGGTTGTGAGTTTTCGAATTCATTCTGATTACAGATTTAGACTGAGGTGTTTATATGTACACTCTACTTAACAATCTGATTCAAATATTCATTTACATGCACGCTACAAGTAGTCTGATCCAATGTTACGCTCATGCCTTGAGTAACATTTACTCTACAGGTTACCATGACAACGAGCTTCACGTGAGTTCAGTCAGAGAGGAGACGTAAAATCTTACCCGAGTCATTTGCATTTGTTCAAATACTCGTCTGAACAGCTCATTGTTGAGTCTTTACTATGATCGTCCATCCTGCTGAATGTTCAAGTTTTTTAAAGTTTTGATGCATAAACGTATGCAGAATGTAGACAAACTATTAGTTTGGGAATGTAATCAGATATGGGTGTTTACATGGCTATTACTCTTCTATTTAACGGATTATTTAACGAATTACCACCTTGTTCAATTGAAAAAAAAAAAAAAGGAATCGGAGTGACCCAATCAGATGACTCTATTCCGACTGAGGTGTAAACACAGACATATTCTATTCCGATTGAGCTACTAGTCGGATTATTAACGGATTATCAGGCTACATGTGAACATACCCACTGTTCTCCTAATTATTAAAGTAAATACAGATATCAGCTATTGACCTTTGGAGTATTTATCATGTGGAGGTTTTTATTAAGTGGCAGTAATGTACCTGTATATCGTCTTCTATATCATTATTAATCATTAAACAACAGCACAGTTGAATGCTTCAACCTAATTGTATCACATCACGGCTCAGAAATTAGTTCCGGCTTTAAATGAACAACAGGTTAATATTAATGTGCTGCTTTTTATTGTTTCTATAGTAACACCTTATACACCGGGACACCTTATTCTGTTTGGATAACTTATTTATTAAACATTGGTTGTAGGCTCTTCTCTTTAGAGAGAGAGAGAGACACAGAGAGACACAGATAGAGAGAGAGATACAGAGAGAGAGAAAGAGGGACACGGAGAGAGAGAGAGAGAGAGAGAGAAAGAGGGACACGGAGAGAGAAAGAGAAAGAGGGACACGGAGAGAGAGAGAGAAAGAGGGACACGGAGAGAGAGAGAGAAAGAGGGACACGGAGAGAAAGGGACACAGAGAGAGAGAGAGGGGGACACGGAGAGAGAGAGAGAGAAAGGGACACACAGAGAGAGAAAGGGACACACAGAGAGAGAGAGGGGGGGACACAGAGAGAGAGAGAGAGTTATTGTGTTGTTTTGTACCCCAGCTTTGGGCAATATGAATGTAATATTTGTCATGCCAATAAAGCTTCTTTATTTGAAATTGAAGAGAGAGAGAGAGACAGAGAGGGACAGAGAGATGTGCTTGGGCGAGACAGAGATGTGATTGAGCAAGACTGAGACAGAACAGACAGAGAGATTGGTAAGGGAGTGACTGTTTTGAGGCTATAATGTAAGTAAAAACAGGAACTGTGTGCTGTGGTGAAAGCAGAATAAAGCACTAAAGATCGTGGTGGAAGGATTTCCAGTGTTGCCGAGGTTGTGTGTCACGGCTTATACAACCTCCCCAGCAGGCTCTAATTATATACACTGATCAGCCATAACATTAAAACCACTGCCGAGTGACTGGACGAACATTGATTATTGTCGTTACAGTGGCACCTGTCACAGGGTGTGATATATTAGGCAGCAAGTAAACAGCCAGTTCTTGACATTGATGTGTTGAAAGCAGGACAAATGGGCAAGTGTAAGGATCCTGGGGAGTGTTTCTAGTATGCAGTGGTTAGTACCTACTCAGAGTGGTGTAAGGAAGGACAAGCAGTGAACCAGTGACAGGGCCATGGGAGCCCAAGGCTCAGATCCTACAGAAGATCCATTGAAGAATCTGATACTTATGTCTTGATAACCTTCAGAGGTCTTCTGGAGTCCGTGCCTCGACGGGTCTGATGAGGTGGTTTTAATGTTATGGTTGATTGGTGTATAACGGCACGGTCTGTTGTGTTGAATTGTTAAATCTGGATATTAAAAATAAAAACGTTCTTTTTTCAAAAAAGACGGGTTATGATGTGAAAAAAAAATTCAAACTGACACACATCATGTCTTCTTTTTGTTTGTAAAAAAAAACTGTAAAATAACCCCCAAAAAAATTCAAGTGAAAAAATTTATAATTTTTTTTTCTTTTCTTTTCTTTGTGAAATTTGTTTATTGCACCATCTTGTATATGAAAAGCACCCACACCAACGACACACAGAAACCACTCAGGCTTGATTTGCCACGTCTGCATTATTATGTTTAGTGTTAAACAACATGCAGGTGCAAAAAGGTTTTGGATTTTTGGTGCATATGAGAGTCAGTCGTAGTGACGCTAGTGATCATGGGCCTCTTCTTCTTCTAATTTTTTTAAATGTTTATTGAAAAGGACATTTGCTTCTTTACAAAGCCTTCAGATCAGTAAGTAGTGTTAACAAATGTACATATCATTACGCCATGAAAGTCTAATTCCACTGTCTAGTATTACATACATACGTATATAAATATATACACACATGCATACACACATACTCACATCCACTTGCACTACTTATAATTACCATAATAATAGAAACAATGTCTTCCTAAATGTTAAACTATTTTTAAGTTTGAAGTAGATTTCAGTAAATGTCCTATAAAACAAATAAAACAAATATTTTGCCAACATGTAAGGGGTTATTTACATTTAGAAATACCTCACTATTCGTTGCAGAATTAATTAAAACGTCTGGTGTTGAGTCGCACCTCCAACCATGTGGTTAGTTTATGGTCTATTCAGAGCTCTGACTGTACCCAGTACAGAACATTTCCTTGGTTGAAGCTGTATTAATACTTCACTCACTGATTGTCGTTTATTTCCACGGTTTATTTAGGTGCTGAAAAAGATTGCCAAGTACATCCAGGAGCAGAATGAGAAGATCTACGCTCCTCTGGGTCTGCTCCTCACCGACCCCATCGAGAGAGGACTCCGAGTCGTATCCTTTACATTAACAACGTTAATGATGTCTTCAGTCGGTGTGGAACAGTGTGATACATTTCCGGTGAAGAACAGTTATGTATTCGGTTAATTCAGCATGTTATAAATCTCAGAGGTACAGATAGAGGATAACAGTACTGACATTTTGTTACAAACAAAAAAGAAACAGAGTCAAAAATTACTTATTAATCGTATAAATTCTAATACATATTTTAAACTAAAGTGTTAAAAACATCTATCAGTTACACTTTTATATATGAAATTTCTCCGTTATCATAACCATGATAATGTCTCTAATCACATGACCGAACAGAACAGAAGAATATATAACAGGTCTGAACAGTGGAGAGCTCAGTGTGATCCTGACCTTCACTCAGAACAGTGGGAATAAACCTGTGCTATCGTTTAATAAAGAAGAGCAGATTCAACATTTATTTAGTGTTTCACCCAAAAAATGAACTGGATTATTTAGTCAGACTTGAGGAAGTTACGAACAGGGTGCTGTACTACAGACACCAAGAGTGGGACCTGTTTGTCTTTCTGTCTCACACGACTCCAAACACGGCATGCCAATAGAATAGAGAAAGGTGGAGGGATTCGTACATGACACCGTCACCATTTTTCTATACCACTGTGAACCGAAATACCGTCATACCGCACACTTTATATACAGATATATATATATATATACAGATACATTTTGCACTTTTTCGTTATCACTCTCCTGTTTTCTTTAACTCCGTGCTCCTAAGGTGGAGATAACCATATTTGAGGACAGAAGCATCGGCTCAAGATAAAACACACCAAAGGTAAACGTGGAGCTCAAATCAGTGCCTTGATTTTTAATTCCACTGCAGCAGTTGCAGTCAGCCATATAACATTACAAGCAGCTCTGTCCTATCAACATGAACTCCACAAGACCTTTTAAAGGTGTTCTGTGATTTCTGGGACCAAGGTGTGATCAACTGACGTTTCTGTGGATCTTCTGTGGGATTGGACCAGACAGTATAGCCTTTAAACCTCTACATACATCAGTGAGCCTTGGGTGTCCTGTCACTGGATCACCAGTACTATCCACCGCACACCAGGAACATCTCACAAGACCTGCTGTTTTGGACATGCTCTGACCAGATCTGACCTGAATTTGGTGCTTGTAAAAGTCAGTCAGATCCTTTCGCTTGCCCATTTTTCCTGCTTCCAACAACTTCAAGAACTGAGTGTGTGACACTTAATAATATATCTGACCCCTAATATATCTGACCCATTAACAGGCACCTGTCAAGGGGAAGGATGCGTCAAGCAGAGGCACCGGTCAAGAGAAAGGGATATATAACACAAGAAGTGAGCACCAAGTTCTTGAATTTGATGTGTTGGAAGGAGGAAAATTGGGCAAGCGGAGGGATTTGAGTGACATCTTTGACCAAGACCAAGTTGTGATGTCCAGACATCTGCGTCAGAGCATCTCCAAAACATCAGACCTTACAGCGTGTGTGCCAGTATACAAACTTCTAAGGAAGGACAACCAGTCAGCCAGCAACATGGGTGCCTGTAGCTCACTGATGTCCCTGGTCTGGTTCCAAGAAGATCCACAGCACACCTTCAGAGGTCTTGTGGAGTCCATGCCTTGATGGGTCAGGGCTGTTCTGATCCTGGTGGCTGTTTTAGGAAGGCGTTTTTAATGTCATGGCTGATCTGTGTGTGTGTGTGTGTGTGTGTGTGTGTGTGTGTATAAATATGTACAATATACATCATGTATATTTTTGTGTCCCCCTTCAGCAGTAAATATCAGCCGTGTGAAGCTCTGTCCTGCTGGAGTCAGACTCTTCTTCACACTGCTCATCATCACTCTGCAGACGCTACATCGTACTCCTTCATCTTATTCTGTTACCCTTCCTTCATTCCTTCCCGGAGCGTGAAACCTGACGAGCCCTTCCTTTAGAAAGCTGAGCTTACTTCGATTATAAGCCACTCGTGTTTTTTTTTGTTTTTTTTTGTTTTTTTTTGTATGTGTCGTCTTAATTATTGGAAATTATTTTAAAAGCATCATGTTTTTCTATCTTTTAAAATGGTTTCTTTTTCCTGTTGCCTCTTTTTTTATTACTCTTTCTTTTTGTATATATTCGTGTGTTGTGAGGGGCAGGTAACGTGTACAGTGTTGATTCGCCACACGGCTGCGGTGTTCAGTGAGACGGCGTTCCTTCGGTAAAGTAGAATAACGCCACACTTTTATAAACTGACGTTTTGGTGAGACGACGTGTTCAGATTATGGTCAAGTTACTACACAATATTACACTGACCGTCCTTGCGTTACTCGGTCAGACTGGGTGACCGTGTTAGACTGATCGTGCAGAGTGACCGGAGCCTGCGCTTCGTAGAGGGCGGAGTTAAATCACGTTCGATCAGCCAATTGCAAGTATGGTCATGTGACGTCGGTTTATTACTACGCCTTGACGACTTACTGGTTTAATCACACGATGTACTTATTAACTACCTATATCCGGCTAACTAGCTTAGCTTGCGTTAATAAGCATTAACCCTTCAGTATATATCATATTGTGTTATTCAAATTATTTTACGCAGCACAAGTATATCACACGTCAAGTTTGCGATTGGCTCGTTGCACTGATCCTGCAGACCTCGGGACCTTTGCAGTCATGGTTGTTGAAATCTACACCGCTCAGCCGTAATATTAACACAAGCTCTAACCTGTCGAGACATGGACACCAGTCTGAAGGTGTCCTGTGGTATCTGGGACCAAGACATTAGCAACAGATCACATGGGCAAGCATTTGTCATCATGTCCTTCCTTGGGGCAGTGAAAGTGAACTATTTGACTAATGTGCTTGCACACAGAAGAATGTGACCTCTGTGTTTAACCCATCAGTGCAGTAAAACACACACACCAGTGAACAATAGGGGGCAGTGAACACACTTGCCCGGAGTGTGTTTCAGCCTAGGGAGCAGTTAGCGGAGTTAGCTGCCTTGCTCCAAGGCACCTCAGTCGTGTCCTTCTTGTACTAGCTATTATATACTGGGACACGTCCCACAAGACCTGCTGTTTAGGAGATGATCTGACCCAGTCGTCTAGACGCCACAGTTCAGTCCGTGTCAAAGTCACTTGGATCTGATTATCTTCCTTCAGTGGCAGTCAGACAGTTCTTAAAGTTGATCTGTTGGAAGCAGGGAAAAATGGGGAACGCGTAATGATCTGAACTCTTTTTACCAGGACTAAATTGTCCAGATGACTGGATCAGGTTATACACCTAGGGTGTGAAGGCTAGTCTCTAGCCTGTATAGTCCGAGCCTACAGAGGACCCACAGATACCAGTCCTGAT
>JAOVVF010000008.1:21281530-21294668 GCA_028565595.1 Duopalatinus emarginatus | reverse complement strand
ACACACTTGCCCAGAGCGGGGGGCAGCCCCAAACCACAGCGCCCGGGGAGCAGTTAGGGGAGTTAGGTGCCTTGCTCGAGGGCACCTCAGTCATGTCTTGCACTTGGCAAGGATCGAACCCGCGACATTCCAGTCACGAGACCAGTTCCCTAACCACTAGGCCACGGCTGCCCCCATATTTGTAGAAATTGTAGATTATATATTTATAGACAACTCTTGTGGAATACTTCTACTGTGTTGATGCAGCCTTTCCAGACAAGAGTCGATTCTGGCCCAGTTATAAAGAACTTAAAGGGCCAGTTACATAGGGCAGCAGTGACTCTGGTCAGGGCTCTGGATTACTGATCAAGCCCAACAACACCAAGCTGACACTGTTGAGGACAGTGAAGCAAGGCCCTTAACCATCCCAGGTATCAAGGCTGACCCTGAGCTCTGAGTTGATAACAAGCTGGGGTATGTAAAAAAAGAAAATTTCGTTGTGCTGTAGTGCTGTATATGTAACAAAAATGAAGGATTCTTACTTCATGGCAATAGCAAGTTTATTGTGGGCCAAAATTAGCCAAAGAAATTTAGCCGCCACATTTAAAGTTTGTCACGGCATACAGACTTTGGCCAACATATAGCCCACCATGATTTACATAATGGGCCAAAACCGCACCAACTGTAGCCCGCCGTATTTTTTTGTGGCTGAGTTCTAATAGCTGAATCTGGATGAAGTCATCGCCATCACTCCACTGTGGTATGTGGGCCGGATGAAATATTAAGTGCGGGCCAGATCTACCCATGACTCATCTTCTACTTGGCTTGTAACTGGTAATTATGCCATTCCCCACATCAGCATATTTGATCTGAAGTAAAATAAATGGATGTCTCCATGAAAGTGTGTCTGTTGTTTGCTCTGTTGCTCATGTAAAGCTCTTTAACTGCATTTTTACACTATAGTATCTGTTCTACTATAGTAAACGTCAAACATTTCTGTAACATTTTAAACTGAGACAACAGCGAGTATCGTAGCAGCTAGCTAGCCACCAGACTTTTGTAAATATTTAAATGTTAAAGATTTAACCAAGCACCATGTATTTATTAGTAACATGTTTATTAAGCCATCTAAAACCAATACTGCTACAAGCTACAAGTGTGAGCAGCGGCCATGTTGATTTGATGTGACTCCGTAAACAGGGAAGGGACTGATAGTTAAGAAGACGACCTTAAGTTTAGTTCATATGTTAAAAATTTGAAGGTGAGTCGATGACAATGTTAATGACAATGTATCAACGATAAAAAACCCCACAGACAGTGAAGGCTCTAAACTTTAAGTTACGAAAGTGCTCCTTTATAGTGTTATACTGTACTAATAGTATCAAACAGACCACACGTTTATGAATTACAAGTTCTTAATCTCTTGTAAAACTACAAGAGATGCAATCTGATTGGCCGAGAGACGTTCCATGAGTGCCGTTATTAAACGATAATTGACACTGGGACCAAAGGTCTCCAAACATCACTCCGCCACATACACACATAACCGTAGCAACAACAATTGCGTTTATAATCCAAACACCGCCGCCATAACCAAACAAGCAACATCAGCGTAAATAAATTATAGCGAGTTCTATTTTATATAGCGACACCTATTTTATAAAATGATGTATTTGTGTTAATTATCTGTATAATAATTATTGGGTAGTTAATGATGCTCCTCGACTGTAATAGACATTTAGATATAACTATAACGCTAACCAAGATGTCCTCTTTATCCTAAAATCTATCAATAACCGCTGATCGCAATATTACTATATATATAATAATAATAATAATAACAACAACAATAATTATTGCTTAATTATATCAGCATCAAAAAGAATATTAAGAATAAATGTGCCAATGCTCAATATTAACCTTACAAAAATCCACCATTGTACTATGGTAGTTTATAGTTATTATGGCTACTGTATAGTTAATCATGGTTCGACAGTGAACTACCGAGGTATCGTATGGTAACTATGTACATATTATAAACCTGCCATGGTTTTACTATTGTAGAGTAATCATGGTTACCATATGGTGTACGAAAAACTATAGATAACAAGCCGTGGTTAATTTTTGTAAGGGTAGAATGATAAATAATGGATTTTTAAATAATCGACTCTCTACAATTTTTGTATTAGCTCTCAGTCGTTCACTCAGACAGTCTGGACATGACCGAAGAACATATGGTTATCTGATTTGAACAGATGGCAAACGAATGTTAAAACAGTTCTGCAGCTGGACAGGACTTTCAGGATTCCTTGTGTCTGCTGCTTCTGATGAACAAAGTAAATTTTTTCCTCGAACTCCACTGATCGTCTGGAAATCAGCTCGGATTACAATTACAAACATCCAGCAATGCTTAAGAGTTTATAAAAAAGACATACAGGTGAGCTGAAAAACTACAGAGAATTGTTTTTACTTCAGGTGTGTCAACACTAAGCCACAATTTCCCTGGTTTAAAACTGAAAACTATCCTTTCTTTCATTTCTGTTATTTAAAGACCATGGTCATTTTGATCTGAGAGGAAGTAGTTGCATTTAGACTAGTGGTAAATGTTTGTTTTTCTTCACAAGATTCCACATAAAAAGTCCAGTTCTGTGGGATTCATGACATCAAAAACGTGTCCAAAAATATATTTCTTTCATACAGCTGAGTTATTTAGTCATATTGCATAACCCACACAAGTTAGCGGTTGATGCTAAGCGCAATTACAGTCTAATCTTAGCTGTACCGAGTCTTTTCTTAGTCACGTACCAACACATCTGAGGCAAAAGTACATATTTCTGTCACTGCTGTCTCATTTTCACTGTCACTCTGCCTTTACATTGTTTGTAAAAGACTCACTGGCTACATAGAAGCTAGCTACAACTGCTAGCGTCAGTCATGATCGTGGATTTGAACTCAACCACTAGTTGTACTGCTATAAACTTCTAAGTAGTAAACTCAGACAACTTCATACGTATCATGTAGCGTTTTAATGACTGATACGCACCTTGCCCCATTCGTGCCCCAGTCAGCGCATCTTTAGCGGTGCCAAAACCCAACTCTCGACACACCACGCTGGCGGCTTTCATGTTCCAGTTATCATCACACACCGTTCCCCAAACGCCGTTCTTCAGCACTTCCACTCGACCTTCACCCACCTTCGCCCCTCCACGTAGACGCACCAGAGGTTGCTGGAGAAAAAATAAAAACAGTTGATTGATTTGTTGGCTGACTTCAGAACACAAGAGAATTGTGGACAGTTCTGCAGGGAATATAGTGTTTATTGCCTACAGAATATTTGAGAAAGCTTGTGGAGTCCATGTCCCGTGGAAGACATGCCAAGTATTAGACTAGTGGACCAGTTTTTCCAGCATAACGATCACGTTCCATTCAGAGACCTGTGAAGCAGTTGTGCTGTTGGTAGGTGATGCTCATTTTCCCCTTAACAACAAATTTTACTTATAAAAATGGATTCACACTGAAAACCTGTAACATGAATTTACAAATTTCCTAGACAGAATTTGTTTTCATTTTTTCTTGCGAATGTATGCTTATAAAAATGTAGCGTAACCGTGCCTCAGCTCTGGAGGTGAGTGAACCAGTTATAAAGAACGTAAAGGGCCAGTTACATAGGGCAGCAGTGACTCAGTGGTCAGGGCTCTGGATTACTGATCAAGCCCAGCAACACCAAGCTGACACTGTTGAGGACAGTGGAGCAAGGCCCTTAACCATCCCAGGTATCAAGGCTGACCCTGAGCTCTGACCCCCAAGTTGATAACAAGCTGGGGTATGTAAAAAAAAGAGAATTTTGTTGTGCTGTAGTGCTGTATATGTAACAAAAATGAAGGATTCTTACTTCATAGCAATAGCAAGTGTATTGTGGGCCAAAACTAGCCAAAGAAATTTAGCCGCCACATTTAAAGTTTGTCACGGCATACAGACTTTGGCCAACATATAGCCCACCATGATTTACATAATGGGCCAAAACCGCACCAACTGTAGCCCGCCGTATTTTTTTGTGGCTGAGTTCTAATAGCTGAATCTGGATGAAGTCATCACCATCACTCCACTGTGGTATGTGGGCCGGATGAAATATTAAGTGCGGGCCAGATCTACCCATGACTCATCTTCAACCTATCAATCTTTCTTACACAGTAATATAATAACGATCACGTTCCATTCAGAGACCTGTGGAGCAGTTGTGCTGTTGGTCGGTGATGCTAATTTACCCTCATCAACAAATTTTACTTATAAAAATGGATTCACACTGAAAACCTGTAACGTGAAGCTACAAATTTCCTAGACAGAATTTGTTTTCATTTTTTCTTGCGAATGTATGCTTATAAAAATGTAGCGTAACCGTGCCTCAGCTCTGGAGGTGAGTGAACCTAAAGCATTGCTGTGTTTATTCAGCCCAGTCTCTCTGTCTTTATGGAGTACTTCCAGATGACAGGATCTGGCTGTAAGCATGATCGCTATATAAACACACAATCAGCGTGCATTCGAAACACTCGGGAATCTTACGTAATCCATGTCTTTCCAGATCCTTCAAAGGATTTTTCCTGGAATTCCTTGAGTAATGCACTGTTCTGTCGGGCTCCCGAACGCTGCTGGAACCGCTGAAGCTTCTCACGGGCTCGATGGCGAAAAATGGAGAGCATTCATTGAAAAAAAATGGCATTAAATTGGTTCGTCTTTCCTGTCAGAGACCATTCGGGCTGATGGTGGAAAAGTCTGAGGTTACACACGCTGTTGAGTGGGTAAATTATTTGGATAAGGAGCTACAGTGAGGCCACCGTTCCAGACAAACTGGAAACGTGTGTAAGGGCACGTGTCTGCTACCGAGGTGGCGTTTGCCAGGCATTACACACCGATCTGCTCGCTGTTGGTTTTCAGTATAAGGCTCCTTTTTGTCACTTCTATTGACAGTAATCTGGCTGTGGGTGAGTCAGAGACTTAAAATGAAAACATTGTGTTTCTGTAGATGTTCATGTCAGTCTAACACTAGCGCACATTAAGCTGCTTGGCCACAATTTTGTTTTTTTTCCTCTTCACTTTTCTACTGACGTAACGTCAAATATTCTCTAATACTAGCACATTTTTTAATGAATGACATGAATATATAACATTTCCCAATTTAATCTCGAACAAGAAGCCATATGAGAAACTAACAATAAAGGTGCCAAAAAAGAAAATGCTAAAAAGAAAATGCCTTTTTTCCTTTTATCTTTTTCTCCTTTTTTCTATTTTTAATTTTTATTATTATTATTATTTTTTTATTTTTTCCCCCATTTTCTGTTTTCCCTTTTTAACTTTTTTATTTTTCTTTTCATTTTTCCTTTTTTTTCTTTCTCATTTTACATTTTTATTTTTGTTTTTTTTGGGGTTTTTTTCTTCTTTTTGTTACAAATAAGCCAACAGTCCTGCTTGCATGCTTTTTTTAATTGGCTCACGCAGACCAAAGCTCACTAATTCATAACAAAGCTACCATTAGCAAATACTGAACACAGTCTTCAGGTATCTCATACATTCACAAGACCAAAAACTGTAAATACTACAGCTAAACCCTGGAACTTTCTCTTTATGGCTACAAATTCCAGACATGCTGGACTGAGGCCACACAGCACACTACTGGAAAGTAGATCACACTACATAAGGTGTGGTTTAGGTGTGGGTGTATAAGTAGGTATGTGTGTGTGTACCTCTGCTCTGTAGGCCTTCCTAAATCCTGAGGAGTGTGTCGGTGCGAAGGCTCTTCCAGGAACACAGCTGATCACAGCCGGCATTCCGTTGGCGCACGTGTTGTTCAGGTTTTTCACCACCTTCAGTGCTTTGCCCATCCTGCACTCGGTCAGATGAGCTTCATTTCCCGTGCAGTTCACTGAGAAACCAAAGTAGTTCTTCTTTCGTCGCTGAGACAGAAGTCTGCGAGGACAGACATTACATTACAGTTCTATTTTACTGACAGAAGCCTCTCTGTTTTCTAAAGTGAAGTGAATGACCTACTGTTCTTGCACACAAAGAACTTTAAACACAGTGAATACACACCATTAGGGGTCAGTGAACACACCTGCCCAGAGCAGTGGACTACCCTATCCCCGGTACCCAAGGGAGCAGTTGGGGGTTAGGTGCCTTGCTCAAGCGCACTTCAGTTGTGTCTTTATTTTTAATACAGGAGATGAAACCACCAGTTTCCTAACCCTGAGCCACAGAGCAACTCCAAAACAGCAGGTCTTCCCAGTACACAATGGTTAATACATACCAAAATTGGTCCAAAGAAGACAACCTGGTGACCGCGTCATAAGCCCTGAAGCTCATTGAGGTGCATGGCAGGTTAAGGCTAGCCTGCCTTCTGATCCCACACAAAATCCAGAGAAGGATCTGCTGCAAATGGTTTGGTGTCAGATACCAGAGAACACCTTCAGTGGTTTTGTGGAGTCCATGCCTTGATGGGTCAGAGCTGTCTGGCAGCTATTTAGGCAGGTGGTGTTAATGCTATGTTTTATATGCATATTAAATTAAATTAAATTAATTTTTATTTGAACAGCACTTTTAATAGTGGACATAGTCACAAATAAGCTTTACATAAATATAAAATCCATATATAACTTTTAAAATTTATTTTAGTATATGCAATCTGAAGCCAAAATTTCTATAAAGTCCATATATAATTTCTATGTAAATATTTGTATCAGTTTTGATTTAAAAATTATTTTTCGCTAAATTAGAATGCTAACATTTACACATATTAATAATTAATAATTATTAATAAATAATTTGTGAATTAAATAATCAGTATGTATAAATATGGACAAAGGAGAATACACAGTGCAGTCACCTGTCACTTTATTAGTATTATCAATTCTAAAATTTATTAGGCCAATCATGTGACCATGACTCAGACCGTCACATGGTCGTTGGTGCCAGACGGGCAGGTTTAAGTATTTCAGAAAATGCTGATCTCTTAAGACTATCACACACAACGGTCGCTACAGTTTACGCACATAGGTGTGAAAATGTGAGTGGCAGACATGTAGGAGGAAACACCTTGTGTATGAGACAGAGGTCAGAAGAGGACACACTGGCCAGACTGGTTTGAGCTGGCAGAAAGGCTACAATGACGCCAATAACCACTCTATACAACTGTGGTGAACAGAAAAGCTGTAAATCTGTCTAACAGGCATAGGGCACCGAGACTGGACCACACTCGACACACGTCGACTTACTTGTAGGCTTTAGTGTTGAAGCCCTTCACTCCAGGGAAGCCGTGCATGCCACACACCACACGGCTGTTTTGTGGAGTCCAGTTCTCACTGCAGATCTGCCTCCATTTCCCCTCATCCTTCACTTCCACGAAACCCTCGGTGATCGGAATACGCTTACGGTGGGAATAGGTGGCTCTGATGCGCACATCCTCGACTCGCACATCCAGAGTCTGACAGCGAGAGATAGAGATAGAGAGAGAGAGAGAGAGAGAGAGAGCATAAATATGAGGCAAATCAGACAGTCAGCTTTTAGTTCCTCACTCAGGTATTTGAACGTAGCTCAACTTGGAGAAACGGAAAATTTTCAGCCAAGCAAACCGGTGACATGAATAGATGACGGAGGTCTAAACTAAACACAGACTCTGGGGTATGGTGGGAATGTGAAAACCTTATGAAACTTTATGTAAATATCAAAAGATGAAAGGAAGAGGATGGAGGAAAAGGCTCCTCCATCAGCCACTCTGTGTGGTTTGGCAGGGGAATTTTGCAGTAAACCAGAACAGCTACTGATGTTAACTCTTTAGGTTCCCTTTTAGGAGACATTAAAAAGTAAAATGATATGCCAACCATTCACGATCTCTACTTAACATATACTCTGTGTCCCAGTTCACCCTGATAGTAAACAATTACGGGCCAAATGTGGCACAGTTAAGGTACCAATGGGCCAGTTATGGCATTAGCAAGTGCATTGTGAGCCAAAACTGGCCCAAATTTAGCAGCCACAATTACAGTTTGTCATGACATAACGACTTTTGGCCAAATGTGAAATTATTTACATTTTGAAGCCAAAACTTGTCCAGTGGTCCAGATGTAGCCCACCATATGCACAGTTTTTACATTTGCACTTTTGCCCTCTGCACATTGCTACTATTTGCACTTCTGGTAGATGCTAACTGCATTTCGTTGCCTTGTACCTGTACTGAGCAATGACAATAAAGTTGAATCTATCTATCTATATTGTTTTGTGTCTGAGTTCTGGTAGACAAATCCAGATGCAGTCACTGAGGTATGTGTATTAAGTGTGGGCCAGATCTGCGGCATGACTCATTTGCTATCTGGGTACAAGATTCTGTTCTCAGAAGTTGATACAGTAGGATTAAGGAGTTTTAAGGCACCCAGGAAACCTTCAGTTGTTCATCTTTAGCAACTACTTTATCCTGGTCAGGGTCATGATGAACCCAGCTAGAGCATAATGAATACTGGGTGTGAGATGGGAGTCCACCATGGATAAGATACCAGTTCATTGCAGAGAACCCTGCAAACATGGACACTTACACCGAAGGACAGTTTGAGGTCGCATGTTTTCTGGAGAAAACCAGTGCACTCAGAGGAAACCCATTTACACGTTGTGAGAACATGCATAAAACCTCCAGACAAACAGTAACCCAAGCATAGGATGGAATCAGGGACGCTTGAGCTGTGAGAAACCCGTTGCGCCAACACTCCACCAAACATGGAAACAGAACCCTTCAGTTTATGCATTGCTAAGCCTACCTTGTAAACATCCACCAATAGCTCTACCTTCTTATACAATACCAAAAGGATGTCTCCAGGGCATAATTTCCCTTGGCATAGAAGTGGATTATGTTTTGTTGGCCAGAATCTGAGGTTGTCTTTTGTGCTTCTTGTTCAAGCAGGACACAACAGCAGCGTTCCCACGTTCCAGGATAATAACTCTAGGGTACACAGTGCCAAAATTGCGTGTAACTTGCTTAAAAAACCTCATGGAACAATGGGAATCTTTGACCTGCAAAATCACCAGATCTCAATCCCATAGAACTTGAGTGAGAATATCTGGGATAGCAGACATGGTGAAACAGGCACCATGAACTGGAGCTGAACTGCACCCAGTAAGTAGATATGGGCTAACAGCGCAAATAAGATCAGGCATAACATTAAAATCATTAACCACTGACAGGTGAAGTGAATAACACTGATTATCTTGTTACAGTGGCACCTGTATTGGGCAGCAAGTAAACAATTAGTTCTCAAAGTTGGTGCATTGTAAGTAAGAGAAAGTGACAAGTGTAAGGATCTGAGAGATTTTGACCAAGACCAAACTGTTATGGCTAGACGACTGGGCCAGATCATCTCCAAAACAGGAAGTCTTGTGGCATGTTCCCAGTATGTGGTGGTTACTACCTACCAGAATGGTCCAAGGTAGGACAACAAGTAAGCTGGCAACTGATGTGTGTGGGGATGTGAAGTCTAGTCCGTCTGGTCTGATTGCACAGAAGATCCACAGAAGCAACTGTTGTTAATGTCTTAGCGCCAGATACCACAGAACACCTTCAGAGATCTTGTGGCATCCATGCCTCGACAGGTCAGAGCTGTTTGGGCAGGTGGCTTTAATGTTATGACTGATGACTGGTGTACATTAGAGCACAGTGAATTTTTGCATATCTCAGCTTGTTTTTAAGGGTTAGTGTCAGCCAGGGTCCAACACCATTGGAGCGGCAACACCCAACAGTAGCAGAGTGGGAGTGCTGGGGCTTGATCCCCCAAACCTTCTGATCAGTAACCCAGATCCTTAACCAATAAGCCACCAGAGAATGGGTCCAGTTATCAGGCTGAGGCACACGATGTCAAAATATCATCTGTTTGTAATATACACCGACGTACCAAAAAAAAATGGTACAGACTGTGAAAAACTGGTACTGATTGATGATGGGATGCCATGCAACATGCTGTAGAACACAGAAATCCAACACCTCGGAATACCGCACAATTGTGGATGGTCCTGCCCCATTGGAGAGTCCATGCCCCATGGAAGACCTACCAAATATTAGACTATTGAATATCTAGCTACATGAAACAGGCAAATAAGGCTAGCTTGCTATTTATACTAGAGGAATGTAAAGTTATTGACCTTCTGTAATTGAACACAGAGCAACATGGCGTCCGCGCTTTAACCATCCATCCCATTGAAACACACACATACACTAGGGGTCACTTTCCATGACACGGAGTGGACAGCAGCCCCTATGCATGGTGTCTGGGAAGAGGTTGAGGGATTAGATGCCTTGTTCAAGAGCACTTTAGTCATGGGGTCTTGGCGACCTTCTGATCACAAGACGGGTTCCACGATCTTGAGTCACGGCTGCCCCCGCTTCCCAAAAAGGAATCGGAAGGAACTGACATTCCAGTTTTATAGCCGGGGAAAAAAAAACACACCACTAAATAGTTTGAGAATGATCATACAACAAGCATTGAACACAAGGTTCCATCTCAAATAAGGATTTACAGCCATGGATATTACAGCTGTGGACGAGAACAACGCTGAGCGGTACAGAAACACTGGAGGCTCTGTGTGGTATCAACACACAACGAGAGCTCTGTATAAAAACCGAACGCCTTTAAGCCGCGCTAACTCACACCAACACCTGTGTTTGATCCTGCTCAGGTTCTGCCATGTGTTTGGAGTAAAAACAGAGACGATGAACCTGTTTCACTTCTGATCTGCCTTCTGAGCCAAACACCGAGAATACTTCGTTAAACCACACCAGACATCAGAAAAATCCACCAACAGTTGGAGAAAATCACTTTTTCAGTCAGAGACCTGTAGGACTGGACATCATGGTGTGTGTGTATATGTGTGTGTGTGTGAGGGGGGGGGGGGGGGTTGGGGGTTAGTGCAGACATTCCTTCACTGCTGTGCTGCTGAACTCTCCCTTTACACCCCACTTCTCCCTCACTTCCAGACTTACAATATTTACACAGCACTAATGTTCCTGCTTACCGCCGAGGAGCAAGGTGGTGCGTGTGTGTGTGTGTGTGTGTGTGTGAACGGTTACCATGCCAATGATGCAGCAAATCCCCTTAGTCTCATTCACATCCTGTCTCCTGGATCACGTTGGTCCGACATGTGCAGAGATTGGACAAGGGGGATTTTTTTAGATAGTGAGATAAAAAGAGGGCGAGATAAAGAGAGGGAGTCAGAGGGAGAGTTGGACTGCTGGTATGTTAACCGCTGTGTTAGGTACCCATTTCGGAGAAATGCCCAAAGAAGAAACACCAGTAAACACACAAACACACACATGTTGCAGAATCACGCCATCCTACCGAATCCTTCAACCAGATGTCACTGTGTTCTTCACTGACTCAGTGTCAAGTAAACACACACTGCTGCTTCATTTCACCATGACGTGTGTGTGTGTGTGTGTGTGTGTGTGTGTGTGTGTGTGTGTGTGTGTGTGTCTAAGAGAATGCACACATTGTTTCTGCCTCAGGCTCAGGTCAAAGGTCAACAGGTCACCCCTTCCTAATGCTCCCTGACTTCAAATGACCTCGGAGCGTCCATTCCTCGTGACGCTGCATGTTATGAGTCCTGGTTTAAAAAGACAGGTTTATGGGTAAGCATGACAGCTGGTGTCCAGAACCTCCCCAACAAGTGTCGCTATAGGGCTGTGGGTCAGGCAAAAAGTAATAGTGTAGGAGACCCAGATCAGGTAGGGACACCAGGGATTAGACAGAGGATGCCGATGCAGGACGTGTATAGAACAGGAAGGCAGGAGATAAAAACGTAGACAGGGCAGACTGGGAAATAAAAAAAAGCACTGGCATAGATTAGGTAACAACTAATAAGGAGGTGCAGATCAGGTAAGAACACAGCCAGATTTGAATAATGATGCAGGGTGTAGATTGGGTAATGTCGCAGGATGAAACAATAGCTCAAGAAATAACATGGGTTCTGATCAGAAACTGTGACAAGGGTGTGGAGATCTGGTGCAGATTGGGTAATGTGCTGCAGACTGCCTAGCAACACAGAGGGAGCAGATTAGGTGAAAAAAAGGATATGCACGTTGAGTGACAACCCAAGAGGTTACAGTTTGGGTAATAACACAAGGTTCGGTGGAGTGGATTACACCATAGATGGTGTGGATCAGATAAAGTGGGGTGGAGGTGGGGGTGCAGATTGATTGACAACACAGAGGGTGCAGATCAGGAAAAAACAAAGTCATGCAGATTGGGTAATAACACGAGGAGACGCATTCTGCATATGGTATTATGCAGTGTCACTCTGAGTGCCTCGGATATAAAAGCGTGGACCATGAGAAATTGTAATAAAACTAAATGCAAACAGATGATTGTCTAATTAAGTGATGACACTGTGGGTCGTCTTATTCCAGTCTCTCTACGACTGTGTGTGATTATCCGGCACTCTTTGATGATATCACTCGTCTTCAACACAACAGTTGCTGATGGAAACGGTTCACATACGATGTTGTTGAAATGAGCTCAACATTTGTGCAACATCTGGTTGGGGAACCATCGTGAGAAGTCTTTCGGGAGGTGGAGGCGGACTGAAGCACTTATGATTCATCCTCTTGGACTATGTTTGTAAAATGTCCTGCTCTGTTCAGTACAACACAATGTCCTCTAAGCAGGAAATATTACTCCAAAACAAATCAAATGTCTAAGATGTGTCTGGGATCTAATGAACACCACCTTTTGCTTCACACTAATACCTTCATCATCATCACCATCATCATTAAACCAGCAAATGGTACAGTTTATATGTGGATAGTAAATGATGATGCTGATGATCATTGGCGTCAGAAGCATTTTTAATGTGGGGAGGACACATGGATGAGAGGGAAAGGGGGGGAGGGTCCTCCCCCACAAATTTTGTAATTAATTAGATGCCTTTTCTTGCATTTTGGTGTATTTTTAACAGATTTAAATGATAGCTATCATTAATCTAGCTGATAGATCTCCTAACATTAATTAGCCCGCTAACTGCACTAACATTTCCACTGGAAAAAAATTGACATACTTTCCAATTTCCTTATGTCCATTGTGTCTGTGAGCAAATATTACAAACAACTGATCATCAACCAAGAACAGCCTGCTGTTAC
>JAOVVF010000008.1:21143364-21155736 GCA_028565595.1 Duopalatinus emarginatus | reverse complement strand
CTTTGAATTCCAGGTTGTGAGGTAACAAAATGTGAAAAATGTAAAGGGGGGTGAATACTTTCGCAAGGCACTGTATACACGCAGCCAAGAAATGCGTCCTCTTTTTTCAATGCAACCAAAGATCCAACAGACGGATCCTTCGTCAGGCTACATATTCTGAGGTTTGCTGCGTGCTGGTGACAGAAACGGCAAAACCCATTTTGATATGGCTTTCACAGTCTATTCAAAGATACTCCAAAAGATACGCCTTAGTGGACCGTGTCCTTCAAAGGATGCGGCCCATCAATTAGTACACAGCTAGTGACCTATATAATGTAGTTAGCCTTAGTGTTCTTAGTGCTTTCTTCACTAATCATGCACCACCTTTTTAAAATCAAGTCCTTATTTTTTTAAAAATGTAACAGGTTCCTTGTTAGGCCTGCTAAAGTATTCAAATATAAACGTAACAACAAAGTGTATCTGACGGATCACAAATCTGTAACTATGTTTGTAAAGCTGCAGCTAAAGTCTGCGGGTACAGTCCTTACAGGTGCAAATCTTATAGTTTTACATAACAAATGGCTCAAGGGAGATGAGACGTGGGCTGAGAGAAATGGCTTCAGAAGTATAAGGGGACAGAGAAATAGCTACCAAGAGTTCAGGTTTGGGACCAAAGGACCCAAACTGGGAGGTGGGGCCAGAAGAATGGCCCCAGACAGCTGAAGGATGGGGCTAGAGGAATGGCTCTATCGAATAGAAAAGTGTGACCAGAGGAATCATGCTGAAGAAGTGAGAAGTGGGACCAAGCAAATGACTTTAGAGAGAGGAGGGGTGGGAACAGAGGAATGCTGTCAAAGAATTAAGGGGAGGAGCAAGTCTATGTCTCTAGAGAGCTAAGAAATAGGGACAGGCAAATAGCTCCTGGTGGGGAGGGCCAGAAAAATAGCTACTAAGAGTTGAGGGGTGGAGCCAGGGGAATGACTGTAAAGAACTTCGGACTGGGGCCAAGCAAAATGTTCCAGAGAGCTGAGGAGTGGGGCCAAAGCATAGCTCAAGAAAACTAAAGGGTGGGGCCAGACTAACTGCTTCGGACAGTTAAGGGGCAGGGCTAGGCACATAGCTACAAAGATTTAAAGGGTGGGGCCAGACAAACTGCTTCAGACAGCTAAGGGGCAGGGCTAGGCACATAGCTACAAAACTGAAGGGTGGAGCCAGACAAATTGTACGATTTGATATGCTTCCTTCACATTCTCCTTCATGTATGCATCGAGTGTATATCTAAATACTGTTGTGGTTATATGAACAAGCAATAATTTACACACATAAACAGACAGAAACTGGAAAAATGCTAAAAACGCACTAATACTTGCATACCATTTCGGTCTGGAGGCTTACATGAGAATAAGAGAGGAAATAAAGTGCTGCAGCGACGAAGCAGGTAGTCGAGGCCTCCTACAGTCCTGTACATCTGGGGGATAATGCTGTCCCTCAAGCGTGCGGTTCCGTTTGTGTTGTCAGGTACCTGGTAATAATCACTTTTACATTATTCCTTTAAAGAACTTTTTTTATATATATATATATATATAATGAAATTTTAAACAAATGTGCGCACTGAGCCATTAGCTCAATCCTGATGACGTCACTACTGATGTCAGATTGGAGAGCTCTCTGACATGTTTACACGAGTTTGCAGTGTGTCTGTTTGAACATACTCCGATCAGCCATAACATTAAAAACGCCTGTCTACACATCAGCCAAAACAGCTCTGATTCGTTGAGACACGGTCTCCATAAGACCATGAGATCTGGCATCAAGATGTCAGAAACAGATCCTTCTGTGGGATCAGACCAGATGGGTTAGCCTTCACTCCTGCACATAAGGGAGACCTGGGTTCTCCTGGTTCACCAGTTGATTTACTTGGACCACTTTTGGTAGGTATGAACCACCGTGTACTGAGAAGACCCGAACAGACCTGCTGTTTTGGAGATTCTCGAACCCAGTCGTCTAGATGTCAGAAATTACGCTTACGCTTTACTTCCAACACGTTAATTCACAAACTGACTGTTTACTTGCTGCATAATTCATCCCGCCTCATGGAATGAGATAATCAACGTTATTTATTTTACCTTTTGTTATTTGGGTTTAATGTTATGGCTGACCGATGTATAGGCTAATCCCGTAAACAATGTTGAACGATTTTAATGAAGAACCGGGAAATTTGGAAATTTGCCAAATATCTGAATCGATACACACTGTACACGTGTGTGTTCACAACGTTAAGGCTTCCCTTGATGACACCTGGGCTGAAATGATGTTCTGACATCCAGTGTCCAGGAATAAAGTGGCCCAACAGACACAGAGCCAATAGCAGCTTGCTGCCCCACACTGGACACAACACGGTGCGCTGTGATTGGCTGCTGTCCAACACTGGATAGGATACGGTGCCCTGCCCCTGGCTGCTGTTTGACACCGGACAGGATGTGCTGCGCTGTGACTGGCTGCTGTCTCATATTAGACGCGGCACTGTGCGCTGTAATATGCTGCTGCCCAATAACTGAAACAGCATGGTGTGCGGTTGACAGAAAAGGGCCAGCACACTGCTCTGCGATTGGCTGCTGTCCCACATTGGGTACGGCATCGTCCGCTGTAATTGGCTGCTGCTGTAGAGAAGCGTTTTTACGAGGTCCGAACGGGGCCTGGAGGAAAACGTCCTGCTGCCTGGAAGGGAAAGGAGCCAGGGTGAAAACGTCCACGGAGGGGACACTAGTGAAAGCGTCCCCCTTGTCCTCGTCTCGATCTTGATTTCCAGGTATGTATCCGTTCATGCTGATTGGTTCACCTGCACAAAGCACAAGAAAAGACTCAAATCAACAGGTGACTAGTTAAAAAAAAAAAAATTCAGCAAGACATCATTCTACAGAGTCTATGAGTTATTATCATATCGAGAGGTAAGTGTCACCAAGTAAGCCTGATGCTTGATGGGATTTTGAATAGCGAATTGAACCACTAATTACTAAAACAGTGTGTAGTATAAACCACTTCTTTTTATCAGTCTGGCACAAATAAAAGCTACAAGCCGAAGCCTCTACACAGGGTTGCGTTACAGTGTCATGACGGGTGGATTATAGTCGAAGATGCAATTAAACTGAAGTACTGACGACTATATAAATACACACCAACACAACCATGTCCTCAGTTGTCTCCGCACACGCATATATAAAGCTATAGATATCTATGGTGTCTCCATAATGGTTTAACTGGCAGTCCATGGGACCCCTGGTACATCTACAAACGTCTCTGACAGATGAACACTGTCCTGCGTTTATTCTGATGGGTTTGGACTCTTCGAACAGGACGGTGCACCAACATACATGTCTAGAGATGGCAAATTACGGTTAGAAGAACACTGATCTGAGTTTGGGGGTTCACCAGTTCCACATAAATCGCCAGATCTTAACGTTATCAGAGACATCTAGGATGCTTTGCAATAGGCTGTGGAACATGGAAATGTTGTGGACCCTTTTGCAGGAGATATTGTGTTCATTTCCTATAGAAAATTCCTACAAGCTCTATCAGTTTTTCTAGTACTTCAGTGTACAACCCCAGTTAACATGTTCGGAGTAGCTTTGTGGGAAAACAAACTTGTATCGTGCGACATTGGTAAGATAGCAGTACATCCGAGGTTGCCTGCATTACAGAACAATCAAATACTTAAAGAGCCTACTGTTTTACCTGTCAAGCAGGGTGCACTGGATCCACTGGAGTCCATGTCCCGTAGGGGACCTACCACGTATTAGACTAGCGTGCCAGTTTTTCTGGCACTTCGGCGTATTTAAGGATTCAATAACATTCGCCTCGGATATACAGCAACTTTAATTTAATATCATAGAAACGTGTCTTATGAAAAATAGAGTTGTAAATCAGAGTGAAATAAATCTTACCTGGAGTAGACGAGCCAGAGGCAGTTAGCCATAGTCACATGCTTGTTAGTTATTTTAGGTCACATGATTGTTAGTGATAGCTGTTTGGGGCTATAAAGCAAAATATCCTTCCATCTTGGATACATACATTTGCTTGTAATCACAAACTGAACAGAATCTTCAGACTGTCTTATATACTGCATGGTGAATAGGGTTATGATAAGAGGAAGTGTCGAATTTGAGCATGGCTGCATTTTGGTCGTTGCTTGTGAGGGAAAGACTGTTTATAGCTAATACAACACAAGTGCTAACGGCAATAGTTTTTATCCATTTATATTTACTTTTAATGCTATGGGTTGCT
The DNA here is from genome assembly GCA_028565595.1 of Duopalatinus emarginatus. NCBI lineage: Eukaryota > Metazoa > Chordata > Actinopteri > Siluriformes > Pimelodidae > Duopalatinus > Duopalatinus emarginatus. The sequence goes on along the minus strand of JAOVVF010000008.1, from coordinate 21,151,476 downwards.
GTTATCACTCGTCCACCCGTCCTTCTTGAATAGTAAGGGGGGGGGGGCATTTGGGGGTTAGGTGCCACTTCAGAATCCAGCCCAACCCTGCACAACTGTAAGCCTCTAAAGTCCATGACCAGGTCACCGGTTGTCCTTCTTTGGACCAATTTTGTTACGTATTAACAACTGAATACTGTAAACACCCCACTAGCTGTTTTGGACACGCACGGACCCAGTCGTCTCGACATAAAAGTTTTGATCCCCGTCAAAGTCACTCAGCTGCTTTACACCTGCCCAGTTTTCCTGCTTCCAACACATTTACTTGAAGAGTGAACTATTCCCCTTGACAGCAGGTTTGGCGGCGTGTCCCAGTATGCAGTGGTTAGTACTAAGAAAGGACAACCAGTGAACTGTCAACAGCATCATGATTGCCCAGGGCTGCCTATAATTGCCCACTGATGTGCACAGGATGTGACAGATAGCCTATCTAATCTGATCCCACTGAAGATCCCCTAATGCCTTGGTGCCAGATGAAAGTGAAAGTGAACTATTTGCCTACTGTGCTTGCACACAGAGGAATGTGACCTCATTTAACCCTAAGGGGTCAGAGGAGAGGGGACAGCCCTAAACCACACCCAGGGAGTCGGGGAAGTGTCTTGCCCTGTGTCGGGATCGAACCCAGGACCTTCCAGTCACAAAACCAGTTCTCTAACCACTAGGCCACGACTGCCCCGATCTTATAGACTGCAGAGGTCTTAGAGTCCACGCCTCAAATCAGGGCAGAGCTGTTTTCGCAGGTGGTGTTAATGTTACGGCTGATCAGTGTCCATCTTTATTGCTGCATGGTAAGAAGAGTGAGGTTGCACTAATGAACACGACTAAACATTTACGTTTCACATGTACATGTTTATTGAACACGCTTTCTTAATTTTGATTCTCTTTTAGACAAAAATATAGAAGGTGCACAAGGAGTCGTCTCCGCTCTAACACGCGGGTTCGGGATTTTGCTACGGTGACGATTCGAACCCCAACCAAAAAAATAAATGAATAAAAAAATCCAACACCAACAACAGCAAAAAAAAAATAAAAATAAAAAAAAATCATCATTTCAGCACATAAAAGGAATTGTAGGTAATCTCTGCACAAATACACAAGTCTGAACTGCAGCTGCAAGGCGATTGAAGGACAGCGGTGTGTTCTACGCTGAAACGCTGAGATTGCATAGGGGTTAGCGGCGTTTCCTACACGGGACTGTACAGGGCAGGGAGATAAGAGCTGAGGCTTTACCAGAAAAATAGAAAGCTAAATCAGGATGGTCCTGCACCTGAGCTGCGACGGGGTCTGTAATTATCCGTGCACACTAAAGGAGAGGGACCCATTTAAACAGGCAAACACTCGACATGGTCATTCACATTAAATTAATCAGTAATGCTGATTAGCGGCTTGACCGGACCAGTGATTAAGCTATTTGACTACGGTTCAGCATCGCTCAGGAAATCGTTCACCTGCTTTATTAAGGACAAGTAGGATAGAGGAATAGAAAGATGAAATATAGGAACAGAAATAAGAGAAGGAGAGGATATGAGGAGATAAAGAACCAGGAGATGAGTGGAGAGAAGAATAGATGGAAATCATTGTGAATGAAAAGAGAAAATAAAGGAAAGAAAAAAGGTGTGAAAGAGTGAAAGAGAGACAGAGAAGTGATTTATAACAGAACCCTCTCTGGCAGCAATAGAGAGGGGAAAAGAAGAAAATAGGATGAAGAGAACAGAGGAATAGAGAGATTGTGCTTTTAGCAGACGTGTTTATACTGGACCTAACTCTTAAAATTGCCATCTCATAGAGAACACACGAACACACACACAGCGCCTAAAATCTGTCACATCACGTCTTCATGTAAAACAGTAAATTAACACAGTCATGCTGAGATATGTGTGTTTGTAGGCATCAGCATGTCATTATTACATACACACACTTGTATAGGTCTTGTTCCTTTTCTCTCTCTCTCTCACACACACACACACACACACACACACACACACACACAGACACACAGACACACAGACACACACACATACACATACACATACACATACACATACACACATGCACACCGAATTGCTGCAGAAGTAGCAGTCAGAGTCCAGGAAACTCAAACAAATATTTTCCACATTCGCATAAACACACAGGGCTCAGAAACACCAGGCGTGTGCCAATATTCCATTTCACGGTCATTGCTAAAGTTCATATCATGGCTTTGTGAGACATTCACAATACTGTATCTAAAAAAAACCCAGACTGTTCATATAACTGTAGAATGCCTGTGTCTCCACTGGGGGCAGTGTTTTGTTCTGGTGGCGATTCCCTGCAGACTCATAGATCTCCACATTAGGCCCCTACTGACAGAAACTCCAAATGATTTACTCAGTGAGAGACTGACTAAATGAGTTACTGACTATATGACTGAGTGTCTTACTGTTTGAGTGTTTTAATGTGTTACTGACAGACTTAATGTGTGACTGAATGAGTTATTGACAGAGTCTATTGTGACAGAGTCTAGAGTGACCTACTGACAGAACTGACTGACGGAGTGACCTACTAATAGAATGACTGAGTGACTGAGCTGTCTGACTGGCCTGTGATTGACTTGACCTACTAACATGAGTTATTGCCCTACTAAGTAAATGACTGATGGAACAACTGACTGACTGTGACCCACTGACTGACCTACTGATTGAACAACTGACTGACGAAGTGGCCTACTAATGGAATTACTGAATGACTGATCTGCTGATAGAACGACTGGATGGATGACTGGCCTACTTATAGAACAACTGACTGACTGAGTAACCTACTAATGAAATGACTGACCTACCGACCTACTAGAGTGACCTTTGACTTAATGGCTGTTTGAGCGATGTACTGAGTTAAAGGCTGACTGAGCGACCTAATGATAGAACAACTGAGTAACTGACCTACTGACACTCGACTGAATGAGTTACTGACTGAGTAAATAAGTGAGTAACAGACTGCCAGTGATTATTTTGTCACTACACTTGCGTTGGGTGTTGCTGCTCTATCTACAATATCCGAAATGCCTCCACAGCGATGTAATAACATCTTTACGGCAGACACGTGGCCTCACTACACTCTAATATTGCTATCAGGGCTTTAATATGGAGACGTGAACGCTGCAGTTTATTCGTCTAAAATAAGAAAAGGCTTTTCATTATCTCACTTTCTGGATGCCGCTTACCTAACGACTCAATATTGTGTCTCCATGGTAACTATATTGCAATATATCACATAATCGGTTATCGGCACATGCCTACTCAACACACATGACACAAAGATATAAAGAATTCTTCAGAATAATCTATGACTCATATACATATGTTTATATCTCACACCCACCCACACCCACGTACACACACGCGTTCACTAACGCTCTATTCATATTCACATAGAATCTTAATTAGGCATACAGGAAAGATCTCATTAAAGTCTATAATAATCTACAATATCACTACAGGAACGACAGTAAGACTCTCTTTACACGCACATCACTGCATACGGTGCAGATACACTGCTCATTTACACTTACAGATACACACACACCCACACACACCACCTATTTACATCAGTGATGAGGAGGAGGGAGTGGAGGCTAGGGAAACGGAGGGAAGTGAGTGCATGAGCATGTGGGAGGAGGGAGAGAGAGAGAGAGAGAGAGAGAGAGAGAAATTAAAAAAAAAATAGGTGAAATTAGAACAAATGGAAGAACGAGAAAGACAGAAAAAGAAAGAAGAGAAGGAAAGAGAAACTTATAAGAAACAAAGAAGCAAAGAATGAAGGCACAAGAAACAGAAGAAAAAGAATAAAGAGCAAGTGTAAGACAAAAGGAAAATGATAGAAAGACATGAAACACAAAAATCAAGAAAGAGTAACAGACAGAGCAAGGAAAAAAAGCAAGAGAAAGTAAAGAAAGATTAAAAATAATATCAAATAAAAATAAATATTATAAATAGCATTAAATAAAAAAATCATTAAAATAATAGAAACTACAACAAAGTGCAGTGCAAGTCTGAGACATGATAAGATATAAATGTCGTTCTCATCAAACAGACATCTCTCTCTCTCACACACACACACACACACACACATACACGCATAAATAAATCAGGTTTGTGGTGAAGAACGGACAAAAACTTAAATGTGAACAAAGAAGGGATGTGATTGTGATGGAGAGATGGAAAAAAGGGTGGTGAGCAGCAGGATGGAGGCTGAAAGCAAAGCAGTTAGACAGACAGCGGAAAAGATGGACAGACAGATAGATGGATGGATAGATGGATAAATGGATGGTAGAGAGAGGGAGGTATAAAGTGAAAGATTTAGACAGAGTGTGTTGAGCTCTACAGGTCGATGAGCTGATCCACCAGCAGCAGTGAACAAGCCAAACTGGGCAAACTGGAGTCAGAGCCAGTAGCGCTGTGGGAGGAGCCTAAAGAGAGGGGCGGGGACAATTTGGGATGGGGTAGAGTAAGAAAAGAAACGGGCAGCAGAGAGAAAAGGAGAGAGGAAGAACGAAAAAGAAATAAGATTAAGGTAAGAGAGGAAAGGATAGGGGGTAAGAAGGCGAAAGCAAAAAATGCAAGAAAATAAAGAATTAGCAGGCATTAGCGTTAAGAAGGAGGGCAGGGGCAAAAGAACGAGGCAGGACAGAGGAAAGGAGGGCAGAGAAACGTAATCATTAAAGAGCAGTCAATCAAATGTTAAATGTTCTTGAAACGTTTTTCAGAGAACCATTTTGCAATCATATCTGAAAGTGCATGCAGTAGAGAAGGATCTAGAACATCTAATCTAATTAACGTAATGTGATCTCAGACCACCGAGCTACACATCAGTGCAGGAAACGAAACAAAAGCATTCGAAACACAGCCATGTGCTCTTTACCTTGAGATGTTTTAGAGACAAGGACTGGGATCGGGTCAAACTCATCATCTGCGCTTTTGTCCGAACCTGGCGGCTCAAACCCAGAGATCAGGCAAGTTGAGTCTAGAAGGACAGAGCATAAAAATGTTGAGAGGATGCCGGAGGTGCAAGCGCTTGATCGTTGAATAGCGAGCAGTCGCACCTGATCCTCCTGACACAGGTGCAAATTCATCTAGACAGGGGGCGGGGCCAGAGGAGAAAGGACTGCCCAAGAGAGAGTCTTCTCCACTTAAAGTGTCTATCACATACAGAGAGACACAGTGAAGTGGTCAAGGGAACTTGACTGCACCAGGCACCATTGTAAAAGTAACCATTTTTCATGAGCAAGTCTTACCAGTCCTCGCCGAGTCGGTCAGCAGTGGAAGAACCTGAGGAGCCTCCAGTCCAGGAATCAGGGAGTCGACACACACCTCAGCACTTCCTGTGTGTATGCAAGTAAGAATGAGAGCATAAGAGGGTTTGCACTATTCATTATGTACGCATTTTGTTTTGAGAGACGGGAGTGAGTGTGTGCGCGCGCGTGTGTGTACCATCTCTCATGTCCTCTACAGAACTGCCAAAGGGGTCAGACATTGACAGAAGGTCAGGCAGCAAAAGAGACGCGTCTGGAGACTTCAGACCCTCTATTAGCTTTTCTGTACAGAGAAGGGGGAAAAGGAAACAAGGACAGACTGTCACTCTGGATTCAGTACCACAACCTGACTGAAAATCTCCATCATCATTAAACATCCATCTAACATTTATCGAACCCCTATTTATTTATTTATTTCACAGCCATCTAACAACCATTGAACCCTCGTCAAAATCCACCTAACCCTCATTTAATATTCATCTCACAGCAATCTAACAACCACCTTACCTTCAAGTAATACTCAACTACCAGCCATCTAACCCTCATCCAACAGCCATCTAACCCTCATCCAACAGCCATCTAACCCTCATCCAACAGCCATCTAACCCTCATCTAATCCTCATCTACCAGCCATCCAACCCTCATCTAACAGCCATCCAACCCTCATCTAACAGCCATCCAACCCTCATCTAACAGCCATCCAACCCTCATCTAACAGCCATCTAACCCTCATCTAACAGCCATCTAACCCTCATCTAATCCTCATCTACCAGCCATCCAACCCTCATCTAACAGCCATCTAACCCTCATCTAACAGCCATCTAACCCTCATCTAACAGCCATCTACCAGCCATCCAACCCTCATCTACCAGCCATCCAACCCTCATCTAACAGCCATCCAACCCTCATCTAATCCTCATCCAACAGCCATCTAACCCTCATCTAACAGCCATCTAACCCTCATCTAACAGCCATCTAACCCTCATCTAACAGCCATCTAACCTTCATCTAACAGCCATCTAACCCCTTATCTAACAGCCATCTAACCCCTTATCTAACAGCCATCTAACCCCTTATCTAACAGCCATCTAACCCCTTATCTACCAGCCATCTAACCTTCACCAAACAACCATTTAACCCTGATTCAACAGTCACCTAACCCTCATCTAACAGCCATCTACATCTAACCTTCATCTAACCCTTAGCTAATAACCAACCAACCCTCATCTAACAACAATTTAACCCTCATCTAACATTCAGCTAACAACTATTCAAGCCTTCACACTATTGCGAGAAGCTTCTTGGAGGCTAACCACAAATGTCTGATTTGATTACCTTAAATGTCAGAGTCTGATTTTATTTCTTTGCTACCAAAAGCAGTAAATACTGTTCTGAAATGGAAATTATGGAAATTGACCTCTTAGAGTTTGACTGTCTTTAGGTGTATGTAAACCTTTGGCCATCAAACCCTACATCTAACACCCATCTAACCTTCATCTAACACATAATGTTCATAAAAAGTCTACCGCCCATTAAAGTGTAATCTATCTCCTATTTAAAACACACACACACACACATATCCCTGGTGATTAAGTAATAACTCCACCCTTTAAGTCAAAGAAACTCGATCAAGGGGAATGTAAGCAAGGCGGCATTATAAACCACAAAAAAACCCAGGGCTCGGTTAGACATATGTGGCTCATTTTACTCCTCTTTCATCACATTGACTTCTTATTCATGCCAATTTTCACATCTCAGACAGACGGAAACAGACAGACGTTTTATTTGTGCGCGTTTTTGATTTCTAGGTGTACCTGCTTTGGGCTGGATGTATAAACAGAGGAACTCACCTGGTACTGCCAGTAAATCAGCACCTGAATCCAGCCCCAGAATATCAGCAGGTCTTTCAGCTGAGCATAAAGAGATAGAGAGAACAATTTATAACCTATAAAAATGAGTAAAAAAATTATAAACACTCCAGTTATACTAAACCTGTCTTATCAGCACTTTCCGTACTACGGCTCAGTCTGCTCACTTACAGCTGTGCATGTTTGACCTTGTTACGTCAGTTTGTTTTTGACTGCAGTGCAAGAAAAAATGTCCGCCCCACTCGTCATTGCGATTTGCACGACAGAAGAGCAACGTGCAGTAAAAAAGGTTCAACAATCAGCAGTGCTCACTGAAGAGCTGAAGCCTAAAATTCAAACTAAACACATAGGACCGCTATCCAAGTGTGTCCGCACACCAATGTCCATACTGTCGACTTTCTTCAAAAACGTCATTTTGAGGTGTTAAAGCATCCTCTCTATAGTCCTGATCTTGTCCTATCAGATTATCACCTGTTTGGCCTCCTGAATGAAGCTCTAAAAGGACAAAGATTCACATCTGATTAAAAGAGGTGAAGACAGAGGTGCATTAGTGGCTTGCAGCTTATCCTAAAACATTTTTAATGAGGGAATACAAAAGCTTGTTGAAAGATGGAGAAAGTTGATTGAAAAACAGGGAGATTGTCAAAAAATAATGCATTTTATTTAATGATTTTTTTTTTATAATAATAATAATTTTTCTCTCTTGTGTATTTGCGCATATTTTTATATATTTTATATACTAAACAAAAATATAAACGTAAAAATAGTTTTTGCTCCCATTCGTCATGAGCTGAACTCAAAACACCAAAAACTTTTCTTTCAAATATTGTTCACAAATTTGATCTACAGTGCCTTGCAAAAGTATTCGGCCCCCTTGAACTTTTCAACCTTTTGCCACATTTCAGGCTTCAAACATAA
>JAOVVF010000008.1:21121446-21143264 GCA_028565595.1 Duopalatinus emarginatus | reverse complement strand
TCTTTATGTTTGAAGCCTGAAATGTGGCAAAAGGTTGAAAAGTTCAAGGGGGCCGAATACTTTTGCAAGGCACTGTAAATCTGACTGGTCTCAGATGATCTTCAAGGAAAAGATGCTGGATGTGGAGGTTCTGGCCTGGTGTGGTTACACATGGTCTGCGGTTGTGAGGCCGCACTTGGATGTACTGCCATATTCTCTGGAACACTTTTGGAGACAGCTTATGGTAACGAAATGAGCTTTTAATTCACGGGCAACAGCTCTGGTGGAGATTCCTGCAGTCAGCATGCCAATTACAGGCTCCCTCAAAACCTGAGACATCTGTAGCATCGTCCTGTGATAAAACTGTACATTTCAGAGTGGCCTTTTATTGTGTCCAGCCTGAGGCTCACCTGTGCAATAATCACGCTGTCTAATCAGCATGTTGATCTGCCACACCTGTGAGGTAGATGGATTATCTCGACAAAGGAGAAGTGCTCACTAACACTGACTTGGAGAAATTTGTGAACAATATTTGAAAGAAAAAGACCTTTTGTGTACGTAGAAAAAGTCTTAAGTAAAAGGATCGATGGGAGCGTGAAGTTAATCCGAGGACAAAACTGACGTGTGACGTGGTGACAGCTGATTCTTCAAGCCTTTGAAGCGCAGCACATCCGTTTACTGTGTACAGCATGCAGCATATCCCTCACACACTTCCTATTCTGCTGGTAAGCACACACATATATACACTGACACACACAGATGTACTGCAGCTGCAATCCTAGGGGATGAAAGGAGGCCACCTTCAAGTCAAATCAGCTCATATACAGATGGGTGACAAATTTAAAGGAGAGGAGAGAGAGAAAAAAAAACCCACCACAGTGGCTCTGTTATGCTACAGAGGGCGTTTATAAATGTTGCTGGTACAGATTGCCTTCGCTTGTCCCCTTCATAATGAAGCGTTACACCAACTCAGTACGACATTTTTCTGACTTTTACCCTATATTAAAATATTACCATCCTGATGGGTGTGGGCTTTTCCAGGACAAAGGGGCAAAGGGGCCACTGAATGGTTTCATGAGTATGAAAATTATGTGAATCAAATGCTATGCCCTGCACAGTTACCAGATCTCAACCTTATTAAATACCTGTGTGAGGAGTTTTGGACAGACTGGTTAGACAGGTTTTTCCACAACCGTCATCAAAACACCAAATATCTTCGGGGAGAATGATGTCCAAGTCTCAAGTAGAGTTCCAGAGACTTAAAAATCAATGCCAAGGTGCACTGAAGTGGTTTTGTGTTGACTTTTCCTTTCATTTGTCACCAGGCTGGACATACACAATATTTAAATTAAAGTGCTGTAACTATATAGGTTTGTTCAGATGCATTTAAATTAAATTAAATTATTCATATACACTGAAGTGCAAGAAAAACTGGGACACCAGTCTAATACTCGGTACGTCCCCTACAGGACATAGACTCTACGCTTGCAGAAATATTCAGTACACAACGAACACCATACTTCCTGCAGAATGGTCCACAATTCTGTTAGATTCTGAAGTGTAATATTTCTGTATTCCACAGCATGCTACATGTCGTCCCAGATGTCTTCAATAACGTTAAGATCTGGTGACTTGGGTGTCAACGGCAAAGCCACAAACTCAGATGAGTGTTCCTCTAACCATAATTTGGCATCTCCAGGTGTGTATGGTGGTGCATTTTCAGAAACCCGTCCGAATTAATGCAAGACATGAACAAGTGTACCTCGTAAGAAGGCACACAGTGTTCACCTGTCAGAGACATTTGTAGTTGTACCAGGGGTCCCATGGAACGCCGGCTAAACAAACCACATACCATCATGGAGCCAGCGCCAGCCTGTGTATTTTGCACAGGCTTGTCTGTACCAGTTTTTTAGGCACTTTAGTGTACGTGTAAATTAGTCGGTGTAGAACCAACTCTTGAAATTTTTCTGTTTTCCAAACAAAAAACTGAATCTCCTGAAAGCCGTAAGTACAAAGCATCACTAACCAACAGCTCAGCAAAATGTGTGTGTGTATGTCATCTGACAGTATGCTGTGTTTCATATGGAAAACACATCTATACGCTTCCTGATGCTTGTGACTTCTTAGTCACTGCTCCATGTGCTAAACAAGCTCCGATGCCAAACACTGTAACATGTAACATCAAAAGCAGTCCAAATGAAAACCATATTTCCGCCTTTTTTATCTCACTCAAGCGAAGGATTTTAGACATACAGTATACAGGCACAAGTGAGTATTGTTTTTATTTAGCACACGGTGTGTGTGTGAACAGGATATTAAGACAGACCTCGGCTTAATACGAAACATGTGGAATCAAATGTCTGTGTGTGTGTGTGTGTGTGTGTGTGTACCTGAAGGCTGAGTAATGGGTTCAACAGAGTCCAGTCCAGGGAGAAGTTCCTCTGTGGAAACGCTCGGAGGCTCAGCAGGTTCTGTGCATCCACACACACACACACACAAAAAAAACATTTTCAGCTTCATGCACATATATTTTAGTTATTTATTATAACAGATATGACTAATATTTTGCTGGTGTCTTGTTCTTTACATATATCCCTCTCTTGCATAGCCTTTCTTCTGAATTCGTTCACTGGCTTCTCCTGATTCATCTTACTGAATTACTTTTTTTATGGTTTGGCCTCAATGAACTCAAACTCAGAAAGCTTTTTGCCGAGTCGTGGATAAATAGGCCAAGGATTAAGAAAACAGTGTTGATATAAAGTTTTAAGTGTCCTATGTAGCGCGAGAATCATAAAACCTTACATGTGATCGATCTCTGAATTGGATGTGACTCACTTTGAGGGTGGAAAAAGGCCTTTCAATTTGGAGAAATGACAGCATTTAGTAGCTATTTGAAAAAAAAAAAACTGCCGAGATTTATTATGCCTAAAAATCTAAGGGAGACCAAAAGCTGTGGTTTACCAAATTCAGTTACGGGATGGGGATTTACCCTAAAATACCAGTCTGTACCAGTCTGTAAAAAGAGAAACAACAACAACAACAAAAAAAAAAAACAAACAACTGGTACAGACTGGTGGTGACTCTATAATGGTATGGGGTTTGTTTAGCTGGTATTTCATTGGACTTTTTGTGTATCTACCAACATCTATGACATGTAAACACTGTGCGTGTCTCCTTTCTTACAGTCACACCCGTTCACGTCCTGCATTCATTCTGACAGCTCTGGCCTCTTCCAACAGGACAATGCACCATTACACACATCTAGAGACGCCCAATTACGGTTAGAGGAACACTAATCCAAGTTTGGGGTTTTGCCGTTCACACCCAAGTCACCAGATCTCAACGTTTTCAAACACATCTAGGATGTCGTGTGGAACACAGCAATTCTAGAACTAGGAATACAACAGAATTGCAGATGCCAACATACATCCGCAAGGCTGGTTATGTTGGAGTGGAGCTGGACTCACTGACAGCAGTGTCAGAGAGGAGGATGCCGTCTAAGCTGCAGGTCATTATGGACAACGGCTCCTACCTGCTCTACGACACCATCATGAGACACAGGAGCACATTTAGTGCAAGACTCGTTCCACCAAAATGCACCACAGAGCGCTGCAGGAGGCCATTCCTACCTGTGGCCATTAAACTCTAGAACTCCTCCCTTAATGTGTGACACTGGTTCATCTGTGTAATTTATTATGCGTGCAGTATTTCAGAAGTGCAATAATCATTTAAAGTCGTTGTTCAGTATGTTCCATATTTATCATCTCAGCCACTTTTAATGTAAATATTGCAAATTTCTCTTTATTTCAATTTCTATTCAGTTCTCTTTGTTTTAAATTATTAGAGTGTTTTTTTTTTTTTAAAAAAAGGGTGCAACTGTAACAAGGCTAATTTCCGTCTGGGATCAATAAAGTAATTCTGATTCTGAATCGTGGAGCATTCTGCAGGAAGTATGGTGTTTATTGCCTACAACATTTCCACAATCTGGGAGTCTAAGTCCCAGTTTTTCTGGCACTTTACTGTATGTTTGAGATAGTCGTTAGATAGAACCTAAAGTTTTACCTTTGGAGAGTTTGGTGAAGTTTTTGTTAAGCAGTTCCTCGGCTGTCAGCTTGGAGAAGTTGTCATCTCCGAAGGGGTTCCAGGAAGGCTGGTCGGCCGCACTAAGAGTCGAAGCAGGAGGTGCGCTTAGACTTGGGGCAGGAGAGGTGGAAGTAGTGACAAGACTTTGAGCAGAAGTGGTGAGGAGATTCGGGACGGAGGTCGCGGCGCCGCACGGCTGGCCAGATTCGTACACACTCTGCTGGGAAGACTGCGGTGAGTTAGATGGAGTGGCACTGGCTGACCTGTCGGGGTGAATGTACACATATACATGGAACACGTGAGAGACACGTGAGCTACTCGAACATGTACGTGAAAGGTAGGTGGAGTTGTTACTTGGATTTGTTGAGGTTCGCCTCAGCTGTAGCAGCCTGCAGCTGCTGCGTTGACTGGCTTGCACACACGCCGACCATCGCACTGTGTGTGACGTCACTCTGGATGCGTCTATGCCCTGCCTTCTGGGTCTTTGGGGAAGAGGGCGGGGTCTGGGAGAGGCCCATAGTGGTAGGCTAGATAGGGATAAAGTTTTTTAAAAAAATGACACAAATTGAGGAATAATTCACACAGGAAATGAGATTTAAACTATTTTAATCACAAACTTTTATATTACAAGGGTGAGTCAAAAATTATCCGCATTCTGGCTGTAGAAATTCTTTGACAGAACTTACAGAAAAGACAAACGCATTCATTTTCAACATAACCTCCCTGCTTTTCAGTACAATCTTCCCTCTTTAAAAAAATATTAGGCTGAGCTGTAAGCCACAAATGCATATCTTTCTTCACCTCTTTATTAGAAGTGCATCATCATCATCCTCTTAGGGCTTCTTTCAAGGGACCAAATAGGTGATAGTTCAATGCGGCAAAATCAGGACTATAGGGAGAATGCTTTTAGGGCAGCAACGTACAAACATGTACAACAACAAAACATGTGTATAGCAGTCCTCCGTGTTTGGTTTGAATTTTAAGTGCTAGCTCTTCAGTGGGCATCTGACTGTAACGATCACTGTTTGATTGTTGAACCTTTTTCAGTGCACACAAGTGAGGCAGCGGTCCTTTCACTGCGGTCACAAACAAACTGACGTAACATGTCAGTGCATCCGAGGAGACGGCGACCGAGTACAGAAAGTGTTAATAGACAGTGCGGCCAACAGATGTTTTAGTATAACTGGAGTGCGGATCATTTTTGACTCACCCTTGTATTATGCTAGTTCAGAACAATTAGAGTAAGGTAGACTCTATTTGCGACAAGTAAGTAAGGTTTGAGACGTTTTCTATGTCTCAAATGTGCGTAGTTAAGCGTGGATTACCACTTCCCCATCAGTGGGTGGGGTAGGGGGTGTGGTAGTGGGCGTGGCTTCAAGTGGCATCTGTTTTTGTTGTTGCGGTGGTGCTTGTTGATTTTGTTGTTGTTGCTGTTGTTTGCGCTTAGCGCTACGTGCCGGAGCGGTGGGCGGAACCGGACTCGACGGAGTGGGTGTGGCTTTCTGAGGAGCAGGACTTGTTACTGCTGGAGAGGCGGGGCTTGTCACTGGTGGAGTTACGCTTCCTGAAACAGCTGCCGAAACTGGAACGGGCTGTTATGCACAAACAAATACTTAATAACCTGAGTCCAGACCTGGTTTCCATATAAATGCAGGACGAAACACACTGACCTGTTTGTGCTGAGGCTGGGCAGAGGAGTGTGTGATCTGGGACTGCAGGGCGGCAGCTGGCTGTGCCAAATTCACACTCACAGCTAAAGGCATAGAACGAGAGTGAGAGGTAGGAAACTTTGGCTGGGTAAGGTTTCCTACGGTAAGATGTACGTCAGACATGTTGGCTATGTTTGAGGTTTGCCCCAAGGTTTGTTTTGTTGCCTATGGATTATGTTTGGAGTGTAATGAGAGCTGTGGCTGGTGTGAATGTATACCTGAGTGTATGGGTGTACCTCTCTTGCGTGGTGTCAGCGCAGCAGGTTGGATCTGCAGGACGCCCCCTATTGGCTGAGCCTGAGCAGCTTTGGGCCTCTGACGTGGCGTGATGGACGTCTCGGTGGTGGGAATGGGATCTGTGAGCCTAACACGTGTGTACACACACACACACACACACACACACACACACACACACACACAGACACAGACACAGACACAGACACAGACACAGACACTTTGAATCATTTTCTCAACATTTTATAACGTCTTTGTAACTCCCATCACACCAATCAGCAATAATATTAACACCCCCTGCCTAAACAGCTCTGAGCGGTCGAAGCAGGGACTCCACAAGACCTTTGAAGGTGTCCTGTGGTATCCGGCACAAGGACGTTACTAACATATCGTTTTGTGGATCTTCTACATGACTGGACAAGATGTGCTTGGCTTTACCCTCCATGTACATCAGTGAACCTTTGGAGCCCAAGACCCAGTCACCGGTCCACCAACTGTCCAGCCTTGGACCACTTTTGGTAGATACTAACCACTGCATCACACAAGACCCGCCCCTCCAGACTCCGGGCAATTGTGTTCACTGCCCCCTAGTGTTTGTGTTTCACTGCACGGATGGATTAAATGAGGAGGTCACATTCCTCTGTGTGCAAGCACATTAGGGCAACCAGTTCAGTTAATAATTTACTTAGATCCTTATGCTTGCCCATTTTTCCTACTTCCAAAACATCAGTGTATTAAGCAGAACATGTATAGTAGGTTCTCAAATTGAAGTACAAGGAAAAACTGGTACACCAGTCTAATACTTGATAGGTCCCCGGTAGGGCTTGAATTCTACGAGCTTGCGGAAATATTCTGTTGTATTCCGAGGTGGAGGATTTCCCCAGATGTGTTTGATAACACTGAGATTTGCTCAGCGTTAAATATGTATACCGATACGAACAGAGCCTACTGTCCGTACCCTGCGTTCATTTAGTCCGTAATTTGCTTTCGGTGGTTTTCTGAAAGCTTGCGTATGCAGACGGAACAGAGCCATACCACTGGACACCATGAGGGCAGTGCAACATGTGACCACTTCTATATGGACATGACGAAGAAGAAATTACGAACTTTTCCAAAAGAGTTTGTGCGACTTGGTTCGAAGTATTCTGCAGCCTTACAGATCACTGATGTCTAGAATACTGTCTTTTTCGTTTATAAAGTAAATACAGAACTACAAGCTCCTCCGTCATGGCTATGTTTGATTTTTACTCCGAACTGCCCTCTACTGGATGTGTCCCTCAGCAACTATTGTCAATGGAGCTGACGCAAGGAACTATGTGGGTAATGAAGGTTATATCTCTTGAAGCGCACGCACGCACTTCCGTACGCAGAGGGAGCATAAATGAGGCTTTAGGTGTGAATGACAAAACCTCAAGCCCACATGATTTTTCCTCTAACCAGAATTTGGTGTCTCTAGACATGTGTGGTGGATACATTGTCCTGTTGGAAGAGGCCAAACCCATCAGAATGAATACATGAGTGTGGGTGTAACCTGTCAGAAAGGAGGCACACAGTGTTCACCTGTCAGAGACGTCTGTAGACGTACCAGGGGTCCTATGGAATGCTGGCTAAACAAATCCCACACCATTGTGGAGCCGCCACCAATCTGCTGTTTAGAGTCTGTACCAGTTTTTCTGATCCCATCAGTGTATACCTCATCCGTTGAGAGGTGCCAATGTCACAATAATGAAAGTTTTACTTTAGTTGTAATGTTATGATAGCTCTGTATATATACATATAAAAGCAGGTTACCTGGCTTTGGTCTGTGTTTGGCTCTTCTTTGCTGCTGCTGCCTCGCTTGCTCTTATTGGCTCAGGGAGCTTAGAAGGGAGTGGGGAATTCTGGGAAATAATAATAATAATAAAAATAAAAACATCTCATGGCTCATTTACAGCCCTTTCTAAAAACAGGAGACTGGTAGAAATCAGAGAAGACTGTGGAAATAGACTACCAGCCACCACAAGCTGATTCTATAAAATCATCCTACACTTACTCTCCTCAGCTAATCCTTATTATTTAAAAACAGATCTAGATTTTAGTTCTACAGACTCTGCTTTTTTACTTTAATATAAAAACATATTTAAAAGATTAAAGCATGAAACTTCCCTAATAAAATACACTGATGGAATGCTGGCAGATCTGACTTCCAACTCGGACAGAGAGAAAGAGAGACCGGAAAAGAAAAAGAGAGTGAGAGAGAGAGACCGAAAGACTGACCTGTGTGTTTTGGACAGGACATTCGCGTCGAGCGAGTCGAAAAGCAAAGTGAGACACCTGATAAATATCGGGCCGTTTATCCGGATCCGGCTCCAGCATGTAGCCTGATCCAGACCCATACACCAGCGGAGAGAAGAGGACAAAGAAGGAAAGAATAAACCATCAGAATGTGGCACCCGCAACCATAGCTGAGAAACTGTTAGTGCTCTTATCACCTTGTTATTATAGAAGGACAGGGTTAGAGGAGTGAGTGTATGTTTATAAACTGACGTGCCAGAAAAACTAATATGGTCAAGCATGAGTTATGGACTTCATGAAGTTGTGGAAATATTCTGTATGTAATGAACACCAGACTTCCTGCAGAACGCTCCACAGTTCTGCTGCAGATGTGTTCAATAACACTGAAGGTGTGAATGACAAATCCGCAAACTCAGATGAGTGTTCCTCGAACCATAATTTGGCGTCTCACCATCAGCTGATACAGTCCCCTGTTGGCATGCGGGATCAATGGCTTTATGGGATTTTCAACAACCACGGCTCTTTCCGTCTGCCTGAAAAACCTGGAAACGTGCCTCGTCAGACCAGGCTACTCATTTCCAGCCATCAAGTGTCCAGTGGCGGCGTTGCCGACCACAGGCAAAGCGCATAGCTCTGTGACGTGCATTCATGACCTGCTGAAGCTTTAATATTTGGATGGAATTGTGAAAACTTGACCACACGTGCAGATGCAGCAATGTCATTTGCATAGTTTTTCTGGCACTTCAGTCTTAAGTGTTCATGTATAAGAATTACGTGTAACCCAGGCGGCATTCCCACATCATTCCGGACGCCCCTGTGGAACTGCAGTGTGAACAGAGACACTCACGGATCAAGCAGTGCATGTCGTAGGAGTAACGCGAGTTATCTGGGATGGTGAAGCTTCCGTCACATATGGCCACCTGACTCTCTCCAAAGGGCAGCGAGAAAAAGCACAGCTTATACAGCAAGCAGCCCAGAGCCTGACACAAGATAAAACAAATCAATCAGGAGAAAAAGCTTAGAGAAGATTTATGATAGTAGGTATATATGAACGTGGTGTAAGGGTGTATGAGTGTGTGTGAGATTTACTGACCCAGATGTCTGCTTTGGTGGTGATAAGTTTACCGTTATACAGGTTCACCATCTCAGGAGCTCGGTATGAAAGAGTAGTGTACCTACACACACACACACACACACACACACACACACACACACACACACACACACACACACAATCAAAGAACATGTAAACATGCTCAGCATTCAACTTTTCAGCATAAGGTTTACCAGGTATAAGGTGGGGGACAAAAAAATTGAAAGAGCAGTGAAGATGAGAGAAGTGGAGGAAGTGAGAACAAAAGAAAGCATTGATGGGGACAAAAAGTCAGAAGTGTCAGAAAAACTGGTACAGACGAGCCCGTTTGATAACGTTGATAACGATCTGGTGACTTGGGTGTGAATGGCAAAACCCCAAACTCAGACCAAGTGTTCCTCTAACCATAAATTGGCGTCACTAGACGAGTGTGGTGGTGCATTGTCTTGCTGGAAGAGGTCAAACTCATCAGAATGAATGCAGGACATGAGCGGAAGGCACACCTGTCAGAGCCGGTCACCTGTCAGAGACGTCTTTAGATGTACCAGGGGTCCCATGGTATGCCAACTAAACAAACCCTGTACCACTATAGAGAAACCAATAATCTGTGTGTTTTGCATAGGCTTGCGTGTACCAATTTTTCTTCAGATGAGTGAGGAAAAAAAAAATCAGAGAAAAAGAAAACAAGACAAGACAAATAAAATGGAAAGGAGAAGGAAGACCAAACATAAATATGAATAACAACAGACACAACAAAATGGAGGGGAAAAAAACCACCCAAATTTCAGGTATTAATCAAGAATTAAATCAAGAGGAGACATGGCCATACTTTTTGATCTCTTCTTCAACAACCGTCACTCCGTCACTCTGTGGATTCTGGAACTTCTTGGTAGCGCTGCCGAAATCACACAGCACGTAATGACCCTGATCATGTAATAGGATATTTTCCACCTGAAACGTAAACACATGAAACACTACAGGTCAGGACATTTAGGGAACATTTAGACGATAAGGTGCATTAACGCTTTGCACTCGCGGATCAGATGTTTGCCTGTGTGAGAAAGTGAAAGTACACTACTCTTCTGACCACTGCATGGTAGAACTGACCGTCGCAGCTGATCAATCTGTGCAGTGACACAGTGAACACACACTAGGGGGCAACATAAACTCGTGCCCAGGGGGTGGGCAGCCCCTATTCGCAGTACCCAGGGAGCAGTTGGGAGTTAAGTGCCTTGTTTAAGGGCATTTCAGTTGATTGCGGAGTTCAAACTGGTCCCAAGGTTGGTTCCTTAACCACAAGCCTACAGCTGCCCCATGGAGAGAGCATGCCCCATGGTCGCTCGGATTAGCCGCTTCAAGTTTAACCATAATGAACTTTGAACCTTTCCAAAGCACAGCCAGTTAGACAAACTGTTTTACATGACGCAGTAGGGGTGCTAAAAAAAAACCCATTCTTTAAAGAAACACGATTCCTAGTCCTGGTGATTCTGAATCGATTCAAATTTTTAAAATGATGTTTAAGTTTTACTTTTTTGCCGCTCCAGAGCGTACTGCATATCACATTAAGTTGTCCACTAGGCCACAGCATAAGAAGGTCGTCTAGGCCACCGTACAGGAAGCTAGTTAGCCAGCTCCCTTTGTCTGAATGGAGGCCGCTAGCATGGAGTCATTCAGACAAAATGATACAAAATATAAACATAGTAATGCACTATGACTTTAAAGTCTGTATTTTATTTACAGTTAAAGGTTAATACACTGTGGTAGACTGAAGTCCATGTTTACTTTTGTATTAATAATAATTAATTAATTAGTAATATATTTTGAGTTTTTTTGTTCATTGATAAATTATTTTTTTTTTTAGAAAAAGCCAGACAGCTAAGTGAACCTAATACTGGTCATTAAAGTCACAGAATTTTATCACAATCGTATTTTTGGTATAAATATAAAATTTATATAAATAGATTTGATACAGTATGGAACCTAAAAACATTGTTTTAAATAAATGTTCTATTTGTTTACATTGTCGTTTCATCTTGTCAACCGCATAATTTACCAAAAGTTTTAAACCATCTGAATAGAAAAATCGTTCCTGAATCGAAAATCGATTCTGAATCGAATCAAGACCCCAAAAATCGGAATCAAATTGAATCACCAGACACAGAGATTCACACCCCTCCTTTCTTTATCCGTCTTCTCCATATAACCAGAGCCACAGCTATTATTCCAGTAAACTTAGATACATGTTAGTGGTTTCGGAGCGGTTTTGCCAGTAATCCTCAGTGAGCGCCTTTTAATGACGCTTTACCGCACTCCTCAAGCCTGATGCTATGCGAATTATTTTGTGCTCGGGCCTCGCAGAGATGCATCATCCAAATATCACTTACATTATGCCCACATACACCTGCACTGCTATAGCATGTAGATGAAAGGGGCGGGGCTTCAGGTCCTGGTGGATCATAGATGCTTTCTTCCAACAGTTCTGTGGTTAAATGCGTGTTTTGTGTGTACCTGGTTGTTTACAGAACTTTATTTGTGCTTGTGTGTGTCGTGTGTGTGTACCTTCAGGTCCCGGTGGATGATGGGAGTTTTGTATTGGTGCAGTTGAGCTACAGCTTCGCACGTGTCGCAGAAAATCTGCAGCACTTCGGCCTCGGTGAATCCCGTCTGCAGACGCTGATTCATCAGATTCACCACCTGACCTCCTACACGCAAACATTAACACGGCATTACTGCGGTGGAGCTTTAGAATCCAAGTAGCGTTTTAACGGTTATAAATAAATTGCAAAATGAAAGACATCTTCAAGACGCAGACGAGTTAAATTGTCCACAAATCCTCAGGAATTTGCCTTTGTTCCCCCTACTGATGGAAAGATAGCCAGACCCGTTTATAAACGCAGACAAAATAAAGTCATATAATGGCTTTCACCTTGCTTCTGCTTTCAGTAACGTCTGGGGAGTTTAACATTAAAGGGCAGCTTCTGGAAAGTTTTTTTTTTTTTTTTTAAAGTTCAGTGCTAACAATCAAGCAAAACAGCATCAGGAATGCCTGCGCTAATATAACAGTCACGGTATTTCATCCCACTGTGATCTAACATACACAAATATACACCGATCTGCCATAACATTAACACCAAAAACCTACTGACAGGTGAAGAGTATAACATTGACATATTAGGCTGCAAGTAAACAGTCAGTTCTCAAACTTGACGTGTTGGAAGCAGGAAAAATGGGCAAGCATAATAATCTGTTGTTTATATATTGACTGGGTCACAGCATCAACAGGTCTTGTGGGGTGTTCCCGGTATGCCAGGGTTTAGTACTTAACAAAGATGTCGAAGGAAGGACAACTGGGTCACAGGCACCCCAGGACTCGGTGAAGTCTGGCTCATCTGGTTTGATCTAACCGAAGTTCCACAGTAGGATCTGGTGCTAATGTCTTGGTGCCAGACCCCACAGAATACCTTTAGAGGTCCTGTGGAGTCCGTGCTTCGACAGGTCTGAGCTGTTTAGGGAGGTGGTTTTAATGATATGGCAAATCAGATACACACATTGCTCTGTCACTTAAGGAGGAAGACCTACACACGCTTTTAGTCATGCAGTTATTCAATCATAGGAGCGATCTTTAAAAACCTGCAGCAGGTTTGAGTGTTTCCAGAAACTGCTGATGTGTGATTTTCATTTTCCTGCTGGAAAATCTTTAGAATTTGCAAATGGTGCAAATACAAAAAAGAAATTAAAAAAACCCCAAATATCCAGTGAGTGGAAGTTCTGTGGGTGGAAACGTTATAATGTCCAGAATGAGCAGATTGATTCAAGCTGACAGAAAGGCTACGGCAGCTCAAATCATATTTACAACTGATGTGAGCATCTTAAAATGCCAAACCTCGAGGCAGATGGGCTACAGCAGATCACCACATTGGTGGATGTGTTTCTGCTCCTGTCAGCAATCACAAACTCGCCAATACTGGACAGCTAAACATCACCTGGTGTATACATGTGTGCACTCCTGTTCCTGCTCATGGTTATTTCACTTGCTCATAAACATACATGTGCTGCAATGAGATTTGAAAACAGGTCCAGGTGGAAATGTTGGATGAACAGTGAGCTGTGTGACTGCCTCCGTGTGGCTCACTTGTACAACTACAGCAAATAAAAACAGATTAGACATGCATACATGTAATAAAAGAGTTATAATTTGGTTACGAGCGCCTCCATTCTGACAAGTTACACCTGTTCATGTCCGGCATTTATTCCGAACAGGACCTCACATCACCACACACATCCGGAGAGGATTTTTTGGGGTTTTGCCATTTACACCCAAGTCGCCAGATCTCAGGACACATATGGGATCCTATGCATGCAACACAGAAACCCAACACCTCGGAATACAACAAAATCGCAGAGCATTCTGCAGGAAATATGGTGTTTAGAGCCTCAAGAATATTCCCGCAGGTTTGTGGAGTCCATGTCCCATAGGGGACCTGCAAAGTTTTAGACCAGTGTATTAATAATCAGGACGTAATGACAACCACTACAAAAAAAGCAGTACAAAAAAGCAGCAAAATGATGTGAAGCCCTTGCAGTCGAGTCCGGCTGCACCGACAGCGTGTTGCCTCCCACACTCGGATCGACTAAGGAGTGTATGAGCATATTATGGGAGAAGCAGAAGAACTAAGGTTCAGTTACAATTCGGACAGAATCACAGACATCACAAAGCTATAGCAGGACAGAGATGTCATGGTCTAGGTTATTCAGACTAACAAGAAAAAAATATGAGAAAAAAAAAATGTATGAGATACAGAAAATGTTTAAAATGTTTTTTTTTTTATACTACCATAATTCTAAACCAAAGAATGAAAGGGTTTTACAAGCTTTTTCGACCAATTTCGCTACGGTTCAGGCTTGAAAAATGGACTAAAAGTTGTACTGGTATATTACTTGTAGGGCTGGACAATATGGGAAAAAAATCATATCAGTCGAGAGATACATATATATATATACATATATATAAACAATATAAATAAAAATCAATATTTCTGTTAAACTTACAGGTTCTTATTTAACTACTAAGTGTGAGGTGAAGAGATTGATTCTGGTTTAAAATTAAATTATTTTACATCAGAACATGAGAAATGTCATATGGACATTACTCCACTGTATTACAAATGAATTATATATAAACTATATAAACTACGAGTGTTTCAGGAGAACACAAACAAAACAGATGACTAAATTCCTCTGTCACATCCAAATAAAAAAAAACAAAAAAAAACAGGTAATTGAAAATAAATTAGATAGATTTCTGACCACAGCTTCATGTTTTATGGAACACACTAAA
Organism: Duopalatinus emarginatus; assembly: GCA_028565595.1. Lineage (NCBI taxonomy): Eukaryota > Metazoa > Chordata > Actinopteri > Siluriformes > Pimelodidae > Duopalatinus > Duopalatinus emarginatus. Next base: position 21,128,554 of record JAOVVF010000008.1, on the reverse strand, counting down.
TTATTTGTTCTTAATCCAAATGAATAAAATAATCTTAATTATTAAAATGATAAAATCTTGAAGCTTTCAAAATTAGCAGGAAAACAAAGTAAATTCAGATTAAATAAAAGTATTAACACAAAAAAAAAAATCTCAAAACTTGTCTCCTTTTCCGTGTTGTTGGAAAACACAAATGCAAATAAATAAACAAAAATATTCTGTATAAATCCTCAGTGTAAATTCAAGCAGCTTTCAAATGTAAACCAAAGGAAACAAACAAAACTAACATTCACCGAGTTGTGAATTAAACATTAGCACGTGGGCTAACCCGCTGCTACACCGAACCTTCTGTGCTGTGTGCGTCAACCTGAAATGGCGGGAACTCTAGTTCAGCCACATTATTGGTTCCGTGCGGCGCTGTTGTCATTCTCATTGGCTATTCGTGGTGTCTGTCAAAACATGGACGGAACTAACTCAATAAATAAATTTATTGAACACGTCTTATACTTCTATCGAGGAAATGCTATATCGCGATAATTATCGTTTTATCGCCCAGCTCTAACTTGCCTTTTATAGCAAGTCATAGCAAATTCTCTCAAAATCTCCATCTAACACTTAACAAATAGAGATTGAACATTTCTCGACTCCAACCTGTTATTAAACTGCACAAACCCCAAAACATGCGTGTCTCTCATTACCTAGAGAAAGGTACAACAGCTTCCTGTTGTCGTTATTTTTGTGTCACCATCTGCGCTGACCCATAACGAAAGAAATGTGAAAACCACCTTCAGGTGTGGTCGCGGGTCGGAAAACCCAATCAGCATGGTCTGTTAAAGGTCGCACATTTTGGAGAAAGGCTACCATATACGAGACAGATGTGAGCAGCTTCACCTTAAATGGTATCGGACATGTACAACACCAGATGGTACCTGCTGCATGCAGTGCAGTGCATGTGGCTGCTTCCTGTGTTTACTTTTTTGCGCTCAGTTTTCATTGGCCGTTGTCGAAACATGCTTGGATAGACCTGTCCTTTTTCTGAGCACGCTTACCTTTACACACATCCATCAAGATGAGAACCTCCCACACGTCACCACCTCCTACAGCCGTCACGCTGGAGTCCACGTAGCCTACGATGTTCTTATGGCCTGAGAGATCCCTCTGTGTGTGCACGAACATTAAGAGTACCATTACAGCTACTGCACTTCATGGTAACTTGTACTGTCATTCATGCGAGTCAGCTTTTCAGCTAAATTACACTTTCTTGCAGGCAAAATTTTATAGATACAAGAACTGCAACATATAATAACGTAGGCACATACAGCATATAATGTATAAAAAGCTGCAGTATAAAATACACTCACCATGATTTGAATTTCTCGTCGACACACCTGCAGGTCGTGTTCGTTATTCACGTACATTCTCTTCAGAGCACATCGGACACCCTGATTGGTCCGAACCAAAAACACGATGGCAAAACCACCTGCAATGCACAAATAAAAAAATAAAATAAAATAAAATAAATTATAAAAAACAAAAAAAAAACAAAAACCTGACTCCGACTCCCACTTCTGTTTCATTACGACACCAAATGTTTTCGGCCAAGAAGCTGGAAGAGATTGACCCAAGTCATATGTCTTTATAACACCGAAACAGTGGACACAAGACAACAAACCACAAATGCTAAATCTTAAGTAGTGTCATGCATTGCAACATTTCCACAATAGTCAAAAAGTCACAGCGTCACTCTGCATTAAAGCCCTGGATTAAATACTTGCAATCGTCTGGTTAATTGCACAAAACCATCATTAAATTTCCACGGCCTGTTATCAAAACAACATTATTTAGTTCGACAGCGCCACCATGTGGCTGCTTAGAGAAGATCAGAGGACTGATTCACTAAACCAATATGGATATACATCAATTTACCATAACTAACTTCACCACCTTCTGTGGGATCAAATCAGGCAGGCTGACCTTTACTGGTTGTCCTTCCTTGGACTACTATGTATGTACTATGTAAGTACTTAGTATGTACTAACCACTGCATTCCAGGAACATCCCCCAAGATGGGCTGTTTTGAAGGCTGTCACAATAGTCTACACATCACAGTTCCGTGGCGAAATCACTCAGATCCTTACGCTTGCCCATTTCAAATAATCCTATTCCTTAACAGATGCCAGTGTAATGAGATAACCAATGCTATGATTCTCCTGTCAGTCGTTTTGTGATTTTAATGTTATGGCTGATTGGTGTATCAGACATTTAAAGACAGTTTCAGAGATGCATCATTTCTAAATGTCCAAGTGGACTTATTTTACAGTTTAATCCTATCTAACACATCATATTTTTATAAACTGCACATACACATTTTTTGTTAGTTTCCATTTTCCCCACAGTTTGGTCACGTACCCACAACTTCTCCCCTATCACATGCTTTCCTCCCAGACATGTTCCTCCCATATCTTGCATCACAGGGCAACGCAACACAGTGAAACAGAGCCAAGTGCATCTTCTGCCCTAATCCGCATACTTGAGCCCACAGAACCACACACACGAAGAGAGAGAAAAGCCTTGACAGAAATCTCTCTGACGTATCTCTGAAAGTCTACGAAAAGGATGAACATCATTCTTCCAACAGGTTTTCCTTTCATTGGTGTACTGATGATCCTGTTATCACTCATGACCACACAGCAGCAATCTGTCGACAGTTGCAATGTTTATATGATGGTTATACCTTTAAACAGCTTTATATTGTGGAAGTAGTTTATTTGCACTTATGTTACAGCAGCTGTAAACACACATTCACATAATCAGCACCTCTCTTAGACAGCAGCCTCAACTTATATCCCATCTGCTTTCTAATTATATTAGTCAGTCAGTCATTGTCTTATCCGCTTAGTCCATCAGGGTCACAGTTTGTCTGCCCACCCAGAATCAGTGGCCAGAACACGGCACCATTCTATCACAGGGTACCACACACACCTAGGGCAATTTAGAACATCCACTTTGCCTAATGTGTTTTTCAGGAGACGTTTTCTGTAGCACCTCAGTCCTGGAGGAACACTGTTTCCTTTGACCGTGTACCGTACACACATCTGGTATGTGGTTGCAAGGATGATCAAAAATTATTTGACGTGGCTTTTCATGTGCATGGGAGGCAGTCGTGGCTCAAGGTTCATAAGAATCATAATGAGATAAATGTAAGTCGATCTGGATAAGAGGGCATCTGCCTAATGCCTGAATGTAAATGCATGTACACTGAAGCGCCAGAAAAGCTAGCACCGACAAACCTGTGCAAAACACACAGGCTGTTTGTGGCTCCATAACTGTATAGGGTCTGTTTAGCTGTCATTTTATGGGGCCCTTGGTAGGTCAACAAATGTCTCCTTTCCGAGTTACACCCGTTCGTGTCCTGCATTTATTCTGAATTCAACAGGACAATGCGCCGCCACGAACGTCTAGAGATGCCAAATTATGGTTAGAGGAACACTCGTCTGAGTCAACAGATCGCAATGTTATTGAACACATCTGGGATGCCCTGAAACATGCTGTCGTATACAAAAAAAATCCTACACCTCAGAAAACAACAGGATTGTGGACCGTTCTGCATGAAGCTAGTGGAGTCCATTCTCTCTTTTTTTTTTTGTTTTCTTTTGGGGGGGGGCCCCACCAGAATGTTGAAATGATACAAGTACTGTCCAGGTTTAAACCACAGAAAAATAAAAATATAAATAAAGTACAGACTCAGTGATTCTGATCCTTCTCGAGCTCTTCGCACAAGCCTACAGACACGTCCTGGTCAAGTGACCTACTAATGATGAAGCACACTCCGCACAAGCACTACAACAAGCACGCATAATAAAGAACTCATCATATGCGCATTAAATCTGATGTACGTCATATGAACAGAATTAGAATGACTACGCATACATTGTGAGGACGCTGTGTAATTTATACTGAGACTGTGCAGACTGATACAGTCTGGTGACCTTGAATGACCTTCCATGATGCAGGACCCAAAATCCATTTCTCTGTTGTTATAATGCAAAATAGGTCCATTGCTAAGGTTATAGTGCATATTAAGATATACAAGAGGTCATAATTGAGACAGTCAGTCATTCTCTGACCTGCTTAGTCAATCAGGGTCATGGTTTGTCTGGTGCCCACCTGGAATCAATGGAAGCAGGACAGGAATACCCCTGGTCAGGCTGCCAATCCATCACAGCGTACTACAGACACAAACCCATTTACTTGCACATACAACTCCACTGGGAGAACACCCCAAACTCCAAAGCTGAGAGCGAGGATCGAACCCACAACCCCGGATCCCTGGAGCCGTAAAGCACACACATTACCTTTGACACCACCGTGCCGTGTTTGTTAAAATAGTAAAACGCACATATCTAGAAGCATGTTCAGAGAATGAATTAGCAACCTGACAAACTGATTTAGAGGGAGTTTTTGCATTTAATTTCACATGACCATGATGGAGATTCCTATCAACTAGTATCAAAGCTGCTGCAGCTATTATTTAGTAATCGCAGATATACGATTAATAAGCCATACAATTAATAAGCTATTTTTATTATTGTTTATTTTAACGCTCTATAGTCAATAAACAAACAAATCTTCGCTTTATTATGTGGTGTCAATATGTGACATAGACACACCAAATCCAGATACAGACAAGAGGAAGATTTTAAGGATTCACATATACATACATGTATACACAACAAAATAGAGGGAACGTGATTGAAAAATCATCATCTTCAATATCTAAATGTTATTGACACCACAGCACTGTTGATTAATTTTCTATAACGGCACCTCTAACTGTAGAGCCGTCTTCAAATTGCAGAATATTAATGCACTCATTCAATACACCGTCTTGCCCGAAGCAGTGGGCAGCCACTATCCACAGTGCCTTGCTCAAAAGCATTTCATTCATTGTCATGTTGGTACAGGGGATCAAACCAGCAACCTTCCCGTCACAAGACCAATTCTCGAACCTTGAGCCACGACTGCCTCCCATGCATATGAAAAGCCACGTCAAATCATTTTTGATCGTCGTTGCAACCACATATCAGATAGTGTGTACGGTACACGGTCAAAGGAAACGGCGTTCCTCTAGGACTCCACGACATCAACTGCATGTGTGCAATAACACCAGACAAGCACAGGACAAATAAATACTAAGGACCAGTTCACAGGCCACAGTTAGGGTAATGTAAGTGAAATAAAGTGCACTATATTATAATAATATTCATTAACAAAACAGAAATGTAAACATAGTAAACACAGCACCAGGAATCTGGGCTTGTGAGTTCAATGGTCACTTTGGTCTCTGTCTGTGAGTCTGGCGTGTTCTTTCCCTGTCTGTGTGGGTTTTTGGACGGGTGTTCTGTTTTCCTCCGACCTCCTGAAAAACGCACATTAGGCAAATTGGATGTGCTAAATTGCCCTAGGTGTGTGTGGTACTCTGTGATAGATTGGTGCCGTGTCCTGGCAGTGTTCCTGCCTTGCGCCCGAAGATTCTGGGTAAGCAGACAAACTGCGACCATGATGGACAAAGCAGATAAGACAATGATTGACTCACTGATGTTGTACATTAATTAAAAAGCAGATGGGATACAAGTTGAGGCTGCAGTATAAGAGAGATGCTGATTAGGGAAAGTGTGTTTACAGCTGCTATAACGTAAGTGAAAATAAACAACTTTCACAAATATAAAGCAGTTTAATTGTATAACCATCATATAAACATTGCAACTGGTGACAGATTGCTCCTGTCTAAGAGCGATAAGAGGACACGGATGTACTCCTGTTGTAATATAATCAACCAAGACTTCCAGGACCACCACTGATTCCACCACGACACTGATTATTTTCACTTCAACATCAGGTTCTCTTTATTCCTAGTTTGTGCGTGTTTGTTTTCCTGACTGTCGTGTCTGTTCGCGGTTTCAGCTGTGACCCCCACCACCACCTCCTCCCCATGTATGATCATCCTGACCTTCAGCGAGGGTTTCCTCCACGGTGACCTGATGATGCCCAATGGTGAAGGTGCGTCCGATGAAGTTCCCACCAACTCCACTGGATCCTCCTCCGCCTCCAGAGCCAGGACCGACACTAACCAGCTCTCTCCGAGAGTCGAAGAACTTCTTCATGCTGAGGTTCTAGACCGAGATACCACCTTTCCACGGGTTGGGTTCTCACAAATGAGCCCAGATGAGATACCAGGGATGCAGTAGATTTAATAAGGGATAAGTGATAGATCTGATTAATAGATCTGAAGCCCCTTTAGTGTGAATAAGAGGCTGTCTTAGATGCCCTGGGAGACATTGTACCTAACTATAGTGTTATATAATCCTATACAGAAATCTAAGCGTCATATATTACAGCATTTATGGTAATAACGGTCATCTGTTTCCAGTTATCTGTTGTTAGCAATAACTAGCTAGCTATATAAACCAAAAAAGGAGCAAAACTGTTCACTGACACTCAGATAAACCCCTGAGGAAAACAAGAACACATCTTGGCCGACCTTAGGAGATGGAGACACAGAGCTGGAAGTGTTTTCAAGCCGATTTCAGCTAGGCGACTGCGATGTCGGTCATTCAGCGAGCTTTGCTAATTGCTAACGCTAATGCTGACGCTGTGTCTGAGGGGATGACAGGCGACGGTTAGCCAGCTAGCAACGCAACAGTAAACACAGCTGTACACCATATCACGATGAAATATATCCAGGCATCACTAACCTTATTTTATTAACGCCCAGAGCGTAAATTAAACAAACTGGCTAATCCAGACCAGCTAATGCTAACCCTCTGAGGTGAACTAAACTACTAGCCTGTGCTGCTACTACCAGAAAATCATAGCAAAAACAATGATATGTGCAGCGCTGACGACTTCCATCGGCAGACGCGGTTTTTTAAGCTAAAGGTTCATTTTAGAATTAACAAGTCTCTTTTTCTATTAGGGCAAAAAAAATTATAGCAATGTCGCAAACCTAGCGACAAATACTGGCTGTCAGTACGCTATCCGCGTACGCATGCGCAGAAGCAACGGGGTCGCCAGGACGCTTAAATTGACGTGTGAGACTTGTGCGCATGCGCGGTGTCAATCCGGAAAT
>JAOVVF010000008.1:21095042-21106493 GCA_028565595.1 Duopalatinus emarginatus | reverse complement strand
TGGCTGCCCAGACCGGGAATCAAACCCAGGTCTCTCACATGAGAGCCAATGATGTTACCACTGTACCACACCAACCTTGCGGTTAATAAACCAGCTTTGTGGTCAGAAGATCCACGGTTCAACCCCTACACCGACAAGACATGACTAAAGTGCCCGTGAGCAAGGCATTTAACCCCTAAATGCTCCCTGGGTGCCACCGATAGGGTCGCCCACCGTCCTGGACAAGTGTTCTCACTGCCCTCTAGTGTGTCCATTTACAAGTGTGTGTGTGTTTCACTGCACGTATAGGTTAGATGAGGAGGTCGAATTCCTCTGTGTGTGCAGGCACAGCGGTCAATGAGTCCCTTCACTAAGTCTAAATGAGTGTTTCCTTACTAACCGACAGCAATATGAACAAATTGTTTCATCCAAAAAAAAAATAACATTAATAATTAACCCTCTCATTCTCATTCTTCCTTACAGTGGCTAACACCATACAACGATTGCTGTGCTGTGCAGACCTACCCTCAGCAGTGTGTATGCATCGTGCTCTCTCAGTTTCTCCTCGATCTCCGAGAGAGCACGTCGCAGTCGTGATATCTCCACACACAGCAGTGCCTTGTGCTCGTCCAGCCGGATCAGCTCCCGCCGCTCCTCAGTCTTCAGCTTCACCTGCAGCATTTTCTCCTCCTGATACAAGAACTGGTGGAGGTCACTAAACTGGGCCTCGATGCGCTGCTTGAGGTCGGCAGTGTGTTCCTGCAACACGACGGCACAATAAAGATTTAAGGTGTCATTCAGAATAATGATTATTAATAACCAAATGCCAGTTGGCGCACCTTCAGTTTCTTCACTTCATCTTCAGTCTCCCTTTCACACTCCAGAGCATTGTTCAGTTCTGCCTGAAGTGCCGTGGCTGAGCTGCTCAACGAACTCTGAAAAAAATATATATACAACACTGATGAAATAAAAAGTCCATACATCTAGAAATTTGACTTATATTCTGGTATTTCCCAGTTCTTGGTCACACCTGATGCTTAGCAGCCTAGTGTCTTGTCCGTCTATATATAACCTGTACACCAATAACTGGTAGGTCCCTTACAGGGCATGGACTCCACAAGCATGGTATTCTACGGTGTAGGATTTCCACAGTGCATCGTATAGCATCCTAGATGTATTTGATAATGTTAAGATCTGGTAACTTAGGTGTGGAAATGGCAAAACCCCAAACTCAGATGAGTGTTCCTCTAACTGTAATTTGGTGCCACTAGACATGGTGGTGGTACATTATCCCAGAGAGGCCAAAACCATCACAATGAATGCAGGACACAAACTGAGGTCTGACTTGTCAGAAAGGAGGCACACATAGCGTTCACCTGTCACAGACTTTTGTAGACGTACCAGAGGTCCAATGGATTGCCACCCAAACAATCCCTATATTATTATGGAGCCACCACCCATTTGTACCGCTTTTCTTTCATGTATTACCAACATTATCAGCATGAAAGGAAGCTAAGGCTCAAATTTATGGACGAAAAGCATGATAAGGCTTTGTGAAGATCACAACATGATACAAATACGGAAACTAATCAAGAGCTAACACGAAACAGGTGTACACTATTAGATAACACACCAATAGCAAAACGGGGGAAGGAAACGGGCTAGAACAGAAACCCAAACATCAAAGATTACGTTTTGGTTTTTTTTGCTACTTAGAGTAATCGAGACTTAAGACCCATCATGTTAATTCAAGTTAAGGTTCTTAGCACTGGTTTAGTCTTCTACAAAGAACCTTCTACAGATTGGACAACAATTTGACCTCGTCTATTGTTCTGTGTTCTGGTTGTCCAAGTCTGATTAACCTTTTTTTTTTTGTTTCTCAGTCTAGCCTCTCTATGTAGGATGGATTTGTCAGAGAGCAGACATTCTGACACCAGCAACAGACTTTTACACTGACCATTGATAAAGACTAAACAAAAAGGCTTTGAGAACACTTCTTACCACCTCTGACTCCGTCTCCTTTTCCAGCACTAGTGCAAATGAGGCCAAAACCCATAACGGGGCATGATCTATTCATTCATTCCTCCATCTGAATGATCAAAAAGACTTTTACCATTTATGGGAGTTTTGTATATAAAATACAAACACTACACATGATGATCGATGCTCCGATTCAGACAGTTGAACTTGTACTGCCAAGAAAGTCAGCGATTTTCTAGATAAATGCTCCTGTTAGATTTACTTCCCTGTGGTTGTGTAGTCCCAGCCTTGCCTCCCAGTGCTTCTATGATCTCAGCCATACACACAAATTCCCTGCCGTCACTGTCTCCCAGAGGAAGCAGATTTGATCTACATGTTTAAAGCAGTCGTGGCGTAGTGTATCCGATTACGTAGTATTTATTAAACAGTATGTAAAAAAGTCCCTGGATGACATACTATACTGCGAACTATTTTGAGGTATGCGAACACAGCACACTGTGATCTAATAATCTATTCCGTAATTAAACTGGAGCTGCAAAGGCATTCAAAGAAAAATGGTGGATTCAAAATTAAAAATGAAAAATAATACAATTATGTACAACCTCAAGTAACGTTATAAGTAGCGTTGCAGTCTACAACAAACGCATTTTGTCTGATTATAAAATTGTAAAAAAAAATGTAACTTTGTACTTTGTTTAAGCATGCCATTTCAGATGAAGCCTCAAAATGAATGCGGAGGTCAGTGGCCAGTTCTTCACTTTCACTTAAACTTTTACTTCGCTTCTTGGATAATTCCTTTCCTACTCTCTAGAAATTTGCTAAACCAAGGCGACCTGGGGTAAGAATGGATCACACTGTAGAGCTGCTGAAAGATGGAAACAAATAGGGAAATTCGGCTTCTCTAGGGAGAATTGCAATAACCACCCACACACTCTGTAAGAGTTATAAACATTCTGATGTAAACTCTGATGTAGAGCCCTTTTGTCCACAAGTATCGAAGAACAGTCGGTAGTGTTTCTGAACTTTTGAAGGAGTTTAAGCAAAAACCCACTTTGGGCCTCCTACTAAAAGTTCTCCACTTTCCAACCACACCCCAGAACCAATCTACTATTGCACGGTATAACAGTCTGACCTATTTGCACTCTGATTCATTCCTTACAGTACACGTTCCTATCTTGCTCTTGATAGCGTCTGACTTTGCAAACTATATTTGTTTTTTAGGTAAGGTAGAGCTTCTGTAATAGTTCCTGCATCCGCTGTGACTTGTTCAGGTTTGCATCACCTTCGGACAATATGGAGCTGTAGGTACACTAGCATTTTGGTTGGAAGGGGATTTCAGGCTGGCCGGTAGGAGGATTACTTGTGCTTCGCGCCCCAGTTTCACTGAGGCTCGGTATCTTGATCTCACATTGCTGACTAATGTGAATTTCGTTCTGCGGCCATGGGCTAGTGGTTACGAAACCAACCTTGTGACCCAAGGGTCACCAGTTTAATCCTGTGTACCAACAAGCCGTGACTGAAGTGCCCTTCAGCAAGGCATCTAACCCCCAACAGCTCTCTAAGTGGTGTGAATAGGGTTGCCCACAACTCTGAGCAAGTGTGTTCACCAACCCCTCATGTATGTGTATTGCACTGCATGCATAGGTTAAATACATCGGCCAGTCTCCTCTGTGGGTACAAGCGGAGTGGTTCACTTTCGCTTTTTATTGCTCTGCATCAGCCAGTACACTACAATAACACATCAGCAACAGCCTGTCTGCAATCTTCTGCTGCTACATCATGCATACCATGAGTTACAAAGCACAACGTCCGCATGCTTTAAGACAAGTTTTATCTTGTGTTTCCGTGCAAGATCAGTCAGTCTGTGTTTATGGCTAAAAATACATCAAGGGATCAGAGTACCATTGTTTCAGGACAATTTTAGTGCAGTGCTGACACTCAGATGTTCAGGATGGCTTTAATAGCGGAAAGGTTATAAGGAAATGGTTTATGTCTTGTGGGGAACCAAGCATTTCCTTCTTTGGCCTGCAGCTTACAGTCAAGTCCTTACATCTACAGCCACCAAGTAATCATTCATTTATTTTCACCAAGCCCAGTCTTTCACACCTCGGAATGATTTAATGTTGCTAATCTGACGACTGGAATGTTTTTAGGAGGTAAAAAGAAACCGGAAAACTTTAAGGAAAACCATGCGGAAGCAGTGAGAGTGAACGAGGACAGTAGCCAGAGCTGAGGAACAAACTGAGAAACATGAAGCAGTGGTCACAGGAGGCAATGCAATACTGAGGTCATGTGTGGGGCAGACAGAGCAAGCATCCTTGTACTAAACATCTGATATTTGATAATGAATCAAATATCAAATATGAAATCACTCCATTATTCATCACTCATTAAGCTACTAATGTAAAGCCCAATGTAGGTCTGTCTAATAAAGTGTGACTAAAAGTAGTAGGCTACTGAGGTGTCGTAAGAGCAATTGTGATGTTCTCCTGGTGTCTGTCTCTGCTGGTTTTCTCTAAGTTCTCTGGTTTCCTCCGACTGACCAAAACCATGCAGGTACGCTAAACTACCCCTAGGTGGGAATGTGTTGATTTTTACAAGACACAGCTGTGCAGTCTTATGTGGAAAGGACCAGCCAAGTAAATGTCACACCCGAGTCTATTAAAATCTCACCAGGTGTTGCTCAGCTCACCAGATGTTGCTCAGCTCACCCAAATGTTGCTTAGCTTAGCTAGATATTGCTCAGCTCACCAGATGCTGCTCAGTTCACTTAGATATTGCTTAGCTCACCCAGATGTTTCTCAGCTCACCCAAATGTTGCTCAGCTTACCCAGATGTTGCTCAGCTCACCAGATGCTGCTCAGTTCTTAGATATTGCTTAGCTAACCAGATGTTGCTCAGCTCACTTACATACTACTCAGTTCACCAGATGTTGCTAAGCTCACCTAGATACTGCTCAGCTCACCAGATGTTGCTCAGCCTACGAAATATTACATAGCTCACCTAGATGTTGCTCAGCTCACCTAGATATTACTCAGTCTACCAGATGTTGCCCAGCACTGCAAATGTTGCTCAGCTCACCCAGATGTTGCTCAGCACCGCAAATGCTCAGCTCACCCAGATGTTGCTCAGCTCACCCAGATGTTGCTCAGCACACCCAGATGTTACTCCTGCTTGATTGGAACGACCCACACGGACCCAGGGCAGATAATATTAACAACCCACACCCCCCCAACCCCTCTCGGTGCATTTTCTCTCACCCTGTACTTCTGCTCTGCCTCGTCGACACACACCAGCGCGTGAGACCGGTGCTCCTGAGACACGGCGCAGACGAGACACACGAGCTCGTGCTCCTCTTCGCAGTACAGCTTCAGCTCCTCGCGGTGCCGCACGCAACGCGGCGCCAAGCTCAGCGTGCTGCACGCGGCGTTCGCGCTCGCGCTCTCCTCCTCGATCTCCCGGCTGTAGCTCTCGACGATGTTGGCCACGATGCGGTTGGGCCGGTAGCTCTGGCCGGGGAAGACTTTGCGGCACTGTGGGCACGAGCCGGACGATCCGGTGCCCGGTTGTCCGGTCGCGCGCGCGCCTTGGCCGCTCCAGTAGTTGGTGATGCAGGAGTGACAGAAGGTGTGGTCGCAGGGCAGAGACACCGGCTGCTTGAACAGGTCCAGGCAGATCGAGCAGGTCAGATCGCGACTTAGACGCTGCGCCATTTTTGGCTTCTCCGCTGTTTTCTCCTGTTTGGGACGCTTGTTGGACATCGGGTCGGTTCGGGGTTTGTCCGTTTCTCGTCTGTGAATTCCGGGAGACGGTGACTGTCCCTTCGGTCTCATGCAACAGGTCTCGGATGTCCTCTAATCCTTCTGAAGGAACCTGGAGTTTGGAATATTTCTTCTACTCTCTCTCTCTCTCTCTCTCTATCTCACACACCCACACACACACTCCTCTTAACTCTCTCTCTCCCTCTCTCTATCTCTCACTCACACACTCACTCACACACACACACACACACACACACACACACAATCCCCCTAACTCTCTCTCTCTCTCTCTCTCTCTCTCTCTCTCACACACACACACACACATACACACACACACACACTCCCCTTAACACTCTCTCTCTTTCTCTCTCTCTCCCTCTCTCTCTCTTACACACTCACTCCTCTTAACTCTTACTTTCCCTCCCTTTAACTGTGTGTGTTTCTTTTTCTTCTTCTTCTCTCTCTCTCTCTCTCTCTCTCTCTCTCTCTGGTCTTTTTGGCACGCTCCACACAGTCTTCCTGTTGACTGTCAGAAAGGAAAAGGGGGAGCTGCAAATGGGAGTGAGTGTGTGTGTGTGTGTGTGTGTGTGTGTGTGTGTGTGTGTGTGTGTGTGTGTTACTGTTTTGGACTTTGCTTTCTCAATAGCCTGCTTGACGTCATCCTTACAAGGCAAAGTTTAATTATAAGGAGTGGGTAAACACAACTCATTAACCAAACTATTTAAAGCTCTTAAAAAAAAAGAAAAAAAAAAGATCATTAAAATAAAAATACATATATTAAATCTTAAAATGACGATATATAATAGCAAAAAAAAGAACCCCCCCGAAAAAAAAACCCCACAAATGCAGGGAAACTGAACTACATTTAGTATTTACGGCATACAACCTATTCTCAGGTTAAGAGGACAACTACATTTACGGCATTTTGGCAGACACTCTTATCCAGAGCAACTTACAAGGTTACTGGTATTACAGGTAGGCCAATGTAGTGTTAGGAGTCTTGCCCAAGGACCCTTATTGGTGTTACACAGACTGGCTGCCCAGACCGGGAATCGAACCCAGGTCTCCTACATGGGAGCCAATGATGTCACCACTGTACCACACCAACATTATGAGAAGTATAATGTTAAAAAAGAGGTTGTTTTGGACCTGTTCTCCTAGAGCACCTGGTCCAACACAGGAATGGGGCGGAAACCTGTGTCTGAGCAACAAATCAAACAACCATTAATAGATCAGCTTAATAATAGTGAATCTAAGGGTGCATGATACACAGTAAGGATCTGATGACTAGACACAGGATTATAACTGACTGACTACAGGACAGATTCAGGAGTCCAAAGTCCTATACAGGGCTCCTGCTGTTATTCTGCATAAAATCTCTTAAACCCCTCTGGAGTGACTCTGCATGTGTCAGCAGTCCAGTCCAGTAAGTCAAGCCACATGTGTCCTACTTTCACCCACTCGATCTTTCTAACCCTGTACAACGCTACAGCGGAGAAAGTGATTAGTACTCAGCTCAATGCAAAACACATTTTTCCGTCATGCTCAGTAATAAGTGAGATTGCGTGTTGGCTCGGACTCCGGTGCTGTTTTCACATGCTTATCCGATCGTCTAATTTGCTGTTTGTAAAGGTGTCTGTGATAATTCTGATAAAGTTTTTGTCTGGAATGGAAATACAGACTAACTAAAGTAAATCCGAGATAATACTATTGTTGTTGGTGAACTCTATCCTGCATGGCAGCTTCTCAGGCAAAACATTGATGCAATGAAAATTTCCCAGAAAGTTTTGCAGAGCATCAGGTTCAGAAGTGAAATAAAGTTGGACTATGGCCAAACATACACTGAAGTCGATCATTATCTTATCCACTTACTCCTTCAGTGCTGTGGTATGTCCAGACCCGGATCCGGAGCCTGCCTGGAATCACAGGGCACACGGAAGGAACAGCACCTGAAACACACACCCATCTCCTCACAGAGGGAGAGCTGAGCAAGGCTTGAACCCACAACCTCAGATCCCTGAAGCTATGCGACGCACAAGCACTACCTGTGGCGCCACCATGCCACCTGTTTACGCTGCAGTTGCAGAAAAATTGGTACACCACTTCCAACACAGGGCACGAACGCCACAAGCTTGCGTAAATATTCTATTCGGAATAAACACGATGGTTGGGGGCAGCAGTGGTCTTGTGGTTAGGGACCTGGTCATGAGCGTATAAGGTCCCAAGTTCAGTCTCTGCAGTAGGCAAACAGTTCACTTTTACTTTCACTTCCTACAGTATTCCACAATTCTGCTGTATTTTGAGATGTAGGATTTCTGTGTCCGATAGCACCTTGCAACGCATCCCAGATTTGTTTGATATCCTTAAGATCTGGTGACTTATCTGGGAATGACAAAGCCCCAAACTCAGCTGAGTCTTTCTCTGACTATAATTTGGCGTCTTTGGACGTATGTAGTGGCACATTGTCCTGTTGAAACATCAACATCCTGTTAATGTACCAGGACACAGAAATCCCACACCTTAGAACACAACAGAATTGTGGACCCTTCTGTAGGTAGTATGGAGTTTATTGCCTACAGAATATTTCCGCAAGCTCGTGAAGTCCATGCCCCATGAGGGTTCTACATAGTTTTAGACTGGTGTACTCTAAACAAAACGATATTTCTGAGTAAACGTCTGGTATAGCCCATGCAACCTTACACTTACAAATCTAAATATGAAAACATATATGAATATTTTGAGCAGTCAGCCACTGGTTACAGGCTTTAGAAGAATAAAGACTGAGCCACCATCAACAATCTCTGCCATGATAAAAGAATAAACGAACGAGCTGCAAACTCAGCAACTGAATTTGTTTTTCTCCCAAAGCTCCCACTTGCAATTACAACTTAAAAGGATTTTCCTGCGTGATGTTCATACATCAAACACACATGTACGATAATTAACAACACATATCGTTGGAGAAATGGCAACAAAATGATTATGTAGTTGAAACTCATTTTGCAGATGCTACCTTTTTGGACACTGCTGTGACTAACTCTATAAAGACTGCTGGTGAGGAATCATTTGAAACCACAACAAAACTACACGAGCAAGGAGACGTTCACGAATCATGTTGTGGTCAAAGCCAGTCACAGAGCTATTATTGCACTTCTGGACCGCACATAAAGTTTTCCTAACTAAAGAGCGGCACTCAGGCCTTTTTAATTTGCAGATATTTTACTGACTGGAGGAAAATACCAGCGACCTCTGAATCACAATATTACAATGCGTGTAAGGCATTTTGCTTGGTGCCCTGGCTCAACGTCTATACCAAAATAAACACGATGACTAGTGCCATTATAGGAAAACAATCAACAGTAAGATGTGGCCCGACATGAAACAGAGTAACTGTTACACCCAGATTATTTCCCTATAACAGCACGTCGCAGTTACATTCTGTCCCTGATTTTCTCCAGATTTTAGATGTACCCAATTTACACCCATCATGCCACTGCTAACATCCAGGGAGGGCCTTAATGGGGTTCGTCCAAGCAACATCAGGGGTCAGTATAGGATTCTCTGAGAAAGGTAACCCCACCCACTTTTGTATTCACAGATATCTATGATTGCCTAGCGTTGCTTGCATTGGCATTAGAGGGTTGAACGCCACCTCCCTCCCTGAGAACATGGCCAGTATTGCTCTGTAGATGTCCAGTTGCGAATGGCTGTAACAACACCCAAGATTCTCATGATAATAGGGTGCATGCTTTTTCACTCAGGAGCCCCCTTAAGTATATTTTTATAAAAGATTACAAAATTATACATCATGCTATTTTGGTCAGTTCATCATTATATATTTACTGTATTAGAATATCCATGAAAATCCCAGCTTATGTTACCAAGGCACTGCAAAGGCAGCCGTGAGGTTGTGGTTAGGGAACTGGTCTTGCAACTAGGAAGTCCTGGGTTCGATCCCTTTAGTGGACAAGACACAAATAAAGTGCCCTTGAGTAAGGCACCCAATCCCCTGCTCTGCGTAAGTGTGGGTCAGTGGGTTAAATGTGAAAGTCAGGTTTATTTTCACTTTCATTTTCTGTAGGGAAAAAATGACAACAGAAGCCCTTCTTTTTACAGTTTTTGTACAATAAAATTGTCAAGTGACACAAAAATTCTCAATTGATAAACATTAAATATCTGTTTTTAATCTTTTTTTAAAAAATGACACTTAAGTATTTATTTAAAGTTTTTACTGAGCAAAGCAGCAGCTGTTAGGACTCCTTGTGAACTGTTACCAAGCTGTGTATTTATTCTCTGTTTGTTGTTCCAGTATTTTTGACTAGTGCTACTGTTTTTGACCTAGCCTCTTGTTTTTTGCTTCTGCTACTCTGTTTGTTGATCACCTCACCCATTGCCTGTTTTTTGACTCTGCCGTTTGGATTCTGTTTTGGATTTGTCACTCTGTAATTACCATCATTAAACCTGAACTTGTGTCCAAGTCTGCCCCTACGAGTATTTTTGCACAGCTCGTAACAGCAGCAGCCTTTTCTGTATTCTACACAATGTAACAGTACAGTTAACCTTCAATTAGCCTATGAAATTTTTTGTAAAATAGTCTTAGAATATGGTAATATCTATATCAATAAAAGGTTAAGGAGCCAGATTCCTGAATTGATCCCTGCTACCGACATGACACAAGTAAAGTGGCATTGAGCAAGGCACCTAACCCCCCACCTAACATATATATATATGTTACAGACAACAAATACCCAGAGATACCGTGAGGAGATCCACCGCCACCATGGGCCACTCAATTCACAATGCTGACATTCACAACGAGGCCCTCTGGTGGACATTCCTGCAGTCAGCATTCCATTTGCATGCTCCCTCAAAACTTGCGACATCTGTAGCATTGTGCTGTGTAATAAAACTGCACATTTTGGATTGTCTTTCTATTGTGTCCAGCCTGAGGCTCACCGGTGCAATAATTCTGCTGTCTAATCAGCATCTTGATATGCCACACCTGTGAGGTGGATGGACTTTCTCAGCAAAGGAGAAGTGCTCACTAACACAGATTTAGACAAATTTGTAAACAATATTCAAAAGAAAAAGGCCTTTTGTGTACATAGCCTTAGATTTTTGCATCCATCAGACAAAAGTCTTAGAACTTTGAGTTTGTTTCATGAAAATGAACACAAAAAAGTGCTTGCGTTTTTTTTTGTTCAATATAAAACCGGTCTATCACATGGCAGCAGCACGATTCATTCATTCAATCATGCATACGCAGGTCAAGAGCTTCAGTTATCTTGATATCAAACAGGAGAAATGTCATCTCTGTGTCTACACCTATTGCATGAAAGTGAAGTAAAGCTTGACCTCCACATTTAACCCATCTATGCAGTTGTCTGTGGCAGTGGGTGGCCCCTATCCACGGCTCCCAGGGAGCAGTTAGTAGTTGGGTGCCGTGCTCAAGTGCAATTCAGTCATGTTTTGTTGGTACGAAGGATTCAACCAGCAACTTTCCGAACATCAGACTAGTTCCTTAATCTCAAGCCATGGCTTCTCCCCAAAATTGCGCTGGTCGCTGTGAGCAGGGTTCAAACCTGCGCGGGGAAACCCCATTGGATTTCGAGTCCAACGCCTTAACCACTCGGCCATCACAGCAGATAGTAGACGTAGCTGGATGGGTTGATTTGAGTGTTTTAGAAATCTGAACCCTGACTCTTTCAGAAAGATGCATAACACTCAAGGC
>JAOVVF010000008.1:21066806-21084979 GCA_028565595.1 Duopalatinus emarginatus | reverse complement strand
GTTTTCCTAGTGCTTGACTACCACTGGGACAGTTTTCCTAGTGCTTAACTACCACTGGGGCAGTATTCATAAGCCATGATGAAGGTAAAAATTAATACTGCAAAATAAGAAATGTCTTGAATGTTAAATAAACAGGACATATTATATGAAAACAAAATGCAGGTGACACATCCTCACCTCAAACTCTTTGATGTTGTTGGAGGTGACGTACAGCCCGATACCGATAGGGATGAAGATCAGCCCGATAACGAAGAACGCCGGTAACACCGTCCCAGCCGTGAGGATAGGCTGCCACGCCGGTAAACGCTGCTGTTTGAAAGCCGTGTTGTCTGGTTTCTTACTCCGGACGGCGTTTCCTGCAGCTCCCGAGGCCCCGGGATGATGGCCGTCTTCCTCTTTCGCGTTGTAGCTGGACGCCATCATGTTTGCAGCTGAAGCCTGACCAGCTTAACCTAGCTTAGCTTAGCTCGGTGTCTAAATCAGCCGAAATACGGAGACACACAAACTGTTTAATATATATTAATGTTACATTAACCTGTCAGGCACAGGTATACGTCCACCTCCGGAGACAAATACACAATTTTCATACGCTCCGTTGTGTTTATTTCTATGTTTTAAGCGAGGCGGTGTCTTTCCGGAAGTTTTGACACTCACACGACGTGATGACGTCAGACACCAACCGTGCGTGAAGACGCCACACGCGGACGTGCTCGAAAAGAGTCGAGTTCTGAGTACTTTTTGTTTATATAGTACGCTTTTATTTAAAGATGTATCTTTTTAGTTATATTTAAATATTTTAAAACATTCCACCAAAAGGCTTACTGACGGTTTAAATAACATTTGGCCTACGTGTAAAAATTGACTTGACTCGCATCTAAATGAATCGATTCAGTGAGTCGACTCACTCATATGAATGACTCAGGGTGTTTTAACCTAACAGAATGTACAGTACAGCACATCTGAGACATGGATAACTCACAGTAGATCTGAGATATGAACATATTGTGTTAATTGTGGGTTAAATGTGTCATCATGTTAGGCTTTCATTAACCTACTCCAGTCTACCTGATTTAATAATCACTCTATATTACCTGGTTTGTGTGGTATACAGCTCCAGGGATATGGGGTTGGGGGTTCGAGCCTCAACCCGGTCTCTGTCTGTGGTTTCTGCTGGGTGCTCCGGTTTCCTTCTACCTCCCGAAAAATGCACATAGTAGGCGAATCGGATGTGTTAAATTACCCCTAGGTGTGAGTGTCTGTGTATGTGGTATCCTGTCCAGGTGGTATTCCTGCTTTGTGCCGAGTAAATCTGGGTGGGCTCCGGACAAATTGTGACCCTGATGAGCTAAGCGAATAAGAAAATGACTATGCACAGGGTAATTCATAGCAGTATATCCATTCATTTTTTAATTGAAAAGTTTAAGTGAACTACTTGCCTACTGTGCTTGTACACAGAGGAATGTGGCATTAGCATTTAACCCATCCATGCAGTGAAACACACACACACACACACCAGTGAACACAAGGAGGCATTGAATACATACACTTGCCCAGAATGGGAGCGCCCCAAACTACGGCACCTGGGGAGTAGTTTGGGGTTAGGTGCCTTGCTCAAGGGCACTTTAGTCGTGTCTTGTTCATTTCAGGGATCGAACCCGGGACCTTTTGGTCACAAGACCATGTCCCTAACCACAAGTCTATGGCTGCCCCAAAAATTAGGGAGCATATCTGGACTGAACAGATTTTACTATGTTTTTACCGTATTTAAATTGAAAAGGCACTCTGTTATAACAGTAGGTCTATAATGTCAGACAGTGTTTGTGTTTACATATATTTCCACAGCAATACCACCATAACTGCATATACATACAATTCTTAGGCTTTCAGAATCAAATTGAAACAATTCAAGCAACATCTCTTAAATCTCACGTACAATCTCTGAATATCCTATAAATGTCAGTCATGTTTATACTGTATTATATCTTGCTTCTGTAAAATATCTGTCCAGCTCTTTTCCATTGACATACATACATTCACTTTTCCATGTAATCCAAAAACATACCTTTTTTTTCTCTGCAAATTGTCTATCATCTCTTAATCACTCAATCAATTAAAAAAACAAAAAAACATTATGTTAACAATAAAACAAATTTTTGCTCCAGAGGTCTGCTGGGTGGTGTTGATCCCGGTGTGTAGTCTGAGCTGTGGAGATGTTTGTGCTACACCTCAGTCTCAACGGGGCTCAAAAGTCATGCGGAGCACAACATTTTCTGCAGGTAAAAAGAGCAAAAGTAAACTAAGGTCATCTCTAGAAGCCTATTTTTTTTGACTAAATGGAAGATGTTACTGGCCACTTTTGTCACACTGTTTATTTAGCTAGACGAAACCTGTATAGTCCAAAAACCTTATAATCTATACAATACAGTATCTTTATATCCATGGGTCAGATCAAACCCCCATCATCCCATGGCTTACAGATTCAACAGTCAAGTGTTTTTATGTGACAATTCAGTCAGACTAGGAACAATAGTGGACAATTTTTTAAATTTTCTTGATATTTTGTGCTCACTAGATTATTCTGAAGGACCTGTACCTGTACTGTACTGGTCTATTGTGAAGAACAGCAAAATCGATAAATCTATTATGACCTTCTTTGTGGGACGTTCAAAGGCTCTACGAGTTTATCATTTAAAAAATCACAATCACAATAAAAACTAAGGTTACAAAAAGTCTACAATGAATAAATGGCCCATATAACATTATATAGCATTATAACATTACTTAGTGAGTAAGTAATGAGAGTCTCTATTTTATTGATAGGTTTCAGTAACTGTTTTATCTCAGTAACTTTCTTATCTCCTTTAGCACACTGTATACTGGACCATCATTTATGAACGGAAGGGAGATAAAGCCTCAACACAATTCCTTGCAGCAGCAACTTTTCAAACTATTGGCCACGTCAATAACGTCCACTGTTGCCTAATTACATAGCTTACTGTAAGTGCAGTCAGATTGTCTTAGCATTGTGATTGTCCTTTTCTAAGCCCTTATTAATTTCTGTCACGTTTCCTTGACATTTTCCGTCAAGGTTAGGAAAAGACAGCCAGGAACTGGAACAGTGAGGCAGCAAAGCGACCACTTTGTGCCACAGTACCACCTATTGGAAGTCTAGATCCTTTAAAATCACATTGTGACTGGTATTATCATGAGCCCTTATGGTCTGTTTAAGTCAATATGTTCCATTTTACATTTTAACCACAACAAAATGAGGGGTTTGTGGTTGGTAAAAGCAATGATGAAAAACAATGTGTGCCTGTTATACATATTTTGAAATGAACAGAGGTGTGTAGATGTACTGTACTAATGTAACAGTATTGTTACTTTAGAATAATATGACTCAATAAAAGTAAATAGTAGTCACCCAATTAATTACTTGAGTAAGAGTAAAACGTACTTAGTAAAAAAATACTACTCAAGTACTGACTAACTGCCTAGTAACCTATTCGTTTAATAATCAGAACGTCAACTAATACACCTGAATAAAACAGCAATGAACAAATTCAGATGCGGAGAATATCTCTTAAACAACTAAAACAAGAATAAAAGACATCTTTACAAAGTGACATAACTTAAATTATCTTCAGGTTGTTAAGAAATGCACACTGTGGTCTCTGCCATTGTACTGTGCTCCTGTGCTCTTTTCCGTAGGCATTTTGTGAGCGGTCATGTGACTGTTGGGCTCTGTTTGATTGGTGGAACGGAGTCAAACGTCGCTAGTGGCTATATTTGAGTGGTGAGACGCAGTCATGTGACAGAGCCTCTGTCTGAAGTCTCGACAAAACAAAACAAAGAGATCGTGCACTGGACAGATCAATAAAAATAAGTAGCGAGTAGCAGAATGTAGCTCAATGTAACGGAATAAAAGTAGCGCTTCTTCTTTACGAATATACTCAAGTAAAAGTAAAAATTATGCTGCATTAACACTACTCTTATAAGTATCATTTATCCCAAAAGTTACTCAAGAAAATGTAATGTAATCTGTCAAGTAAATGTAATCTGATACTACGCACCTCTGCAAATAAATGTTATGACGGATGGCGTGGACCAGTGGGACATAACATGTCTAGTCAGTGAACAGAACTGGAGAGTAAAGCTGCTATAGTGATTATTTACCTTAATGCTTAATGTTATAAGGATATAAACATATGGAAAGACATTTTGACTAAGATAGACTTTCATCTATCTCATCATAGCTCCAAGACAGTTCTAGCTTCTTTGTAAGAAACCAGTATGTCTTGGGCTAAAGTATATAAGGTAAAAATGAGAAAAGCTAGTTAATTTAGTCTATCATGAGCAGCGGTTTGGTGACAAGCTTGTGCTAGTAAATGGATGGGGAAAATGATAAGAAAATAAATATAGACAAAGATAGAAAATCCAAGTGTCATAGCTGATGATGTGATGGAGTTAAATGTGATTAGAAAAGTTTGGAACGTGAACACAACAATTCGTAACTGCTTTATATGAGTGGAATGTTCCTTATTACCATTTAATGCCTGCTGTCATAAGGTCCGACAGAACCACCTTCAATAATCTGCATTTTTAGCAAAACCTAGGGATTTGGGCGCATGATCAACTCATATCACGCTACCTGATTTGCATTTTGCTTTTATAACATCAGAATCCGTTTTCATAACTCAGACATGTTCAGTGTTGCCACTTCTTCTTCATCAATCCGTTGGTGCATCAGGGATGCATTCCAACAATAATACTGAGGTATTTACTGTGAATGACATTTTAAACATCTGCTAGTAGTCTAGACTTGTGTTATCTTGTTGAGCTCATCTTCATGAGTTTTGGTGAATGGTGGGAAACTCGCCAGCGTTTAAACCCTACCTGTGATAAACATGTATGACATCATAAAGCTTGGCAGGTACATTTGTTGATCATTGAGGCTTGGGTATGTATAGCACTGTGAAAAAAAATCTGTTCTTCAGAGATGGCCTCATTTACCCCTCAGACAAACTTCCTCTTCTCTGTCCAGAATGTGGACATTGTTGTTCTCATATGTGTGGTGTTTTTTAAGTTTTTTAAGGGCACTTAAATTGTGGTGCACTGAATTAAATGTGTGTAAGCTTGTGGAGTACATGCCACACCGTATTTCTGCAGATCTACGCTTCTTCCAATATTAGACTGGTGGACCAGTTTACCTTTTACTTCAGTGTATAGAAAAGAAAAACCCAAATTTGATCAATTTTAGGTTTGTTTTCATCTTTTGGGGTTTTTCTTTGTTTGTTTGTTTTTGCTCCAAATTTAACATTTCATGTACACTCCATGACCACAGAGTGGCGCAATACACCCATAAAAATGGACCAGTTTGACCACAGCATTTCCTGTGGGATTTATAGTGCTTAATATTATACAATCCTATTAATATTGCATGATAAGAAAGTTGACTTTCTGATCCCTGTTGATCTTCTGCTTTAAACCTCTCATTAACACACTGCTTGACACGTGTGGTGAAAGCTGCTGGACTTGATGAGAATTGCATGCCCAGTGAAGCGTTTTATGGTGACGATGGGAGCATTTCTTATGCTTATGCAGATGAGAGCAGTAAAGAAAGCATTATGGATTGCATCATGATACACCTAATGGAGGTTTCCTAGTGCAGGATTTATGCAAACTATATATCAGTAAGTCATAATGCATTATAATGAAAATGATGTGACGTCAAATGTATAAGACAATGTAGTGTTGAAGTTGAGGGATAAGACATTTCTGTGTATTTAGGCGTGGTGAAAGTGAATCAAAGACAACAGATTATATTAAATATGCTTCTTTTTTATTTTGGAAACCTCCACTAGCAACTAATGTCAAACAAAACAAGAAATGAAATGATAGAGAAGACAATTAAAGCCCAAACCCAGCCAAGGGGTTAGTAACATTGTGCTCTAGTAGGAGAAATGATGTTGCATTCAGGCCAAAGAACCGTATGTTCAGTATGTTCAAGTGTCAATACTATATACATGAACTAGTATGTATATACAATACTATATACATACGATATATTTTCCAGACCATATATTTAAAATACAAACACAATCAAACTTTGTGAAAACAGATGATAAGGATAGTATCTGGTATCTGCAAGTGCTTCAACAAGACAGTCATCATAGGTTTATGCCTATTTTAAACTAATCAGGTACGTCAGTGGCTCTGTAGTGTACAGATCAATTAACTTTAGCTATTACTTTTGCCCCCTACTGTGGACATTGAGCTGATCACTGCAGACTTCCTCAGTTCAATTTTCATTGACTGGCTTTCAGCTCGAGACTCTATCCTGGATACTGCAGCGAGACCCATTACAGTTTTGCCTGGTTTCATACCTTTTGACATAGGGATTCGTGTTGTTGAGCAAGACCGAGTTGACTGCACATCCGTCCCGGACTGATAAGAAAAAAAAGAAAGATACGTGTCAAATAAAAAGAAAGTCAGTAATTTCTGAATCAAATTAATGGTAAAATCCTGTTTTGTAACACTTGTAATAATCAGACAACTTTAAAAACACTAAAATAACAGTAGAGCTATATAATAAAATTTTATAAAGTACATTGATATGCCTGAAAATGATCCCAGAGACTCAAAATAGAGCTGCTTGAATCCACTCCTTTAACTAAAAGATGCAGTCATATGTAGTTTAAACAGATAAGAAAGTGGTGGTTTAGGAAAGACGGCAAACCCCTTTGTTGCAGATTAAAATTTTAAACAGTTTGGTAACATTTGTGTAGAAGTTCCTGCACTGTCATGGTTTAATTGTAGAAAGGGTTGGCCATCCACTGTATTACAAATACACTGAAGTGCCAGAAAAACAGCTAAGCCTTTGCACAATACATAGGCTAGTGGTGGCTTCATAATGGTATATGGTTTGTTTATCTGACATTCCATGGGACCCCTAGTATGTCCAAAAACGTCTCTGACATGTTGAGATCTGGTCACTTAGTTGTAAATGGCAAAACCCCAAAACTCAGATGAGTGTTCCTCTAACCAGAATTGGCGTCTTTAGACGTGTGTGTTGGCACATTGTCCTGTCAGGAGAGGCCAAACTCATCAGAATGTATGCAAGACATGAACGGGTGTTAATCATGAAAAAGGAGGCACACATAGCATTCATCTGTCTGGCACGTCAGCGTACTTTGACACTATATGCAATAAAGCATGTGTTTAACATGTGGCATTTATAAACCTACCATGTATCCGCAAGAGT
Organism: Duopalatinus emarginatus; assembly: GCA_028565595.1. Taxonomy (NCBI): domain Eukaryota; kingdom Metazoa; phylum Chordata; class Actinopteri; order Siluriformes; family Pimelodidae; genus Duopalatinus; species Duopalatinus emarginatus. Next base: position 21,077,718 of record JAOVVF010000008.1, on the reverse strand, counting down.
CAGTATGAGATTATGTCTCAATCAGATATTGTGCTTGTTTTAGTACAGGGTCTTTTTGTGCCAGGATGTGCATGTTAGCTTGCGTCTGCTCACACATGTAGGCTAGCTAATGCTAAGTGCTAGGCAGATAGTTCAGGCCAACTTCATGGTTAAATATGAGGGATCAGTCAGTCTGTGCCAAGTAAAACTATTTTAACAATCGAAGAAAAGAATTCCACTTGTCTTCGATGGAATTGGCATAACAGGTCATTCCAGGGTTAGTTAACAGTCACATGTTAGGTAATGTATTGCACTTATCTATACCTGGACAGAGATCTATCTAGGGAGCAGACACCCCCTGATATCATTTTGAAACAATTCAGAAGCAACTGTAATGTAAAAGATTGCACATCAGTATTGGGGTCACAAAGTATTGGGGTCACAAAGTCACACAGTTTTATTAATCGCTAAATGACTAATAGCAAACAAGTGGTTCAACGGATGACATTTTCTCTGGGTGGTTTATGGTCACTCACCACAGACTGGGTTGGCCTGGAAGGAGCAGATGTGATAGGGGTAATGGTGATGCTACTAGTCATCTTGCCAGTTGTGGTTTTCCCTGAAGAAATAGAGGACTGACGAGGTGAACGCAGGACAGTACCCGTAGCAGGTGTCTCCTTGCTCTCTGTGCATACACTCAGAGGCCTTACTGTGAGTGTGGGACTGTTTCCAGAGTCCTGAGCCCTCTTGAATTGACTCCCCAGGTGAATATGGATTTTGTTGTCTTCTGTTGTTATGATGTTGGTGTTGGAGTTGTATTTGCGGATCGGCGTTGGCACTGTCTGCTTCTCCGGTGTCACCTTAAACACAGCTCGGCCCATGCTTGGGGTCTCCTGGGGTTCTGGAGAGACAGGTGCCTGTATTACCGGGCTTGTGCTTACTGTGATGACTGAGACAGGAGAGCTTGGTGAGTCAGGGTAGGAGATTTTGCTTCCCTCTGGGGATTTGGCTCTGGAAATGGTCGTAATGGTCACTGGGGACTTGGTTCTGTCCATTACGTCATAGCTGCTCTTTGGTGACACAGTAGTAGGTTTGGGAACAATAGTTATGCGTGGTTTCTGCAGCCCTAAAGTGGGGATAATTGTGGTGCTTGAAAAAAAGTCCTCAGCACGTGGACTGGTGATCTCCAAAGTAGCAGTGCTGTTTTGATGGTCTGGAGTCACCCTTATATGCAGTGGCTGGCCCGGTTTTTGAGACATGGTTAACTCTGGTGGTGGCAATTGAGGTGACGCATCTCCATTAACTTTATAAGTCAACTTGTCTAAACCATCCTGTGCATCAACATTTGCTTCTTTCTTCTTCATCCAGGGAATCAATGATTTTTTCATACCTAGTTCTGCATTTGCAGGTGGATAACGATCCAGCACTTGTGGTTTTTTAAGACCTTTCTGCCTCAAATTGCTCATCACATGATTTTCTTCCAGAACAGATTTCCTTATGAATACTGCTGGAGTCTCTTCTTCAAGAGCCTCGTTAACATGTGCATCCGTCTGGACAGCTGTTGAAGTAAGAGGGACATCCACTATCCTCCTTCCATTCATGCTGGGCCGTAGTGCTCTGCTGTATCGCTTAGTCACGTCTAACTCTTTGGTGAGGTTTACGATCTGCTGACTCATGCTTTTCTTTCTGTCCTGCTCTTCAAGGAGCCTCTGCTGTAGTACTGTGTAATCAACCTGAAGTTGAGATAACTGATCCTCCTTGTTCATCAGCTCATGAATCTTCTCCTTAAGAGCCAGGACATCTGCCTGCAAATCTCTGGTTTTGGCCTCCTCCATCTTGCACCTCAGTCTTAGTTCAGCCTCTTGGCTCACAGCCTCCCCCTTTTCGATAGCCTTGTTTCTGGCGATCTGTGACTTCATTTCCTCCAGGAGCTGAGAAAGGACGTTGGCCTTATCCTGTTCTGTTCTGAACTTCTTTTCCAGCATATCGTATTCATCCTCTGTCTTCATCAAATCACCCTCCACGACTTCTAGCTGCTTCAAGCGATTCTTCAGCCTATCAATCTCTTCTGTTAACTCCTTAACCTTATTGTCTTCATCAGCATATCTTGTCTTGTCTACATCAGGTCTGTTTCTGGATTTTCTTTCTGCCTCCTCCAAACAGTCCACCCTCTTTTGCATGAGGTTGACCTTTGCATTGAGAGCATGTTGTTTCTCTTCTTCACATGCAAGTCTAATTCTTAGGTCATTTTTCTCCTTTGTGAGAGCTGACACTTTCGTCTCCATCTCTGACTTCAGTTTCAAAAGCTTTTTGCTCTCTTCAATCAGCTTCTCAGTGATTTCCATGACCTTGCCTTGCTCGGCCTTAAACAGCTTGCTCATGTCCTCACTTTTTTGCTCCTCTTGCTTAATTCTTTCTGTCATGCTCTTCCTCTCATCCACTAATATTACAGTAAACGACTTGAGTTTTGTCAGATCATCTTTTAAGCTACTTTCTGCCTTTTCAAGCCTTGCCTCAGCACACTGAAGCTCTTTAACATGACATTTAACAGTTTCGAGCTCCTTAGTTAAGTTCTTTGTCAAGTTCCTCTCTCGTTCTAGGCTCACATGAAGTTGCTTACACTCTGATTTGCTCGTGTTGAAAGTTCCCTCAAGTTTCTCCAAATCCGCCATCCTTTTCTGTAGCTTTTCGATTTCAAGTTTCAGCTCACGACTGTGATTCTGCTCATCCTGAAGCTTCCTCCTCAGCTCCTTGCACTGTGCCTCTGCCTTTGTGATCTCCTCATCCTTCCCCTCCATCTCCAGTACTCTTTTACGGAGAGTTTCCAGCTCAGCCATGAGGCTTGAGTTTCCACATTCTCCTCTACTGATTTTGTCCCTTAACTCTTGCAAATCCTCTTCGGATTTCTGAAGTGCTTTGTTACTTTCCTCCAGCTCCTCGATTTTCTGAGTCAGGCCAGCCAGCTTTGTGCGTAACTGTCGGTTTTGGGACTCCTGACTACAGAGCTTGGTCGTCATGTCCTCATGTTCCTGTGAGAACATAGCAGCTTTTTGCTCTAGCTCCACTTCCAACTTTTGGATTCTCAGACTGTCCTCTGTGTATTTGCTGGTGACACTTTCCAGATGTTGATCCCTCTCTTGCAGCTTTTTGCTGAGGTCCATGATCTTTTGGCTTTGCTGATCAATCTGGTCAGTGTGCAGCTGCCTCTCGTCCACCAGCATCAGAGCGAAAGACTTCAGCTTCACCAGCTCTTCTCTCACTTTTTCTAGCCGCCTGTGGTGATCCTTGTCTTTACGGGCTTGGTACGCCTTCTCCTGCTCCAGCAGTTTCTTCAGTCTGGGAAGGAACACAAAAAAAATTTAGAAAATCTATTTAAACCGATTGTAAATAGTTAGGGAAATGAGTCATCCACATTTCTTTGATTAATTAGTGTAAAGTACACAAGAACACAGTTAGATTTGTCTCGCAGTAGTTTTTCTTATATCTCAAATGTTTACCTGACAAAGGTGGAACCCACATATGTCATACCTGTGAAATCTCAATCAGATGCCTAAATAACGTCATAGCAAAATGCTAGTGAGATGCAAAGCAGAGAAGAAGAAAAAGGGAAAAAAGTATGACAGCAGAGAACAAAGAAGGGGTTAGAGCTGATTCTAAGCCTTCATGTGATTGTCTCTGACAACAGATTAATGCTTTTCACATGCTTGCACGATCACAGCATTGTAAGACTGTACAGAGTAGCATGGCATGAAAGACTTCTAGTAAATCCCTGCTACTATTCTACGTGCCTTGCAGTCAAGAGCACCTAAAAAGCAACCATCCGTGATGGTGGTAAATGTTTACACTGCTTCAGCTCTGCAGGGGACCTTTATGTCAGCACAAGACCCCATTAGAGATTAAAGAGAAGCCTGATCTGAAGTTATTTACCAAGCGTATTTAGTGTCAGAGAGATTACGAGATCCTGAACCAGATATTTAAATCCAACCTGTACCCAGTGGTGCGTGCGTATCCTCAACATCTGTCAGATTCCAAACAGATTTCAAACTCACCCGCTAACTATGATGTATTCCACATGAGTCCATGTCTAACAAGTTTTCAGCTGTTCTGTCATTATGAGCCATTGAGACTTCAGCAGGGTCGAGAGAAGGTCCTGTGCTCCCTGCAGAATTAGCCATCACATTCCTAACATGTCATCAGTGCAAAATGAAAGGTGAACGCTGTGTGGAAAGGCACTGCTGCACTCGCTGGTGATATCATCCTCCCATATAAGGCACAGAATTGTTCTACCCTTGTTTGGGCAGAGGAGGAGGGGACTGACTAAAGGGGGGGGGGGGTGTCGTTTCTCACAAAGTCTGTCCTCTCTCTCTTTTCACTGTTTGCTTAGAATGAAGTCAGGATGTTGTCTCAGGAAATGGACAGGACAACAATCGGTCAAAGTGCCAAGTGGTCAAAGTACTTAAAGATCGCAGGGATCCACAGTTCACACAGCACATAAAACCAGGAGTCCGGCATGACCCAAATATTTCCCTTTCTCAGTTGTGACCGAATGTTTCCATGGAGACAGGACAACAATGCAAAAGAAAAAGTTTTGTTTTGTTGAGGGAACAATGCCAGAGCCATTCTCTGTCTAGCTCAAGCCTGTTACCCACTGGTGAAGATGGCTTTTTTTTTTCCTAGGTTAGGGAACTGTACAACATCAAAACAGTGATGAAGTGTTTAAAAATCTGATCTGAGTAACATGCTGCTTGTAGTGCATTGAATGTAACACAGGCAGCTCGAGTCAGTCATTGGTTTAGGATAAATATTTAGGCAAAATATGCAAGATGTCTGAAAAGCTATGACTACCATGGTCCAGAGGCTCAGACCATGCAAATACCACAAAGATGATGTAATCTGAGGTGAAGGCGTACAGTCGGACCTTTTTCCTAATCTCAAGATGTCTCTAGATGACCACACTGTTCTGATTAGTTTACACCAGTTCTGAATACAACCTCGAAACAGTCAGGAGGTAAGCCGATAACAGATTCTGAAGCCTTTCAGTTTCAAGTTATAGCTAAATAAAAACAGTGACATCAGCTAAAGGAATGTGACCAGGCTAAATTATAAGGCTGATGGGAATTTATTAATGAAACTCCTTCTAAAAGCAGCTCCAGGCTTAACCTCCATCAGGAAATGATTATGTAATTTAAAAAAGGGGGGCTGAAACATTAGAAGTGCATTTGAAGAATATTAGAAGGGTCCTTTATTTGGAAAACGTTGCAACGTGAAAGGGAGGAAAAATTCGTCCTGCTTTAAAAATGAAATAATTTGTGAGAAATATGTGTTAAAAAATGGTAAAATAATCTGATGCAGGGGGACAGTGTCAAGTCAGGGCTCCTTGCTGGAACTGCCTACACAATAAGTTTTATTGTTCAGGGTGGGCCTTTCCGCTTAGCGCCCTGCTAACCAATCGCAGGTGCTGTGGGGTCCATATGACATCACCTGTGATGCATTTCTGAGATGAGCAGATCGGAGAGGAATGTGCTCACACGTTGCTGAAAGATGAGCACTGAGACGGAGCATGAGGCTATGCGAAGGGGGGGTCAGAAAGGGCAACTGCAACTGCACAAACATGACCAGATCATCTATGATAGGCGCATATAATAAGAGTGCAAACGGATTCAAAAGTTTGCACATAAATGCTGATTGAGCAAATTATTTGTATAACGCTGAAATCAGGCAAAGCTGAACTATATATGTGGAAATACTCGATCGATAATTTTAATTTTCAGTGCAATACAGATAACCTACAAACATATCATTTTTGTTTCAATGTGAAAGGAAAAGAAACTCTGAACTGAATGTCCAGCATTATACTACATTTGAACATTTTGCATGATTTACAAACATTCTGTATATTCACCTATGTAGTATTCTACATTTACACATCACATTATTATTTTCATTCTGCATATTGACTTTTATATGGCTTTTAATATTATTTAATTATTGTGCTTATAATAATTTATTCTATTTATATTTATGCACTTCTATCTTATATCCTACATTTTCTCATGAAATCATTATCCTCGTTCTGTCACTGCTTACTTGTTGCTCAGTTATTATTATTTGCCTATTTTCTTTGTCCTGACCAACATCATTAACCCTATACAAAAAAAATAAAAAATTAAAAACAATCATAAAAAAATAATGGTTAGACAAACCTGGTATAATTGTTGTAGCAGTGTATTTGATCTATCAGGTTTTCAGGTTTGTTTTTTCATTTTTATATTTATATTTCATTTATATATTTTTATTAATTTATTTTCCAATTTTTTAATTTAATATGATAACAATTAGCAATTAATTATCTAAAATAATATTAAAATTATGAGAGCAAAGATCAGTAAATTTATTTCAGATTCACAACAAAAATACATCTTGTGAACCAAGTATATGTTAAAAATTAAACTTACAAGGTTTAATGCAATTCTTTTTGCATATATATATATATATATATATATATATATATTTCATAAGATTTCTGTAAAGATGTTCTGTTTATACTTATATTAATTAATAAAAATATTAATGATATTTATTTTAAGCCTGCAGGATACATTTGACATTATATTAGCAGCATTATACTACAAATAAGAGCCTATGTTATACAATAAATAAAATATAACGATTGAAAATCAACAAAATCAACCTCCATTTACAAAAAAAGAAATTATCATAAAACTGATTTTAATCTTACCATGAATTTCTCAAAGTTGTACTGGAAAATTACTTAATATCTGTCCCAAGAGAGGAACTTAAGGGCAATCAAAACATGTTAATGATTATACAACATATTATAAGCGATCTCACCAATGATAATGGTGATAATCAAAGCCTGCCAAATGTGCGTATTATATTTGATAAACAGAGCTTTCTAGGGTTTAGGTTGAATATTTGAAAATGTCATGAAACCACTGATTACTCGTTCACATAAAAACATAACAAATGAATGGAGAAGAGAATGTAACCGTGACCGAATGAACATACACAAACACAGTATGTGTCAGTTCAATAGCACATACAGTTTCTATGAATTATTATTATTATAACCTCATATTTATTTCATCAGCCGATCAGATTACTGTTATACCGTAAACTAAAGACAGTCCAGGGTAAGTAGGTTGGCATTGTATAGCATGTGAAAAGAAGCTACATGCGTGCTTAGGAGATTTTTCCGGCTAGCAGGGTCACCATGTCAACTTTCCATAAACTTCTGTGAGCAACCTTGGCGTGAGTTAAGTGCCCCTTTAATGCGAGCAACAAGCATTTTACAACGCAGCCATGTGGTGGAAGCTTAATGTACGTTTCTGCCATCGCACATTTCCAAGAAATGCCACCGCAGATAAATTGGATAATTAGATTAAGCTGTAATAGGAACTCATTTCCAAGCTTCTAAATGAATGAAAGACTGTAAACAGGTTTCTGCAGAAAAAAAAAAATCTTTAATCCGTTTACCTTATGTCAACGTGCTTTTATACCCAGCGCTATCAAAACCCACCAGAACAAAAAGCCTTCATATCCAAATCCTTAGACATGCACAAGGTCGTCAAAACTCAGAGCAAATTATCCATATAATACTCGATGAGATGAGATGAGATCATTGTATGCATGTAAACGCTGTCATGCCTTCATAGTGAGCACACTATGTGAGTCTGATAGCAATCGTCTTCTGTTAGGGATTTATCAGATGGGGCCAGAATATTACCGAGCATGTGTCCCAACATGTCAGGCCTCGAGAATGTGAACACAGAGGCATGATGCTCAGTTGTGTGCACTGCTTATCCAAATAGAGTACAAACAGAGCTTTGCCACAGTTAATGAGAAACAGCACTTCTCTGCTACACTGATGTAGTCCAGTGGGTCCCAATCCTGCGCCTAGAGCTTCCCTGTGCAGCAGATTGTAGTGTTGGTCCTGCTCTAACACATCCAAGGCAATTCCACATCAGTTAATGAGCTGATCAATTGGATCAGGTGTGTAGGAAGGAAAAGCAATCGGGTTTTCTAGGACCAGAATGGAAAACCGCTGAATCAGCCAAGAAGCAGCAGTGTGTCAAAAATCAGATTGTGTATACAGTACAATGTTATAGTGTAGCATTGCAGTTCAGTTTAATTTCATTACCGACCTGACCTGACCTGACATGACATGGGGAAGAAATCTTTCAGAGGATACAGAGTCAAAAGGGAAATCATCCTCTTCTGAGTGACACCAGATCATTACAGCATACAGGCATAGTAGAGTAGAGACAAACGACCCTAAGTACACCGATCAGCCATAACATTAAAACCACTTAAAGGTGGCATGAATGACACTTGTCTCATTACAGTTGCACCTGTCTATGGGTGGGATATATTAGGCAGCAATTGAACAATCTTTTTTTTTTTTTTAACTATTTGCCTACTTAGGCAATGTGACCTCCGCATTTAACCCATCAATGCAGTGAAACACACAAGCACCAGTGAACACTAGGGGGCAGTGAACACAATCGCCCGGAGCGGGGGGCAGCCCCGAACCACGCGGCCCAGGGAGCAGTTGGGGTAGTTAGGTGCCTTGCTCAAGGGCACCTTAGTCATGTCTTGCCCTGTGCGGGGATCCACTAGGCCACGGCTCAAAGTTCTCAAAGCTGGTGTGTTAGAAGCAAGAAAAATGGGCAAGCGTAAAGATCTTGACTTGATTTGACTCGATCTGAGACACTTTGACAAGGGCCAAATTGTGATGGTTAGGCAAATGGGTCAGTACCTTCCGAAAGTGAATCGAAGAAGGACAACCAGTGAACTGGCAACAGGGTCATGTGCTCTAAGGCATACTGATGTGCATAGGGAGTCAAAGCTCAAAGTCTTAATGGAAACCTTGATGCCCTACACAAAGTGCAGCCATGACCTGGCGGTTAGGGAACCTGTCTTGTGACCGGACGGTTCCGTGTTCGATCTTCACAATGGACAAGACATGACTGAAGTGCCCTTGAGCAAAGCACCTAACCCGTAACTGCTTGGGGTTGCCTCCCACTCCGTCCAAGTGTGTTCACTGCCCCTAATGTTCACTAGTGTGTGTATGTGTTTCACTGCATAGATGGGATAAACGCAGAGGTCACATTCCTCTGTGTGCAAACACAGTAGGCAAATAGTTCACTTTCACTTTCACACCTTCACTTACTAATTCAGCCATGATGATACATTCCTGCTAGTAAACCTGTATTATGTTCATCCATCCACACATACATGTCTATGCTCTAATTATCTAAATGATCCGAATGATCAAATACGGTGCCACCAAAATGAAGGTAGGTTTTTTAAAGGATTCTAGTTCTTAGACTGCATATAACATTTACATAACATTTATAGTCTGTTGAGTTTCTTCCTCATATGGTCTCAGGGAGTTTTTCCTTACCATTGTTGCCTCTGCCTTGCTCATTAGGGATATAAATCTACAGCTTTTTTGGATTTCTATAAAGCTGCTTTGTCTTAATGACTACTTCATCAGGGCGGAATGCTTAAAAATAAAGCAATTTGAAGTTGTCTGTTTAAATATTTATAAGGGATGTGACCGAGCAGCTTCTTTCCTAATCAGTATACGGATTCCCTCATCCTTGTGATTATTCTACCACTGTAACTGCATCTTTAACCGTCGGTTGGATGACTATATAAATGCTCCTTACGTTACTGTGCAGCGAATCCAAACAAACGTAAATGCATCACAGTGGTGGATCCATCATACAGGTTCTCAGCCGGTAGATCCGAGTGAAGTAGAAAGACATCTCGAAGATAAAATCACGACCCATTTACAATAAATGTAGCTAGGAATGATAGCTTTGTAGTCATTTGGATAGATAGATGGGGAGATAAAAACAACTGTTCTTAGACTCTTTCAGCTTCCTGTACAGAGTGTGTAATTGTGTACTACATGGCTACAGTATAGTTATATTAGCTTATTAGTATATGCGGCTGTGTCATTTGACCTTGATTTGGCCCGATAATCTCTATGGGGAATGTTAATTGCCAGATCACTGATCAGCGGTGTTTTACAAGGTCCCAGTCATCCTCTTTAAGCCTTTCGGTTCATTTGGTACTCTTCTTCTTCGTGTGCTGCTGTGTGGCAGCCTTTGTGTGATTACACTAAATCTGAACCAGACATGTTTATGGAGACAGTGTGTGGTGTGTATTCTAGCTCGATGATTCATTTCTGACCTGGGAAATTCGACCGTAACATACAGCGCTGGAATACACTGGAGCATTTCAAGTATTGCTAGAACTTCAGGCTGTCTCTGTAAGAACTTCATAACACATGCATAAGCACATAATCACACTTAAGAATAAGAATAATGACTGATGATTATAAATGAGCGGCGCATGGCAATTTTTCAACATGATCTGCAATGTTTTATGCAGTAAATGAGGAAAATAAAGACGTCATGGATGACTCATATGCGGTGAATAACGTACAAACATCTGTATAGCGTGAAACTAGATTCCCTTATAACACTAGGTCATTTTACATATTGGCAACATATTTTTGCAGCAATGCATGAAAAACCTTCAGTCATGGCAAGATGACATCATTTCTTATAAAGTAAATGCATGTGTATTGATGGAGCTTTTCAGCCTTTTAGAGAGATTCTCAGCTTCTTAGTTTTTTAGCTTGAAAACTTCATGATATTTCATACATACAGTACTGTGTAAAAGTCTTAGGCACATGTGAAGAAATGTTGTGATGAGATTTTTTATTATTTGAAAGAAAAACCCCACAGGGAGCAGTAAACAGTAATAAAGTAAAGAAAGTCAGGATTCAGTTTGACTACACTTTCCAGTTACAGAGGTATGTAGTCTGGGAGTTGCTATGGATGACCAACTCTCCTTCTCTGGTCATGTTGCTAACTTGGCTCGGTCATGCAGGTTT
>JAOVVF010000008.1:21032922-21060295 GCA_028565595.1 Duopalatinus emarginatus | reverse complement strand
GATCTTACTTAAGAGTTTCTCTTAAAATAGGTTAAAAACCCACTGAAATGATTTCATGTATTTTTATTATGTACAAGATGTCATTAGTATATAGAAAATGTGTTTATCTTTCCTTCACATTTAGTACTTTTAAAAGCCTTCGTGTCATTTCAACAGACGCCTGCTACATCAGAGCACCTGGAAGATATGATCTAGTTTGTATCATTACAACAGGAAGTCTAAATTACTACCCATAATTGTCATAGTTGGATAAGTCACTCTTACATTTGTGTCACTTATTGGCAAATGTCCCTCGACATGTTACTCACCAGTTTAATAACAAGCTTGTTTTTCCCGCTACCTAACATCATCTTGTAGTGTTGGTTCATGTGAGAACATGAGGTTACATTTTAAGATGTGAGTCACTATTTATTCAAGACATGAGTCATTTTAGGATCGTCTTCCATCAGCCACAAGTGTCATGTATATGACTTATAGTAAATGTCCTGGAAAATTATTTCCATGGTAAATAAAAAACGACAAAAGAAAGTAATGAAACAATTAAGGAAAATAGGTCAAATGGTAAGAAATCTTTTAAATCAAGTAAAAGGGAGAGTATGTGTTCACAATCAATCCATCAGTCAATGAGACACAAACGTAATCATTTATGGAATAAAGGCATTAAAAGGTCAATAAATGAATGCATGAAGCATATGTGCAACACATGCTCACGTGTAACGACCATCCAGACTCAGATATTCCGAGACCAATTGATGCAGAAACACCCCGCTCCATCTGTGTGTGTGTGTGTGTGTGTGTGTGTGTGTGTGTGTGTGTGTGTGTGTGTGTGTGTGTGTGTGCGTCTTAAGGTGTGGTCTGTTTGACTGATTGCTTTTTGACATGTGTGTATAGCATTCTTGAAGGTTAGGACATACGTTTACTTTACTTACATTTTACTATCTTGGTATTGTCTGTACCATTTTTTTTTTCCATTGTGCATCTGGTTAGTTGGTTACATTGCATTTAACTGATGCTTTTATCCAAAGTGACTTATAAGTAGTAAGGTACTTAAGTAATGAGGACATAAGTATACAAGGCAAGAAGCAAACAAAAAAAGTAGAAATCCAAAAGTATAAACCAAAGTTTACAGTGCAACGTGTGTGTGCATGTGTGTTTACCTCCCTCTTAGTGTGTATGTTCACTCCGGGCATGTGTGTTTACCTCCCTCTTAGTGTGTATGTTCACTCCGGGCATGTGTGTTTACTTCCCCTTAGTGTGCATGTTCAATTTTGTGCAACCTTATTTTAACTAGGCAGTGTGATTTTCTAAAATGGATAGTCATGAAAAACAGGGCACAGAGCACAGGGTGTGTTTGCAAGAGTGGCCACAAGAGGGAGACATATAGCTTGAGGCTGTATCATGATCATACAATAGCTTATCCAACTCATCCAGATTGGTTGTACACTGCAGTGGATAAAAGCATAAACATAATAAAACAAACTAAATAATATATTCCATTATAATAGGGTCACAGCTACTTTTAGACAATGGCATATAAACAGCTTCAAGTCAAACTATAACAGTTTTCTTTTACCCACCTGTAGCTGATTAGGTCTGATAACATATGTTTTAGGGCCGGTGTTTGTTTCTTTAGTTTTGTATTCGAGCTACAAGGCTACTTCTTAACTTCTCGCTACTTCTTAGCATCGTGTAAATTGCATGTTTAAATATTCACCCTCAGTGACACTCTATGATATGGCGGTCTAGAACAATGGATTAAAAGTCACCTCATAGCTAAAAACAGCCATTGCCCCAAGCTAAAAAACAGTTTAAAAAAGACCCCTTCCTATTAACATCAAACTACAAGCACAACAGTTACCTGAACCTCTCCCTCCATGATGCCGAGCAGGCGAAGCAGCTCCTCTTTGGAAAGCTGTGTTAATCCTTCTTTCTTCTTGCACTTTTCTCCTGGGGCTTTCTGCAATCTCTTCACTGTCGGACGTGTAGGACCATCTTCTCCTTTCTCTTCCTCCACCTTCTCCACCACGATGGGACTTTTCTTAATCATCTCCTGGATGCTGTCTCCTTCCTCCTTGTCTTTTTGGTAGCCGTTGCTGGGCTGTTCGACTTGAAGGCGTCCGCTGTCTGGAGCCTCCATCCCACTGCTCCTGGACCTCATACTGCCATGTGTCAATGTCATAGAGAAAGAACAGCATGTAATATAAGCAAACAAATGGGTAACATACAATTCATCGATCGGCAATAACATTAAAACCGCCACCTAAACAGTCACCAAAACAGCAGACCTGTGAAGGTATGCTCTGGTATCTGTGACATTCTTCTGTGGATCTCCTATAGGATCAGACCAGACAGTCTAGCCTTTACGCCCATGCACATTACTGAGACTTGGGCCCACATGACCATCTCACAGGTTCACTGGTTGTCCTTTCTTGGAAAACTTTTCATATACTAGGAACACCCTGCAAGATACTTTAAGGAAACTGGTGTGACGGTAACAGGATTATTACTGTTATTCACTTCACCTGTTAGTACTTTTGTGGTTTTAATGTTATGGCTGATCAATGTAGATCTCAGCAGCTCAGTTCATCTGCTTTTATGAATAGTTGATGTCAAATAAAAAATGAAGCTTATGCAGAGGAGAATCTTTCTCAAACCTAACAAGACAAGAAATATAAGTTTATGGGGAATATAAAAGTGAATAATATATCTAAACATGATATATGTGGATTTTGTTTCATGATCTTTTTTTATGTCTTATCTGTTTGTTTTTGTACTTTTGCATCATTTTCATGTGGTCATGTCTCTGTGCTTTCTTTATGTTTCTTTCTTTATGTGAAACGTCTATCATTTTGTTATTGATTTGAGAGTTTACAGTATATAATCTTTTCATAACTGTTCACATGTTCATGATTTTCTATACATAAATAAGGCATCATTAAATGAACATATCCAATTAGACGTTTACAATAAATGAACTGAAGCAGCAGGGATGTAAGATTTTAAATGTACAATTTATAATAAGTTATAATTAATAATAGTTGCTGTAATTTGTAAAACATTCAACAGAAAAACAGCATCATGTGACATTAAAATTCCAAGAGCTAAATTACATTTTATTTTACGCAAACAAAATCTAAGGCAAATTAAACCTTTTGCTCAGTTGAACTCAAATGAAGCTCTAACCTGAGTATAAGAACTTTAATAGCCATGTTGTTGTTTCTGAATCTGTTGCAAGTTGTTGACGACATGATTTGACCTTAGGTCTGAATGTGTAAAGACGAAAAGCATTTGGGTGGTCTGACTGACATCAGCGGGAAATAAAGAGTGTGGGTAACTCAAGCTGCTTGCAAACGCAACAGTCATGAAGTCATGGCGGTGATTAAGACGTACAAGCATGCCTCAGACTCGCTGTATCCGTCGACGGTATTTGAAATGAAAGAGTACTAGTATGAAATAAAAGATCAGCAGCATGATGAGCTCATTTGTTGACGTGAGGTAATAACCTGGCGCATCTCCTAATTCATCATGTTACTGAAACAAAGATCTGTTATGTTGCTACTAAGGGCCACTATGTACCTCCTGTTTTACTTCCTGTTTTCCTTACTGTTGTCCTGACTACAGTTCCTTTCCCGAGTTGCGCTTGTCTTTTCATGTCTTCATATGCAGCCTGTCTAATTAGTCTTATTACTGTACCATTAAAGGAATAGCTCAACAAAACAAAAAAACATATTTACACAACTTTCCTTGTGTAATTGTTGTTCAGCCAAGATATATTTCGTGCCAGTTACAAGACCAACATGCAAGGAAACATCCTTTCCTGACTGCTTCCACTCTCTGGACCTGTCTGATCCTAATGTCCTACGTCTGCCTTAAGTCTCATCAACTGAACATCACACACTGCTGCTGTGGATGAACCCATATGAACAAAAGATCTGAAGATTAGTAAACAGACATTAAAGGAAAATGATGACTGAACAGTTTTACTTTCCATCAGTCGAATGTGCATCAGTGAACAGTTCAACAGCAATGACACTTCATGTTACAAGTATACCAAATTTGCTGGCTTTACGTTTGCACTTTTTATATAGTAAGTGTTTAGTTGAAGTTGAATTTTCCTTTTTCTGGTATAATTTTAGCTACTCTGTCCTAATATGTGAAAGTATGTAGGAAACCTGGGACTCACAGTTCCACAAATGTATTCAAATTGGATTCGAAATTGTTAAATTGTACCTGAACACTAGCATTCGAATCAAAATTTAGGAACTTGATTGTTGAATAAATTTACATTTTGTACTATATTAATTGCATTAATATCCATTGAAAATCACTAATTAACTAATTAACTGGAAATTTACATTTCAACCATCTAGTTTATAGTCCTTTTTTTTTTTTTTTTTTTTTTTTAACATCTGTCTGTGTTTTGACCCCATTCATGATTCATGTGTCTGGACATTTCGTGCCCAGGCTTCATACACTGCAGCTACAAGACTAACATGCTAGCAAAAGAACCTAAAACCTTTACTGTAAATGTGCAATAAAACTGCATTTAGTAGTTCAGTGTTTCCTCAGTGATCTAAAGGATCAGCATGTGTGGATTTGGAGACTGGGACTTTCTGTAATTTATCATCACAAACAAGAAAATTTCGTTCACTGTGTAGTCTTGTTTTTGCATTTTCTGGTATTATTTTAGCCTCTGTATCATAACATTTGAAAATTTGTAGTGAAAAGCTTGGGCTTATGTTACAGTCTACCAAATGTATTAATTTTAATTAGATTGTGTACGAACAATAGCATTTGAAGAACGAATTGTGAAAAATAAATAAAAGGATCTAATTTTTTTCAGGGATTAATAAATCTTATATTAAATCTTATATTAATATAAAGATTTTGGTATGAGTTTTAGAAACTGGTTGTGGAATAGATTTACATTACTTATTGTATTATTTGCATTGATGTCCAGTGCAAAACAACTTTTATTTTATCTAATTAGCTAAAGTTGGGTTAATGGGAAATTTAAATTTTCACCAAACTAATCCAGTAACTTTTGCACTTATACTCATTAGTATGTGTTTTGCTAATCCTTGTATGTTATATACAGTAAATATAAGTATCTGGCTTCTACTAGGTTCTAGTCCAGGTGTAACTAATCATTTTTGTTTTTCTTTCTTTTTTTTAATGTCTGCCTGTGTTTTGACCCCATTCATGATTCATGTCATGTTTCTGGACAAGCAGCAAATACGTCCCACAGACTCCTGGCTCCCGTTTGTTACTTGTTACTTCTTTATCGCCTGGAGTAGAAATTGTAAGTGTAGCTATGAGACATCCAGCTTACAGTGAAAAGCAAATGAATTCTCACGCTTGTCTCATGAAACTCAAGTTGGACTTTAGACTCTGAATCCAGGTACGCAAGTTCAGGACCAAAGCTCTGGGCCAAAACATAAAGCCGAGGCTCATGAGCTGACCCTGCGTCTCATTTGTTTTCTCAGTAAATCTACATTAGCCCTGTTCCCAGGCACTGGTGATTTGTGAGGGGGATTTCCCTTAGAGAGAGACAGGGAGAGAAAGAGAGAAGTGAGAGAGACAAAACACCTCCCAGTGCGAAACGGAGCTTTATGTAATCCCCAATAAGATCAGGAATGACGTCAGGATTTTTGATCAACAGCATATTCACCGCGCCTCACCGATGATGTCACACACGACCCCTGGCCCTGATCTCATAGCCTCTAAGCTCCAGAAATGTGCTCCGGGTGAGACGTGCTCCCACGCACTCTGTCTCTCAGCTGGATGTGATGAGGTATTGAGCTCATGTTCACACAAGGACCCTGAACAATATTCAGTGGGACAGGGAGTGATTTTTACACCAGATGGACCTCAACAGTAACAGTATTCATTTTAATTATCAATTAAAACAAGATGCTTGAAAAAATCCAGAGAGGCTATGCATTATTTTTTCTGTCGTATTATCCAGAGAGCTGCAGTTAACTTTTTAATGATTTCCAGATAAGACAAATGTATGGTTTTGGTTTACTTTTAGACGCTAGACGGCATCCTTACATCACATACATCTTAAAAAGTGTGTTCCGACATGTTATGAAATTGCACATGACCTCACATGTAAACACAGGACATCACATGTATAATGCAGTCACATTAAAGCAGAATGATTCTTATCCAAAATTCACAGCTGAAAATTACAGGCAAAATTTTGTCTCAATTTTTACCAACTTTACAAAAAAATATATTTTAATTTTGTAACTCAAAGACTAATTTCAGAAAAGAGTAACTTATTATACTTATCTACAGCTTGTGAAAATATTTTAATTAAAACCTTTAAACACTAATGGATATTCCCATGTAAATATAGCAACTGAAAGCAAAATTACTACTAAATAAAAGTGGATGTGTGCTATTTCATCCATTTATTTCATTCATTTATAAGAAGGCAAAATTAGCACAAAGCCTTTGTGGAAAAAATTGTCCCAGTGTCAGAAATTGTATGGCATGGTGTTCTCCACCTACGTTTTATCCATTATTTTCTGCTATCCCCTCTTTGATTACTAGTTTTGCCCAGCACTTATGTAATTGTGAAATAAACCATAAAAACAGTCATAAATAACAGGTGATAATAGTTATTATAACAGAAGAAGATACAATATCTGACAGCAACAAAAACCATATGTCTATATCAATGAATTTTTAATTATATTGTATAATTATATTATTCTCTTAGATTACATTAAGAGAGAGTCTGACAAGGGAACGGCTGTTTATAGCTCCTATAACGTTAAAACAGGAACTTGTTTCACAAATGTTTTACAGAATTAAATGCACCGTGTTTAAATGTCCAGTATCATTCATTAATTAAGCAAATAATTTTTAGCGCTATAGTAAATTAACAGGATTAACACATTTCATGGTGTGATTTTAAAGGGAATTTGGGGTAGTAACATCATCTCAAGTCTGTAGCGGAGCTAAACAGCCTTTTATTGCCGACAAGGCAAATAATAAACCACTGCAGTCCTCCATCAGACTAAAACCCTCTGTTGAAAATACATATGCCTCGTAAGCTGCTGGAGGCACAACAAATTTCAGAAAAATGTGAACAGAAGCTAAACGTAAAGTAAATATTGCTTAGCCTCTCTACAAAACTCGGTACAGCACCTTTAATTAAGACGAATTGGGCAATGATAGGCAGGGGTCTAATCTAATCATATATTTAAAACACATTCTGTTGGCACTTTAGTGTTAAGAGGTCTGATCAGGCTGTGTGTGTGTGTGTGTGTGTGTGTGTGTGTGTGTGTGACGTAGGTCTCGCCCATTGTTTCCATTATCAAACCAAGACACACTCATGATTTCCATGAGTTTGAATCCCTGCCTTGTTTGGATCTTGAAAGTGTTTCTGGTTCTGCGGTCCTATTTTGTGTATGAGAGGATGCTGAAAATGCTGAAGCACACAGACATATTAATAAGAAGGCCTACGTTCAGTGTCTTTATTCGCTAAACCCATTAACAAGGTACACCACTGGGAAAATTTTATTTATTATTATTATTATTACCATTATGTCAGAAAACAATTCCAAGTAGTGCTGTCGTCCCAACATGTCCAAATCTTTGCTTACTAATCTTTGATTAACGATGGACACACTGTCTGGAGTGAAGGAGGAGGAGGAAGAGGAGGAGGTGATTTGACGAGTTGTTTTATGACCGTTTCTGGTAAACGTAGTTCACACAAACGCATGAGTGCAATAAGTTCAAGGCCTCACACGTTTGTGGGATGCTGATGAAACCAGCATGTGACTCAGTGGATCTGTAACAACTCGTTTAGTGTTTGGGTTATTAATAGTCATTACAGGGGAACAGCCAAGCACTCCTGTGGGTGCAGTCTTCATTTCGAACCTTAGTTTGGTTTGTAAAGTAGTCTGGCATCCTCAGATAAGGGTGGAATACATCAGTGTGCAGTTTACACAAAGACTGAGTATCGCATACATTTATACAAACAATAACTTTAAACAGCAATGACTTTGTTATGTTTACTCAAATAACAGCGTTTTAACTGAGAGCCTGTGAGGTCTGGACAACTGCACAAACTCTTATATTGTGCAATATGCTACTATTATTATTATTGCATGTATTCACTTTTTACATAGCAGCTTTGCACTTGGTAGATTTCGGAACATTCTTAAATATTTCTTATTATTTTGTATATAAGTGGATCAGTGACATGACATGCACATATTTTTAATTATTTGAATCAATTAATGACGTTTCACATTACTGTATAAAACATATCTAGTTTGAATACATTTTCAGGACATTCTAATAATATATAATATACTCTTTGGCATTTTAAACTCCAAAATGTCAGGTGGAACAACCATTCAATAAATTCAAAATAAAATACTGTGAGATGATATTATGTTTGAAAACTTCCAAATAAAACAATTTTTACAAATAGTATTAGAGATCATTGAACAGCTTTTATCCAGCAACATGTATGTTCTCAAATGTTACACATCTGAAAAAGATCAGTCAGGGCGGTACATAATACATGTCAGGTGTAAAAGTAGGAAAATATTATTATTATCATGCAAGGTTTTTCTATAACTTTTTTCATTATTATTAATGAAATACTAGCAAAGTCCAAAGCTGATACAGGCACCCAAGTAGAAATATGTAGCTAACCCATAATACTCCCATTAAGGATACTTTTAATAACATTGTTCAGAAGACCAAAGAAGGATTAAGATCGCAATACCAGATCTCTATAATTCAGTGCTGATTTATGCTTCTGAACTCATTTGACAGGTCGAGCTTCACTGTCTAAAATTATAAGCCTGCGTTTATGATTACTGTTGATAATATCTAGCACCTTTGATTCACTCCATTAGCAAGAATGTGACATCTATATTAAGACTCGGCTGAAATTTTGGCATCAATATGATCCCTCATTTGTGATCCAGGGTGTATTCCCAACTCACACCCAGTTTTGCTTGGATAGGTTTCGGATTCACTGACTCTGATCCGGGATAAAGTGCTTACTGACAATGAATGAATCAATGAATGAATGACAGCTATTCGAAGGAGTTTAAAATTCAAATAGCCAAGGTATAAATTATCTGTCTGCATGGGCAGTTAAATCATTCCTCTGAACGTGTAAATGTGCTCGGTGATGTTATGAGCTGCGTTTTGAAAAGATGCACTGATTTGTTTTATGTCTTTAAGAGGAAGCATGTTCCAGCCATCACCCTCCACAGATGGTAACTGTCATATGATATATGACTAGCCAACGGATGGTGGCGGTAATTAGCAATGACTAAAAAAATCTGATGAAATGTAAATGATACTGTGGCGTAATGCTGATAATATCGAAGATGATGTAATGCAGTTTCACAATTTAAACTTAATTTCCTCAGTTGAGGCAGTGGTTAACTACTGATAATTAAAGCAATGTGTGTGTGGGTGGGTTTACTGTATTGTGCATTTTATTTTTTAGATACAAGTTTCAAATTATTTTCATGTTGAACACTCAATTACACAAACAGAGATATTGAAAACTATTTTTCAGGGCGCTTTTTTTTTTTGGAGAAAGAGTATAACATCTCTCCCATCCAGTAAATGACCACCAATTTTGCACATTTGGACTCAAACAAAACTTAGACTTGGATTCAAATGCATGATTGCCGAATGATAGAGTGAACATATTTCTGTTGCAGCACTCGTGTGCCAAAAAAAAAAACCAAGTTTTAATTACATTTCCATAATATGGAATTGGTCCTGAGAGCTGTACACAGAAATGACCAAAAATTGTGCTGTAAAAATAAGCAATACTTAAATAATGACCAATAAAAGCAAGTAATATCATTGTAAAAACTGGTCAGAGGTTAAAGACATTAATGGTGGTAATTAAACAGGATTTCACGGATCTCAAATAAACATCAACTCCTATTATGTAATTTTGAAAGTCAGGAAAATTGTTGTGTAAGTGTAAAGTTTCAACATTAACTATTCACATGCGTTTTCTGTAAATGACGGTGATACACAGTGGCTGGTTAATAGTTTTTCAAATTAATTATGCATGACATTTTTCTATACAGCATATAACAAACCTTTTTTTATATATATATATTTTACAATAATGGAATCATAATATTAGAAACATTATCCCCAGGCCAAATTCTATATATTGGTTTTGTTGTTGTTACATTGAAGGCAGAGGTAACATGCATAAATATTATATATTATATTGTATATTGTATTAAATATTAGTCTATTTCCCATAGTATTGTGAAGTGAAAAATTATCATCGATAATAACAGTCAGTTTTGTATTTCTAAGATTAAAGCCAAGACCTGAGATTGAAAGAGAAGCAAGAGTGTTTGTCCAGAACTGTGGTTGTCATCTACAGCTGCTTGAAGTTGATATGCTTGAAGTTGAGTCTTTACTTTGCATACTCTTGGGAAACAGCGAACAGTATTACTTGATAACTTATCTGCAGAGAAAGCTTGCCAAAGCATCGTTTTAACTCCAGCTGCCAATTGTGAGCAATGTTACATGGCCAGAGGTCAAGATCTTAGCATACTTAGCACTGTAGCATGTTTGCCCCCCTTGTGCTAATGAATTCCCTAAATTATTGGGGTTGTGGAGTGTTCAGCACCTCAAGTACACAACATTTAAATATATCCATGGATTCTGCTTGGGTGTGCTGACATATATATATTGTATATATATATAATCCTCACTGAGATGGTAGCTAAACTGGGAACACAAGACTGGCTCTTGCCAGTTAGGCATTGCTAACGCAATTGCTGTGGAACATAAACTGACTCGAGGCCACAGTATTTTGGCTTCTCCTAGGTGCTAATGTCCACCTGCCTCCCTCTTTCAGCCACCAGTGCTAATATTCTTCTCATGACTACTTCCATTTCAGGCTAACACACCCCATTCCACCTCTCATTTACAGATGACATCACATCTTTTACGGTTTCTTTTCCTTATCTCATGTGAAAGACATAACGGAAGTGCACTCCCAGACATGCAATGAAGAAAGACACTAGCACATTCTTGCCATTTCCACCCCCTTAAACAGAACCGGGAGTGTGTCTAGTTAGCCGCAAATAAACCAAGGTTGTGACAGGTGCTGGAGCCTTTCCAACCCCCACAATCATCATTTTCTGATCCTGAGAGAAAATTCCTGGGAGTAGAATTCAGATCAGCAGAAATGTGACTAAATAAGGGGATAGTAACATGAACAGACCCATACTTTTCCTTTTTGGAGAAGCTTTCAAATTAGCCTGAGGCTCATCAGTTAGCCTTTAGCATTAGGGAGAACAGCAAGGTCATATCTCGTTTTAGCTTCGCATGTCCTCAAGTTTCTGTTGCTTTATTCTGTTTACATGGTGACACTTGGTATATATAAGAACTTGGTAAACAGTAGCAAACCTCTACAAGGGTTTAGGTTTAGTTTCAGTGTTCGTTTTTTTTTCTTTTGGTAAATTATTTATTTGCTACAATGACTTGTAGTCCTTAGACCAGCGGGTCACCACGTGGTCAGGAGGGTCACTGTGGTGTGTTCTTCTCATTTGCCCTAAAAAAGCAGCACTACTTGGGCTGCTAAAAATGTAACACACCTTCTGTATATCTCTGAAGTAGATCTCAACAGGATGGAAGCCCAGATTGTCTTAACCAAATCCCTGAGAATTTTATGGACCCTCTTACAAACCTCGGTTTAAAGCTATGATTTATGATTTCTTCAGAAATACGTATTACAATGGCAAATCCAAACATTCCTAATTTAGAAAAATATTTTATAACATACTGAGTTACATTTACAGCATAACAGAGTTAGAGTTAGAAAAACATATACGCTGTTATAAAGTTCAGCAGAAAGTATTTAAACCTACTTCACTTAACAGGATTTAGATCAACATCATGACACATTTAAGGCCAGAGAATTGGTGCGAACTGTGAAAAGTGGTGTAAATGTCAGATAAGAGCATTTCACTAGTCTCTCCAGTCCCAACTGGTCAGTTTATTCCAGTATCATGGCCCATGGGAGATCTAGTGGTTGCTAAAGAGCGTTCTGTTGTTGAAACTAAACACATTGTTTCGTTCCTTAACTGGTCTTTCCTAGTGTCTGTAGTTGTAATTGTGCAATATAAACATATGACATATCTAACAGCAAGTTTTCCGATGCTTATCATTCTGTTTTTATCCCAGGAGTCATTGGTAGGTCCGAGAGCACTGATAACTACACAAATGTCCTGTTAGCAAGCTGAGTATCTTATAACTGAAGCTATGACACTGCTGTAGTGATCCTAATGTTAGGACATGTTATACAGAATCGTTTTTATCTGCTCTTATAGTTAATAATATGATGCATTTAGGAAATCTTGTGTAATGAAAAGGGGCACGCAGTTACAGAAAAAGGGTCAATAATACAGCATAACATGAATCCAAGGACTGTTACAACCAATTACTATTATTTTTGTTACCTGTTATGTGAAACATCCACTATACAGGTCTCTGAGTATGTCCTTAATTTAAAAATCATATAAAACATTATTAAAACACGTTACATGAGCAAAGTTGTACCGTGCTAAGCAAAGTACCTTGCTTAGTTTACTGTTATTTACATTTCTGATGTCTATAATTCATTAGCTTTCTAGAGTTATCTCAGATTTCATTTAATTTCGCAAACAGGTTTCGCACTTCACGCTGCGTGTGCAACGCGTTCCAGTTTGGCCTGCTATTAATATACAGCACCTCCCAGCTGGCACACTGGGCCTAAAACATCACGGGTGAGTCCAAGTTACAATGTCTAGATCATAAATCTAGCTTTACCCTAATTACTTCCCAGCCATCTGCGCTGTGCTTTATCTTTAGGATCAGCGTGACGTGAGAGGCATCCTTGGATGTCATATGACAAATGGTCTGATGTTTGCGTGTCTGGAATTTTAAAGGAATTCTCCAGTGTTTTTCCACCTGATCTCGATCTACTGCATTTGTAGCATTTGTGTGATTACCAAAGACAGAAATCTTTTTCTTTTTTCTTTTTTTTTGCACTGCGGGAAAAAAACTAAAATCATATTTACTTGAAACTTACTCGTAATGGACATTTAAGGGCAGTTGTTAGAGTTCGTCAATATGTAAAAAAAAAAAAAAAAGAAATGTAGATTTAAAACTAACAATAAAGATCTTAAGATGTTGACTTAGAAGGAATTTTTACCAAAGCTGTTTTTATGAAGTTTTATACAATACAGTAAAAAGTAATTACGGTTCCTTACTCTTTAGGTTTTGGTATCCATGTGCAACCAGATCCACACAAATACACTGGTGACGCATAACCACAAATTCTTTCCTCTAAAAGGTTTTTCTTCATCTCGGAAAGGGCGGACTACACAGATTTATATCTTAATTTAGAAATACCTTTGATTGATGAATATATAAAATTAATTATTTAGGAAATTTAGCATCTCCCCATAGACCTCAGGCTTGCAGTAAACAGGTTTGTTATTGTTTTCACAAAGAACAAGGAAGCAGGTCAAAATAATTTTTCGGGATAATACACTTGGTATATATACCATGGATGGAAATTGGGTTGAAAAACAGTTGAGTATTGTTTGAATTTAAATGGATTCCGATCCATCTACTACTAGCAAATATAACGCCACCTAACTGACCTAAAAATTCTTTTCATTTGTGTCTACGGGTGTCTAAGTTTAAAATTATATTAGACATCAGTTCAGCAATTAAATTTGCAATATGAAGCCATCTGTGGTGCAGTTACTGGGTGAGGAGCTAACGGTAAATCTCAAATTTAGCATAACTAGCGAGGGACTTTCTGCCAAAGTCTATTTGAGCTGTCCTCCACATGAACGTGACCCCATTACAGGTCACCTACAGAGGATGAAGGGCCATAACTCCAGAGTGGGTATAAAAATAGAGGTCATAAATGCAGGCCTGAGTTGGGGAAAGGCTCCAGAGTTACTGTACTTCATTACAGACCAACCGAGAAACATGGACAGTTGTACAACACTTGGGTTCATGTTTCATTTTTAATGGTCTGGAATAAGTGAAATGTAAAAAGGGAGGAGGAAGAGTTTTGGGGCTCAGTGAGTGTGATCAATGAGTGAATGTGGGTGATAAGTTTGGAGGTTTATCTTCACAGACAGAGCCGTCCGTGTCCAGAGGAGTGACATCACTGGCCAGATGTACTCCTCAAGCAGCCTGGTCTCAAATGCCTTTCTGCTGGGATGGAAATGAGATCACTTCCCTCATAAAGTAAATGCAGAGAGAGCAGAGAAAGAGTAAGGAGAGGAAAGAGAGAGAGAGAGAGAGAGAGAGAGAGAGAGAGAGAGAGAGAGAGAGAACAAATGCTGACTATGTCCAATGTCTCCAGCACAATGACGGCTTTTTTAGAATTATCTTCTAGTGCTTAAGTCGCTCAAGGTTTAACGTTCATAGTGAATCCCTCCAAATATCGTAAGAATTACAGAAGCATCTGAAAGAATTTAAATCAAATACACATTACAACATTCCCATGATGCCTTTCTGTAACGTTGAGGAATGAATGCAGGACAGGAACGGGTGTAACTCATCAGAAACGAGCCGCACATAGCGTTCACCTGTCAGAGACATTTGTAGATGTATATATGTGTGCTTTAGTTAGCTATACACTTCTATTTCTTTCTGCATATTCTACAGACTAAAATAAGGTTATGTTCAGAATATTCTGCTGTAATACCTTGAGGAAAAACCCTAAACCTGTTATGTTGCTATGCGTCAGGCAGTTTCTGTGCTGTTGTTTCTCTCCCTCAGTGATATGGCCGAGCTGAATTAGGCTGCTGATCTCATGGGCAGAGCCGCTTATCACTTAGCTCTCAACTGTGACGCCAACTCTGGCTACCATATAGAAGAAAACATGGTGTTAGCCATTCCTGAGGGCGAGGCAGGCAATTAAGATACGTCTGGGAAAATAAAAAGACAACCAGCAATACGTGTCTGTGGTACTGCATGGAAAGACACCGTATTGTTGAGATGTGACTTATTTCATCTAGTCTATGGACAGACATCAGGAGTAAACCTGTAATGCCTTGTATTAAAGGCAAGCCCAAGTAAGGTAGAAAAGATATGTCTATATCTTAATGCAAAAGTTAAAATAGTCTTGTAATGATGTGTAGAGAAACACAAAGTGAAACTTGCCAATAATAAATAAAGAGCGGATTGCGTAGAAATTTGAGGACCCTGTGTTTGTGTTTGTATTTATAGGAGAAATATGAGGATTTTATTGTCCACCAGGGAGCTAGGTGTTATTGTAAATCATGGGCATATAGCTTTCTGTCAACCAATGAAAAACACACTAGCTTAGTGACCTGGGTGAAGTGCTATGTATTCTGAAGCGTAACACAAAGGAATGCTGTTATTTAATGCTACACAATTCATGTTGTGCTGTTTCACTATTTTAGTGGCTACGGCCTAAAATTTTAAAGTTCATATTCGAAGATCAGACATCATATACTATTAACTCATTAAGAAAATAAGGATTAAAGGAAAAGTTCCACAAGTTTGCACAACTTAAAACAAATGTAGTCAATCATCCATGGTAAGACTTTTGTCAGTGTCATTTTGTAAGTAAGTTGAATTACTTTGATTTCAATAGAATTTACAGTGATGCAGTTTCAGACTGCAGACAGAAATAAGTTTCTTTATGAAACTTTCCACAAGTTCAAATTTGACTTTCAGGTTTTGGACAATAGTTCTCATTCTCGACCAATACTGCTACTGCTGACCAGAATGTTCAGGGCTTTTCAGTACTAATGCTAAATGGAGAAAACCATAGCTCTGTGTAAGCACGGTATTTTATATATAATCACGAGATTGAATTTTTCATTGGGATTGCGATGTAAAATGGTACTTAAATATGAGGTATGAGTTTGTTAGCACCAAAATGAACAATGACCAATCTTCCGGCATCACATATTTTACACTAAACACGGCTTTAGTGTTGCACTGGATCTATGTGGCTATTGTACTTACAGCTAACTCACCAAAATCCTTTCTTTAAATAGGCAAATCTCTCCCTAAATAAATTTGCTTCGAGTATGACAATTTTATTTTTTTAAATGTTAATAATAGGAAGGAATTTCTGTATTGACTCTGATTTGAATTTAGCTATATTACCACTAGTACAATGTTCAGCTTGCCATTGCAAAAATAAATAGTTCAAGATGGCCGTCCCCATAATAATGCTGTTTGGCTATACACTGATAAGTTATTATTATTATTATTATTATTATTATTATTATTATTATTATTATTATTAACTGGATTTGATGTGAGGCTTATGGTTACTTTTAGTTATTTGGGGGAGATCAATGTCATATCTTCAAGGCAAAACTAATGAAACAAATATCAAACACTAAATATGCCTGTGGCTGTTGGGTCATATGTAGGATAAGGAAACCAATGTCTAAAATAGATTAGCCACTAATCTTTCCCTATAAAATATACACTTCTCGTCCTGGATATTAATGTGTTTGCATCCTTGGCTTTACAAACTGAACTGTTTAATCATCTCTCAGGAGACGGTCGTGCCTCGTGTCTGAGTGTGTCTCATGACAGTGTCGCTGTATCATTTCCTTGTCATGGCTGAATGCTCAGCTCTCACCTAACTCTCCTGGGTGTGATGCTGTGTAATGTATGGAAGCGTTTCCTGAACACAGTCTTTGCTGAAACTAAGAATTGCAGCCAAAGATTTTTGAGTGATTGCTTTCCCTCGATTTTGGGACACTGAGAGTGACTCGAATGAGTTATACAGCAATGAGTCAATGCACACATGTTACAGTTTTGGTGATTATCATTCCCATAGACATAAATCAATAATGAACAAGAGAAAAGAAAAGGATTAAAAGGCTAAATCTGTGTACACATATCAAGGACATGTGTATTCCACTGGATGTGGTAAGTTACTATTGCAACATGGGAAATGTTCAGTAATCATTTTTCTCTATAATGTTCATGCTCAGTTTTTATAAACACACATGACAGTTCCTTCTACCAGTATTGGATATTAGAACACAAGCTGAGAAACAAGAGCAGTGCCCTACCTTTCAACAATGCTCCCAAAGTACGAGTGCTTACAGTAAGCAAAAGAAATCCTAAAAAAAATCCCAGTCCTTCTTCTGCTTCAGTTGAACAGCCCAGAAGGAGACACCAGGAGAAAGAAAACTCTTTCCAACCCTCTTTCCTGCCTCTAACTCCCTGTCTGTGTTTTGTCCTCTCTCGAACTCTGCGAGCCAGCAGAGACACTCTGACATGCTTAGAAGGGGAAGAGAGAGAAAGGAGAGTGTGGTGAGAGAGAGAGAGAGAGAGAGACAGTGGGAGAGAGTGAGAGAGAGAGGGAGAGGGGGAGAGAGAGAGAGAGAGAGAGAGAGTGACCAATCAGAGAAAGGAGGTGGTCAGGTCTTCTCTATCACCACCAGCACTTAAAAATTCAAGCTCCAAGCTCCAAGTAAGCAAGGTCAGAAAGAGCCAAGCAGACCGTTGGTAGACTCCCACTCCTCCTTTTTGTTCCACAGAGTAATATTAAAGTGGTGTATAGAGCGTATGGACCAGGACTGTGTCTATATTTAAACCGTGTTCTCACTCACTCATTGCTGTTAGCAGCTGAGCAGATTGCGGCTGAGCTTTCCAGGCCCAGCTGACAGCTGAGCTCTCAGACTCCCCCATAAACACAGAGATCATTCCAGCAAAGCCATCTTATACAGCCTGAAATGGACCTGGTGAACACTGACCCAAGTTTATAACCAAACCCAGGGCTGTGTTCAGATCGAACATACAGTGTCAAGCTGTATTGAACATATTTATGACTGACATGTTCAAGAAAAAGGATCTGTATCACAGTATATAACCTGCTTTATGTCAAACATACGTTACGTATACAGAACCAGACGATCAGGGCTGTTGTGAAATCCTAGTAAGCTGGAGATGGATTAAAGGTGTGGAAAAGCCATCTAGAATTCATCTGGAGTGAAGTTTTTATATACTTATATGCTGTAATATCTTTTATCACCTTAAGCAGGTGGAAAAATGAAGCCAACATTGCCATAAAATTTCCTAAGTCACCTTTAATTTAATAATATTATATCATACCGTTCACCAGGGTTTTTTGCCACTGTCACCTCTGGCTTGCTCATAAGGGCTCTAAATCCGATTTCTGTAAAGCTTTAGGACAATGTCCATTGTTAAAATTGCTATTACAAATCACATTGAATTTATATTCACAAGGTTCTCAGCGCCTTCAGAGGAAAAACAGTCCCGCAACATCACATGACCTCATACTTCATAACACACCAGGGAATTGGTCCCTTATTCTTTTTGCCCATAAAGAATCAATCCCACAGGATCCATAACATCTAAGCAGTCAAGTTAATAAGCAGTTACCCCAAAAAAACAAAGATTATCTTATACCAATATCCCCCCTAACAGAGCCCATATTGTGATAACATCCCTCTTCATACACAGCTTCACTTCAATAGTCATATGAGATTCTGCCAGCAACTTTTACACTGAAGTATGACTCATCTGCAGGCAGATCTTCAAACATTCACACAGAGGCATCTCAGGTTACCATCACCGAGGTCACTGAATGTGTGGATGCATATATATGTGCATATGTACACACTATATGGACAACAGTACTAGGGCATCTACGCATAACAGCCACAGAAGCTTTTCATGACACCACATTTCTAACCCATAGGCATTAATATGGTGTGTTTCAACCACCACCACCACCCCCCAAACCCCCCGGCATTGTGCTTGGTGATGTAAGGCTTGTGTGCAGCTGCTCTGCCATGGTAATCCATGCCATGAAGCTTCTGGTGCACAGTTTTTGTGCTGATGTTAATGCCAGAGGAACTCTGCAGTTATTGAGTAAGCAGAGTTGTGTGTAATTTTATTTGGCTGAGTTGCTGTGGTTCCTAAACACGTTCAACTTTCAATAATACCACTCACAGTTGATCAGTGAATCCTGAAGGGCCCAGGTAAAATAATTCTACCCTTATTGGGCACAGGGCACAAAGTGAATGGTTTGTTGAAAAAAAAAAAAAAGAAGTAAATCATACGGTATGCTTTGGCCTTCGCACTTATCAGCGCTGGAGAGAGAGATTTGAACACCTATGAGAGATTTTAGAACCATGTGTTAGACAGCATCTCCACCACTATCATCAAAACAGCAACTGATTAATTTTTTTTTTCAATTGCTTGAATCTATGCTAGGACACATTGAAGCTGAAGCTGTTTTTATGGATTGTACCAGCCTAGTTCCTTAGTAACCCACTTGTTTTCCTTTAGACAGATGGATGGCTGGATGGATGGCTGGATGGATGGATGGATGGATGGATGGATAGATAGTTATGCAATAAGCTAAAGTATGTGTCACACTGGATCAGCTGCTGCTCCAAGAAATACTGCTGTTGCTGAAACTTCCAGCACTTCAGCCCGATCTTTACATCACTCCAAGTCACCATCATTCTATCTCACTAAACCTGTTCCTCATTAGCTAACATTGGACTTTCTATATATACCACTCCGCACACTCTTTATGATGTTTTTCCTCACCACCTTCCTGTTAGGCAGGGGCAGCTGGTATAAATACCCGAACAGGATGAAGTCCCCCAGTTATTCAGACATAAAATCAACATCCAATGATTTGCTGTTAAAAAATGTCTAAAAGCTGTCAATGATGTTCATGTCAGTGATTTGATGATATTTTTCAACCCTGTGCTGACACATCTGTAACATGCCATCAACAGTGTCTGAGAAGGTGCTTGTGATATAAAGTCAGAGGTGTGATGAACATGTATGTGGTGGATTATTTACTCTATCATATAAAAATACAATTAGAGAAAGGAACTAAAAGTACATTATAACTGCCGAAAGTTTGTGGACATCTGACTTTTATATTTTGTAAGTATTTGTGTTTATTTAGCCACAAGGTTATTAGTGAGGTCAGGAATTGATGTCTGGTAGGGAGGGAGGTCTGGGTTGCAGTCAGTGTTCTAGGTCATTACAAAGGTGGTCAGTGGGGTTGAGGTCAAAGATCTGTGCAGGACACTCAAGTTCTTCTACTTTAACCTTCTCAAATCATGTCTTCATGGAGCTCAGTTATTGTACATGGACATTGCCATGCTGGAACAAGTTTGGGCCTCTTAGTTTTGTGTGCTTCCAATTCTAGGCAGTATGATCAGGTGTTTACCGGCAGTCACGATCATATCTACTTAGTCTGTCAGGGTCACAGTTCACTCACACCTAGGACAATTTAGCACATCCAAAATCGTTTACCATTTGCGTTTTTTCCATTGGTGGAAAAAAACCGAAGCACCTAGCAAGAACAGACCAAACTGCTCAAGGCAGTAAATGGAGCAAGGCTCAAACCCACAACCCCATATCCCTGGAGCTGTGTAGCACACACATAACCTGCAGCACCATCATGTCTACAATCACACACTGTCTTATCAAAGTACAGACCATACAAAGGACAGGTCACAGAACTGCACAGTGATGCCTTGTTTCCATTTTTTCTTTTACATTTACAAACTGGTTTTGATTAAAGTTTTTCTCTACCAGTATGCGTGTATGTGGAGTTACTGTCAGAGAAAAAAAAAAAATCTTAAACCACAACTAGGGGATAGTTTGAATATACTATTACTCTCATATTCCTTAATGAGGAGAACAATAAAGCTCTTTTAGGGCATTTTAAAAATACTGTTATTTTAAATGCCATAGAGAAAATGACAAATATGTGACCAAACAACACAAGATTCCCAATAATACAATAGCTAACCAATGATTGGGGGAGAAATGTGCATCTGGGAAGTTTTGCACTGGATTTTCTGCCTGTTACAAAGATGAAAATATTCTGTTACCCCTTTGTCCGTAGAGCTATGTGACACCTCTGTATGTTCTTCTTTACAATTGGCATAAAACTATATAGATATTGATAAAGCTTTATTGCGATAGGTGTTAGCTGACATGAAGACCGCTTTTGCTCATTTCCTCAGCTTGTGTAAGAACACACACACACACTCACACACACACACACACACACACACACATATATATATATATATATATATATATATATATAAAACACCTGTTTTTGTAATACAGACACATGTACCTGATGAAAGTAAATTTCATATTTCTTCAAGACTATTTATGACAAGGTCATGTGCTCATATCACTTACAACAGTAATGTATTTTGACTGCATTGCTTGACTTGACTGGTGATGTCATTTTCACATCATTAAAGTACTGTAATGTCACATATTTACTACTGGACAAGTGGTTATTTTCTCTGTTGCCCAGCACCGCAAACATTTCCGTCATATTTAAAGGCCCTAGATGTGAAGCGGGTATGAATGGGATACCAGCTGACACCACCTACTCCTTCACGTCCATAACATACATTCAGTGTTTCTCAGCATGAGATTTTTTTTTTTTTCATTAGGATGTTGACATCATCCTCCAACATACCCTTCCTAAATCATCAGACTCATTTCAGGGAAATATCCTGTGCTGTAATGACTCAGGGGATTATGTTACAAGCCTGTCTGCCTGTGATTTTTTTTTTCTCTTTTTCTTCAAAAAGGCATCACAGCCAGAGTTCAAACTCATAAATTGAAAGCATTTAATACACTAACACTGTAAAACATGAGTATTTTGGCCCAGGCCATCTTGCAAGGCTTGGCCCCTGAGTTTGGAGTATTAAAAAGAAAAACTGTAACAACATGTAAAAGATGTGTCATTGTGCATTTTATATGATACAGCATGTGTAAGATCAGAAGACTGGACGACTTAGGATCTAATTTGGTGAATGGTTCCACATTAATACCCCAAAGATTCACATAAAACAAATAAATGAATAATAAATATATAATTGGATAAATAAATAAAACTTTCTTGCCCTTGCTTTAGTGTATAATTACCCCTGGACACTATAGATATATACAGAGTATATATAACCTGTAGACTTCTGCATAGCACTTAGGCTTCTCAAATACTTCATCACAGATATGTGATACAGTAATGTATGCATTTTATTTAGCATGTATTGGGTTTCAGGGTGGCACAGGGTGGTGTGGGGTGATAAGGGCTTTTTTATTGGTTCCTGTGTAGTGCGGTGGGAGAGGCGGGAAGGGTGGGCCCTGCTTGGGTTCCTGCCCAGGGGCCGAGGATTTACTAATCCATCCCTGCTGCCAGGAGAGCATTAATAACACTCTGATATCATTTTGCAGTCTATACTTAGTTATAAATAAGAAGTCAGCTCAAACATTAAACATCTGTGCCTTTATGCTTAAAAAAACTAACATAGCCTCAAGAAAAAACCCACATAATTTAAAACAACCCAGATGTACAGTTACAGTCACCGTTACAAGTCACAGAACTCGTGATATTTGTCTAAATTAGAATGGACTGTACAATATAATCTGTCAAAAGGTTTCATAGTTATGAAGTTATGAAACTTTTTATTAAATGCCAGGAATGTAAAATGTTGTCTCGTTATAATAAAGTATTTTTAAATGTTAATAGAGCACTAGTGCAGAAATGATGCATGCTTAGTACAGAAATAAACATGAAATCAGGTACACCATCCAAATCTCCTGTAGTATAGGTCTAAATACAAGAGGTCATGACTAGGATTTTTTCTGATGTCAGTGTTTACTAGTTTACTATAGACCTCTATACTTAATCATAGACAAACATGTAACACAATGGATTCCTGTGTTGGTTTGCACCTGTAGTCATTAACATTTACATTTATGGCATTTGGCAGATGTCCTTAAACACAGTACATCTTATGCCATTGATACAACCAAGCAGTTGATGGTCCAGGGCTCAGCAGTGGCAGCCTGGTGGTGTTTGAATCTCAATAGTCCTTCATTGCAGCTTTTATTTAGAGCTCGATTACTCCTCCAGCACAACCATCTGTCCTTGGAGTTGTACAAAATCATAATATTTTTTATTCTTTTTATTTTCTGGTTGTAAATTTCTAACTCCATGCTTTGAATGCCTTCGCACCTCCAGCTGAGTTATGGGCTAGATTATCAGACCACAGTGTGCTGTCTTCGCATACTTCAAAATGGCCGCCAATGCAGTACGTCTGGGAAGTTTTTTGCTACTGTTTTTTTTGGTACTTTGCTACCATGTACTACTTTCAGACGTAGCCTTTGACTCTTGCCATTTGCGAAGTAACACTCAGTGTGTACCTACATGACTTGCTTTTTGTGGATCTTGTAATCTGGGTATTGACTGGGTATTTGTCCTGTAGGCACGGGCTGTTGCCTCTTCCTGCTTCGGCTTTTGCCTAAATCTTTAGATCTGTTTACTGTTTTGAACTGTGCATTAGATACCTGCAATTGCATCCTATCCAGCTGCTGGAGTATTCCATGACAGTACGTTGCACCATGAAACTAAATTCATAGTCTCAGCTTTCTTTAAAATATCGTATATAGAAACAAATGTAGTAGTCCTTTTTTTTCTTGGCATCGCTAAAATGGAACAGGCCCATATATGATTACAACTGTGTTTATTTTTTATTGCTCCAAAAATTTGTTAACAATTACAGTAAATGTGTTCAGCATGGCTATGTTGATGAGGGATGGTGTGTTTTCTCATGGAACGCAAGGAACAGTGGCTTTACACTGTGTCTCACACCCAAACACAACTATCCTACAGGCAAAACAATCAAATTCATGACATGCGCAAGGCATGATAACATTCCACAATACTCACTGCTGATGGACATGAAACACTGTGTGTGTGTGTGTGTGTGTGTGTATGTGTATGTGTGTGTGTGGGTTGCAGCAGACATTCCAAGAATCCCAGAATATCATTATAACTCTCATTTAATTACAGCTGAAGGTATGCACATGCAGATGAGTGTAACTTGCAGAACAGAACTCATATTCAGAAGACACACTGAGAGACACAGAGACGCGATTCACACACAGATGATGAGAACCGCAGTGTGTAATGCGTGATTGTGCGTAAGCGTGATGAAGAATGTGTTATTGTCAGTGGTTCGGCTGCTAAACATCAGTCTGGCAAGATGTGCCAAATTTACAGTAAGGGAAACTACGTCTTCAGACACTATTGTTTGTGTTATTTCATATACATCCAGTTTATATATCCTCTTCAAATGAGCATGCACAAAGTGTCACTTCACCTTAATATGAACACAAAGTACAGTATGTATTAATAAGCATATAGATAAATGTCAATAAATATATATAAATATATATTCACAGATTACCACACTGCTTTATTGCAAAATTCTGATATAAGGCTTCGAGACATCTCTAGTAAGATGTAATCAGCTTTTTGCAGCATTATAGTTTAATTTCTCCTGTTCCCCCTTGGCAAATCATCTTCACTTCCCAAAGTTTATGAAGGTCCCGCTGATGGATTCGCAATTCAAAAATCCTCAAATCAGGAGATTGGCTAGGCCATACGAGGCCTTCTTGAGTGATTTTGGCGTCCTCCTCTTGTTAATTCTCCCCAGATCGAGTTTCTTGGCCGGTGAGATTAAATTCCCCTCTAATATGTCATAATTCATTGCTCTGTTCATGTTTTCTTTAATGATGTCTAATGTGTAATGTCCCAGTAGCATTTGCCGAAAATCAGCTCCATATCATGAAGCTCCGACTTCTGTACATCGCTGTGGGTATCACCTTCTTGGCATCATATAAAAACTCTTCTTTCTCCAAGCATTGTTCGATTATGCGTTATTCCAAAGAATCCTAACTCTGTGATCCTATTTCAGGAAATGATTATAACCTGGTTTCTCAGAATTGAGTTTGTTGCTTAATGTTCAGTGTATAAATGTGGGTCCCACTGCTTTCAGGCTATACTGCAATTCTTTTCCAGTGACTGCTCACTTCTTACTTGCATTTATTATCATTAGCTTGAGAGCATGTTGTGAAATCTTGCATGGTGAACCTGTCTGGGGCCGATTAGTTGCGGTTCCATGAAATTTCCACCTGCATATTACATACCAGATTTACTCACAGGGATGCTTACAGGGTTTTATTTATTTATTTATTTATTGCTATGGCTCTGTAGCTTTTTCTGTTTGAGTGTTATTCAAAAATGTTGAACGTTACGAGTAGCAAGCATCTTCACCATATTTTAAAATGTCACCAGGTGCAATTATCATGAAACCATTTTTGTCTGCAGCACATAGAAGATGAATAACGTCCTAACCACTGCAGTATGGGGGAGAGGACAGGAGAGGAGAGGAGAGGAGAGGAGAGGAGAGGAGAGGAGAGGAGAGGAGAGGAGAGGAGAGGAGAGGAGAGGAGAGGAATAGCTGGACCTGCTCACTAGATGGAGCCAATGTATATGTTTGGGTGGATGTGGGACAATGATAGGCACAAACACTACAGACACACAAACTTTCATTAAGCTTTCCTGAGCTCAAAGTTCATTCATTATAGTTTAAGTTTTTAGATGGACCCTATGACATAAATACATATTTTGAATGCTGCCCTTACCAGGGGGTCACAATGGCCTTACTTCAGTGGGAGTCAAGACAGTTAAGTTGGGTTAACCCAATCCAGTCACAGCTTATAGGCACCCCACTGACAGGAAGGGGGGGAAGGGGGGAATGGGGGGGGCAGTTGGGTTTCAGAACGTTATTAAATTCAGAAATTTCAGAGTATATAATTAAGGTCAGTCAGTAAAAGTGAACTACTCCACTGTAAAATTGACCTCTGCATGTGACCCATCCCTGCAGTGAATTTTGTGAGGATCTCACCCGGGACTTTCTGATCCCAAGGCTGCATGTGTATATGTATATGTATATGTATATGTAAGGCTTTATGTGTGTATATGTGTAGTCACAGTACACATCCACTATTATAGACCTAACTGCTGGCAAGCTGAAGCCAATTACACCCTTGCAGTAATAGCATCCATGCTATTGCCATTAAATCTTAGCAATGTGGGGCATCTAATTTAAGACACTTAAATTCTCAAAATCGTTCTGACACACTAGATCTCTGCTGCGATGTACACTTTGCATTTATCACATTTGCTTGTGACAGAAACATGTATTGTTAGAGTACTTATACATGTTTTGTTAGAGTACTTATAATTCTGGATAGCACATGGATGTGGGCCACTTCATACAACAAAATCTGGCACAAGCAGACACTGCTGTGGGCACCAAAATAAAAGGTTGTCACTATGTTGTCACAACATAACCATGCTTGCTGGGAGGTGGTCCACATATTAAAAATGCTTATATGGCCCACATGTGCCAAAGCATGTCCCACAGGGCAGCCGTGGCCTTGTAGTTAAGGATTCTACAACAGTCATGAGACACAGGAGCACATTTAGGATAAGATTAGTGCATCCCACTGAAATGCACCACAGGAGGTCATTCCTGTCTGTGGCCATCAAACTCTATAACTCTTCCCTTTATGGGTGACACTATGGTTCATTTGTGCAATTTATTATGTGCAATAACTCAAAGGTGCGGTAATGCTTTTAACTGCTTTATTCAGTATGTTCCATACTTAGTATCACAGCCACTGCCTTTTATTGTATTTATAAGAATTTAGTGTAAATATTGCAAATTTCCCTTTATTTTAAATTATTATAGTGTTTATTATTTTGTGAACAAACAATGAAATTTTCCTCTGGGATCAATAAAGTATTTCTAATTCTGATTCTTGTGAATGGAAGGTCCCGGGTTTGATTCCTGTGTAGGGCAAGACACGACTAAAGTGCTCTTGAGCAAGTCTCCACAGGTGCCATGGATCAGGGCTCTGGGCAAGTGTGTTCACTGCCCCCTAGTGTTCACTGGTTTGTGTGATTCACTGCACAGATGGATTACATGCATAACATACTTACATATCTGGGCCATTTCTGGCATGGGAATTGCCCAGTTGTACATGTGGTTGTGTTGTTGAATGTTTCTGACAGTGAAGGTTCAAAAGTGGCTGAGATCTTGCCCTTTAATGGCTGTGAACTGGCTGAGTTTCGGCATCCATATCTGGCCCATGGGATATTTGGGCTGTATCAGATTTGTTTGCTAGGATGCTAGCAAACGCTGGAGAGATTAGCAATATAACAGTTAGCTTTAGATCTTGTTAGGATGCAATGTCTCCCTGTACTTTAACTTTTACTTTTTAAACTTGATAAGTTAACTTTTGTGTTTGTTTGTTTTAGATGAATAATTTAATTAAGTAAAGATCATAGGCACGCAATTACCTGCCATCAGCGACCTCATCATCAGGGACTCTTCTCACCCAAGCCACACCCTGTATAACCTCCTGCCCTCTGGGAGGAGATACAGGTGTACAT
>JAOVVF010000008.1:21014422-21032014 GCA_028565595.1 Duopalatinus emarginatus | reverse complement strand
GCTACTATTTGCACTTCTGGTAGATGCTAACTGCATTTCGTTGCCTTGTACTTGTACTGAGCAATGACAATAAAGTTTAATCTATCTATCTATTTACTATTTCTGCTATCAGCCTACATTTATTTTATGCATTGATTGATTTATGTATTTTTTAATTAATTATTTTTATGCTTATTGACTTTCCGTGCTAAATAAAACTCTTTAGACTATACTCCATTGTAAACATTTAAATAAACTAACAGTCATTTATAAACGCCTCGGTTTTGACGGTTGTCGAACTCCATTTCCCATGATGCTCCTGTCTAAACGCTTCCGGGTTTTGATGGCGCTGTTGTCAGTCAGACAAAAGGCGAGAGCCAGTCCGCCTCTGTGATTGAACCCGAGTGAACAGGGCCGGGGCAGGGCTGCAGAAAAATACATGCAGGATATTCAAATGTGAAAAATAAACTGGATTTGTCTGTCGTCAGCACTCGCTGAAGTCATTAAATGGTCTGCTGGGCTGGGACGTTTGCAATATTTACACGTAGCCTCGAGGTAAATGGCTTTATATTCTTTATTTCCACAAGAATTAGCTTGTTGTTAGCAGTTACCTCAGCGACTTTATGTCTTTTATATTCCGGGCCTTAAATCTCTAACGGCCAGTCTCGGTTATTTCTTAATTATTTCTTAATTACAAAATGACCCGAATGCATGCACTACATATTCCCTTACATATTTACATTTTATATTTAACTAGCTAGCATACTAAGTTAACTTGTGTTTCCTAGCAGCCGAGCTAGCAGGGAAAAAAACGGCGATAACATCTGATTTAGCAAAGTTGACCAGGAGAGCTAACCTAGGTGAGTGAGCCTGTTAATGCAGACCTTTGTTGCTAACTTTATGGATTCAGTGCATTTCAGAAGAGTTTAGACTAGCATACATATTATTCAGGTCTTGGATCAATAGTGCTTTAACGCTCCTGTTGTTGATGTGCTGGTTTTATTTTCCATGATCTTGCAACTGTACCCAGCATGCATTATGCTGATCTAAGCTCCCTTTTTGTCATCAGGGTCTTGGGATTTTTCCAAAAGGTCAGGATGGTGTTAAAAATTCACACCAGAAGGAATGTAGATCAAACATTCAGACAGTGTATTTGCAAAAGGATCCAGAAATAATGAACTCCAAATATCCCAGGCTTAGTGCAGATGGGAATGGGAATGGGTGAGTGAGTGCATGCACTGATGGAGGGATGGCTTGATCTTTTATTTATTTCCAACAAGATCCTGAGAGTTATTTTTGGCTTATAATAAGCGGTTTGCTGCAATCGAGCTTTTGCAGGCCAAGCCCAGAAAGCCTGGGGCCTTATATTTATATGACTGGAATAATTAGGATATGCATTATTCCTGGTCCACTGGTCTGGTGGTATCCTATATATATATATATATATATATATTAGTCACTTCTTTGTCAGGATCACGTAAATGTTTGTATTTTGTTAAAATTTGTTTTTGGATAGTTGCATAGGTTGTCTAATGATCGATAGTGTGACATATAATGATGCAGATTTCATAGGTGCATTACTTTCCCCCTTTCAAGTGTATGGGGGCAGCCATGGTCTTGTATTTAGGGAACCAAACTTGTGACTGGAAGGTTTGATCCCTGCAATGGATAAGACATGACTGAAGTGCCCTTGAGCAAGGCATCTATCAACCCAACTACTGCCTGGGTGCCATTGTTTGTTGCTGCCCCATAGTGTTCACTAGTGTGTATTTCACGGCATGAATGGATTAAATGTGGATGCCGTAAGCATAGTAGGAAAATAGTTCACTTTCTCTAAAAAAAAAAAAAAAAAAAGTAAGTCTAGAAGCAAGCAATTAGGTGGGTTGGACTTTTGAATAGCCCCGCCCATATTCATGACATCTCGCCCCCGAATTTGAGGTGACTCGCAGACTGACAGACCGGAGGTGCATCCAAACACAAACAAATTAAAGTTTTATTAGAAGTTTATTAGCAATTTTCCTTTACCCAAGCCTTGTCAAAAATTGTCACTGCCACCTTTTAATGTTAATATATTACATGCATATTATGATATAGATTATTAAGTGATTTGAGAATACTGCAGGATTATGTGTCTAATATCTAAAATTAGTCCCTTTCACATTACCTTTAAGTCACTTCAGTTATTTGCACTTTGCCTAAATATCATATAGAAGATATATGTTTACACCTACACATTGCAGGAAAACATGACGTCCAAACGGGCAGGTTATTAAAACTTCGCGTTTGTGGCTGAATCTGGACTGAAATAATTTCTGAATGCTGTGATTCATCAAAAAGCACAAAAAAAAAATGTTTGCCTGAAGCATCTGAAATCAGTCATGATGCGCCCACATAATATTACGCATTTAGAGGTTGGTTTTCTGTGAGCGTTTATTTGCATATTGCGTCCTCCTGCGCTTTTTCTTCTCGACATCTGGAGCGTGATGCTGTGTTGCATTTTAATTGGTTAAAACCATGTAACTTCATACAGGAAGTAGTTAATGGGAAAAATGTAAACCTTTTGGTCCTTCTAAGATCATGTAAGCAGATGTACACCGAGTAAACTCTAGCTTTGTATTGTGACTCAAACAAAGGCACTCGCTGTGATTCTGTTCAACAACCAATAGGAATATTGTAATATGGGTGTATTTGGAGTGATTTAGGTTATGTCTGGTGGTAATAATGTAGATGCAATAAAACCACACTCTAGTTATGCTTCTCTCTGGTATGGGACGCACAAGGATGCATTGTTTCTTTATAGAAAGTTAATATAGTGTGAAAAAAGAAGTTTTTAATGTCTTTTTAAGTGCAAACAGTACATTTCAATGTAGTTGCTCTTGTAAAAACTCATCAATAGTAGAAAATGCATGTGCTTTAGGGTGTCACTATGGGTAAGCAATAGTACACACTCGTACCTGTTTTCTGAAAGTAAATAAACCACAAAATCTGTTTTTATTTTGCACTGCGACCTTAATTCCTTTCTCAATCAACCTTTTTTTGGAAGTAAATGGAAAATCTAGGCTGCAGCGTCCGTGAGCGATCGTAATGCCATAAATGTTCCTGCGCAAATCATTTATCATCATAATGGCGATGCAGAGAAATGGCGCTTCTGTGTTTTTGTTTTTTTTTTACTCTCTCTCCCTGAAATATAAGAAGATATGTCACGGATGTATGCAAATGTCGCGCTTTAAAAAAGTTCATATCAGCATGCCGCATATCTTTCAGAATGCGCATATTCAG
Organism: Duopalatinus emarginatus; assembly: GCA_028565595.1. Taxonomy (NCBI): domain Eukaryota; kingdom Metazoa; phylum Chordata; class Actinopteri; order Siluriformes; family Pimelodidae; genus Duopalatinus; species Duopalatinus emarginatus. The sequence goes on along the minus strand of JAOVVF010000008.1, from coordinate 21,028,756 downwards.
CATCCGCCTTTGACTCCCTGTATGTGTGTGGGATGTTGGAGGAAAGTGACGAAGGGATAAATGATGATTTATTTATTTTTTTGGTGCAGTGCCTTGCAGTGGTCCCTTCTCTCGCTGCTAACCAGCACTTGCAGCGTCACTACTGCAGCCGAGCCTTCCCTGTGCTTTATGGCCCTGAGGGAAGTGGTGCAACCTGCGGGGTGACTCTTTGCTATGCCAACCTGCCAATCAGTGTGGTGGTGAAATGCAGGAGGATTTTGTTTGTGCTGCAGCGGCATGTCATCATGTGTCATGTCTTTTTTTGCACCTCTCATCTGTACACGTCTCTTAAGCACTTAGTCTTTCTCTCATGTCCTTGTCCCATGATGTGGCCTATTTTAAGAAAAGTGCACAATCTGCCTGTTTATTACATTTCCTTTCATTACCTGTATAAGTGTTTAATAGGTATTAAATGAAACCGGTTAAATCTAGCCATCTCTCGTGCAGTCAGCTAACCTTCCCACATGGAAAAGCTACATATTTTATTCTGTTTACTATTGCCTTTGCAAATCTCTTTACTGTTATTTAGTGTAATAATATAAAGGCCTGCTTTCACAAGCCTAGCGCTTTGAAGTCACGGTCCATGTGTTTTATTTCATATCGTCTTTTTCCTGGTGTGTGTTCCGTACAGTAGGTTAAAGCTTAACTGGTGTACACAGGCCAGTCGATTCAGTGGTAAATGGAAGGGTTACGTTCGTCATAAAAACAAAAACAAATCAGAAGCCTCTGTTTGGTGCATTGCTTGTTGTATTGCATGATTGTATCTATGGTAACAGCGTACACAGGGATTTGTACTTTTTTTCTTTAAAAAAAGGTTAAATGTTGAAATGAGCCGTTTTTTTGGTGAGGACATTTTTGGAAGGAGTCTCCAGTGTCAGTCAGAGTTAAAGCTGTAGCTTCAAGTTTTAAGACAGTTTTTGGGATGGAGTGCTTTGCATTTTTTTTGCAACATGACGGGCTGCTTTAAAAAAAAAAACACACACAATATTCTGTATGTTTACCTGCAAAGTTTTTTTCCAATCCGATTTAATACATTCCGATTACAGATTCAGTGTTCATATGTACACTCTACTCAACAATCTGATTAAAGTCGTCCTTTACATGCACGCTACAAGTAATCTGATTCAAAATAATGCACTTGCGTAGAGTAACATTTACTGTACACGTTACCATGACCGTGAGCTTCACGTGGGTTCAATCAGAGAGAAGATGCAAAGTGTTACCCGAGTGATTTGCATTTGCTCAAACAATCGTCTGAACAGCTTATTGTTGTGAGCTTTACGACCATCCATTGTACTGACTGTTTTCAAGTCTTTTAAAGTTTAAAGCATAAACTTCGTCTCCTCTACTGACCAGTTTTCCGCTCCTGTTACGTTGAAGATTGTAAGCTTCCGTTATGACGCATGCACAGAATATAGACAAACTATCCGTTTGGGAATGTAATCGGATGCAGGTGTTTACATGGCTATTATTCTTCTATTTAAAGGATTGTTCAGTGAAGTGAATGAAATAAATAAAATGGATCAGAATGACCCTAATCAGGCTACTCTATTCTGAATGAGGTGTATACAGGAACATATTCTATTCCGATTGTTTAATCTGTAATCTATTCCGGATTATCAGGCTGCATGTAAACTAAAAATACCTATTGACTGCAACAGAGACAGAAAGAAAGAGAAAGTTGTTTTGAAAATAATAACTTTGTGTTGGCTCGTGTAACAGCACTGCGGCGCTGATTATTTTCCTATGACAGCTTTTCCCATTATGTTTTACTCCTTAATAATAGTTGTTTAGTCTGAAAAAAAGCAAACCTTATACAGCAACACTGTCTACTTGACTAATCTACTACATTTGCTGGTGTATGTTTTATAGAATAGGTTAACTCTTAACTTGTGTACCCAGGCTGGCAGAGGCAATGGTGAATGGACCCGAGGCGCTCGCTTTAAAGCAAACACAAATCAGAGAGCTCCATTTGGCACGTTACTCCTTTCTCACCGGTGCACTATTAAACTGCTTGGTTTATTATTAACATAAAAACTGTATATTGTAACCAGGTGATACAGAGGACACTAAGTCTGACTGCCTGACTACGATCCTGCTATAGACTAACCGAGTAGCTGGTTGTTCCGAGCATGTATGTGATGTTAGCAGTGACTAGCTGCAAAATTACAATAATTAGTTAACCTCTTATAATGGGTTATGACACAATTGTAACTGCGCGCAATTTTCAGTTTAGCTCATATGTATTAGGCATGTCTGATCTCGTGTATATTACGTTAGATATACGCTAGAGATACGTATTTACGTATTTATAAAAATGGGTGAGTTTTTACTACTATTTGTACCACAGTGCTTTTGACTGCTCTTCTCTGATTGGTCAGAAGGTATTTTAAATGCTCTATAAAAGAAGTCATTTTTTCCAGTTGGATGAGTTTTGGTGAGCTTATACCTACTGTAACCTGAGTTTTATGTTCTTGACTGTAATCTGATATGGTCTTCTGAAGTTGTAGCCATTCTGATTCAGGGTTTGATTTGTAAATCCAAGATGCTTTTCTGCTCACCGTGGTTATAAAGAGTGGTTTTTGGAATAACTGTGGCCTTCCTAAAAGTCTGGGCATCTGTCATCAGCGAGGTGTTTTCCATCCACAGAACCGTCGCTCATTGGATGTTTTTGGCACCATCCTGTATAAACTCTCAAGACTTCAGTGTGTGAAAATCCCACACTTATCTTTCCATGGTCCATAATATATACATAAATGGATTTTCCACCCATTCTATGATTGTGTAGATTCCTAAAGTTCTTGACCTGTATATACGTTTATAGCAGACAACTGCATGCATTTTTATGGCAGAGTTTCCCAGATATTACTCCCGACAGTGTATTTAGCTGTACATGTACAGTGTATCTCACTCTCGCCATGCGAATGATAACCCGGTATGCATGTAGCCTTTAGTACAGCTGGCCCTGTAATCAGTTTCACAGAAAAAAAAGCAACCAAGATTTATCTGTGAGCACATTCCAGTGGTTGGGTCTTAACACTAGAAAATGTGTAGTTGCCAAAATAGTACAGATTAAATAAAAGGTCTCTTTTTAAATACTTTAATTAAAAAACTGCAAGATTATGGGTGTAGGTTGCACCTCTGCACGATATGTGCAGTATATCTCAAGTATACACATGCTTTAAACTAAACAGAAATGATTCCAAGTTTAAAGACAGGCGGATAAATCCAGGAAAATGACACTTTATGTAAGGGATAATGTACACTGAGGCAGTCATTACTGTGAAATGGAGCCCGACACAAAACGGAGAATCGCCCTGAAAGGGGTTTATTTTACAATAATAACCAGTGAGCTGTACATTATCCTACTTATTATATGGCTACTTCCTAAAGAAATCAATGATGTGACTCAGAAATATCGATTATAAATGTTTCATTGCTCCGCAAAGAAAAAAATAGTGTATAAATTCTCCGGTCCATAGCAGGGCAACCTCTGTAACCTTCATTCGTTCTGATGGGTCTGGCCTCCTTCAATGGCACAATGCTCCGCCACACGTCAAGAGGCACCAAATTCCGGTTCGGGCTTTTGCCGTCCCCACCCAAGTCACCGGTCGCAGAATTGTGGACTGTTCTTCAGGAATTATGGTGTTCATTTCTTTTGTCAGAAAGGAGTCATACATGGTGTTCAACTGAGATGTTTGTAGATGTACCAGGGGTCCCATGGAATGCCAGGTCAACAAACCCCATACCACTATAAAGCTTCCATCTATCGCCTTATATACTTACTGGCAGACACAACCAATGATATACATAGGTGGTGTTGTGTATAGGCTCGTCTGTACTAGTTTTTCTGGCGCTTCAGTGTATACCAGGTGTAAAGTAAGCTTAAAGTAAACTAAACAAGCTGTGTGTCTAAATAGAGAAAATCTCCAGGATAACACAACTCAGACTCAATCCCTCAGTGGTTTGTTGCTATGATGGTGTTTATATGACTAACAGATCATTAAAATAGATGATGCAAATAAAGCAGCTGATTGGCCATTTTGTTTGTTATGTAGCAGAGTTAGTTTGATTAGTTTTATTGCTTTTTAAGAAAGCGTAAGTTGGAAGTGTCAACGGGTTGATCAACTAAAAAATATGAGATTCTGAGACTCAGCCCGCCATCTATAATAAATAACTGATTATATAAGCTTAATGCACACAAGGGAGTGCTTATATAATCATATGCACGTTATTCAGTTTGGTCCACCTGATGCAGATGGTCTCAACAATGCATATCAAGGCTTCGCCAGTGGGTCAGTGATGTATCACAGTATGTAGCCCAGGCGGTGCAGTACGGTATTATGGGTAGCTCAGTGTGAGCTGAACCTGTGACATATCTCTTAAGAAATGTCACAAAGACACATACTGTTTTCTCTTTGTGTGTTATTGCTTTGGACCAAATGGCTCAATATGCCACCAGACTAAATCACGTTACAGACCATCCGAGGAAATTACATATCAGAGCTGAAGGGTTTCCATGGTAACAGCAGAAGTGATAAGTCACAATGAGCCATATTAATGAAGGGAGAATGTTTCCAGACGGCAGGAATTAGGTCACGTATAAAAAGGATTTTCCCTTTTATTGTCAGGGCGTGCTGCAGAGCCGTTCTGCTGTGAGGAATGTCAGCCATTTTGAGGCGTGCATTTATTACAGTGCACTAAATTGGAGCTTATTTTGCAACTCTTTTCCCCAATTCGTACTTTTGTCATTGGCTGACACTGTATATACTCCTACTGTGACGTTTTTATTCATGATAAAGAAAGCAATATATAATATAATAATAATAATATATATATTTATTAATATATTATATGTTTACTGTATCATGCCTGGGTACTTGCATGCCCTAGGAGACAGTTATGTCGTGCTTCAACATTCCAACCCTAATAAACCTTAACTTCATTGTGGGTAAAAGTTTCTGCTCAACATTTTTTTTTTTTCTAATTATAATTTCTTTTTTTTCTTTTCTTTTCTTTTTTTATTTCAAGTTCAGGACCCAAATGTGTAGAACAGCTGCACCTCACCACTTACCCCTAAGCTTTAATGCCTAACCTTAAATCCTAAATGTTTCCTAGAAGTAGTATGTAGTAAAATGTTAGTAAAAATTAACCTAGGTAACTTCAAAAAGGACCCTCTAGAAAAATGTCTCAGGATGCAAAAGCCCTGCTTCATCACCCAAAACCCTGAGGTCTAAATCCATACCCCTAAACCCAGTACTCAGAAGCACTGTAGAAAATATTCTTGTCTCATAAACATGTCTTTTTCTTTTCCGCTCAGGATGTCCCAGTACACAGACGAGCCACGCTTCACCATCGAGCAGATCGATCTGCTCCAGCGGCTGCGACGGAGCGGCATGACCAAACCCGAGATAGTCCACGCACTGGACACGTTGGAGCGTCTTGACCGAGAGCATGGAGACAAGTTCGGGCGGCGTGGCTCTGCTTCCTCCTCCTGTGGCCCTGCTCCCTCCGTATCTGACCCCGCCCCCTCGCATGGCACCAACGAAAGCTCCACCACTCACATGGCCGTCTCTACTGCCACCACCGCTACGCAGACTCAGTTCCTCTCTCCGTCACCAAGCAATAGCTACGCCACCTCGCCGCCTGTCTCACTGGTTGCTGTGACACAAAACGGGACCGCCAACGGAAAACTGTCTCCACCCCGTTATCCGTCAGGAAACGCAGCAGCGGCTGTGGCGGTAAGGCCCTATGGGTTTGATGGCACGGAGGAAGAGATGGACGTTGATGACAAGGTGGAGGACCTGATGAGGTCAGTGATCAAAAGAATGTTTTTTCAGTTACATTATTTCAATGATAAGCTTCACAGTGCTGTGGTGAATATTTTTCTATGTACTATATTATACACTCTATCTTTGTAATTCAATACGTGCGATCAACGTAACTTTTTGTAACTTTTTATCTAGCTTCTTTGGCTAGTCAGTTTAGCACAGTACTTTTAGAGTATCTTGTCATGTTGTGTACTTGTAGCTCGCTGCTAAACCCTGCTCTTGTCCCATCACTTAATGATTCCTACAGTAAATGATACTGTATAGTAGTTATAATTACTAGCTTACCTAGCAACCTTTTCCAATAATATTTTCTAATCCAATGTACAATCATAAAACACAGCACAATGTAAATACTGACGCTTAGTTAGCAACCGCGCTTGTTGGTTTTAATTAGACAGTGCAATAGTTAACCCTATGTTAGCTATCCTGCTAACAAGCCTTCATGACTGATGGTTTTAAAAATGCTATAGATGCTATAGTTTTCTTGATGTTTAGCTTGCTAGTACATTGGGATGCAAGGTTTAAGTAGTGAGTAAAGTTAAAATAAGCTGATCAGACTAGATATTCTAAACAGTGGAAGTTTAGTACTTATGTTTGGTTAGTAGTGCAAAATAATGCTGGGGAAAAAGTTATCAGCGTCTAGCAGTGATGGTCAGGTGACGTGTGCAGTTGTTGTTGAAATTAGTTGTTATATGCGAAATTTATGTAAGTTAAACTTTGTGTTGTCGGCATATTATTTGTTCCATATTTAATTTATACTGTTTTTGGTATCAGTTACCAGTTCTGGGATTGACTGAGATCGAGGATTGGTTTCTGAATTTCTTTTCTTTTCTTTTTTTTTTTTTTTTTATCGTGAAGACATTAATGTTAACAGTTGTAGATGAGAAACACCTTCAAAATATCATAACACAAGTCCAGGCTTGGATTAGTATGGGAACTTTTAATATGTTTCCCACCAAAATACTGGTTAAACCAGGTGTAGGGTTTCTTGCCAAGTTGAGTAATAACCCAGACTGAGACATATGGCATAATGGAGGTTTTATTGTCTGCACATTATTTTGTCTGTACAACAGGGATTTTGTCAAACAAGAAAATATAAGAGAGGAGAACAGTGACTCATGTCTGAATCCAACTTCAAAGCTAAGAGTGCGGCCTGAACTATTAACTCCAGCTTGTTTCTGTTAAAGAATATACAAATGGAGAGCAGCGACGCTGAGAGAGAATCATAAATGAGCATAAATGATGTAACTTGCACCAATAACAATCTTCATATTAGCACAGCTGTATTTGCTCTGTCTCGGACACAGTCATGCTGCCTGACTTTTTTTTCCCCTAAATTAGTTTAGTTGGAAATTGGACGCAGTCAACCCCCTGGCTGAGCTGTTACTTAAAAATCACCATATTGGACCACCAGTGTTTGTGTTAATAGTGGGTGTGGTTGGTCCAACAGTGATGGTAAAAACTAGTTTTAGATCAAGTCCCAGAGAATCAGGTAGATGAAAATCCTCCATAAAGCTGCACTTCTTTAAACCAGTTTAGTTTCATACAGAATGCTGTGGACACTTTCAGTGAAGTCTAGAATTTTATGTCTGATTTGGTTATTTCCGTGGTTAAATTATTAAGGGGGTGGGATACAGTTACTTTCCGAGCCTGTGGTCTAATGTCTTCAGTGCAGTGAAAGTTTGTCTCCTGGGGAGGAAAATAACCTTGCTTTTGCTTCAAGGTGAGATTTTGATTTTACTTCAGTCTCTCTACATACTGACAGTAGTAAAAAATTGTTTATTTGTTTAATTGTAAAAGTTGTTATTTTTAAATTGCAGATACATTTAAAAAAAATATATACTGACGTGCCAGAGAAACTGGTACACTAGCCTAACCCATGGTAGGTCCCCCATGTAAGCGAAGGACTACAGAAATATGGAAATATTCAGTAGGCAATAAACACCATACTTCACAATTCTGTTGTATACCAACGTGTAAGATTTCTGTGTTACACAGCAGGTTGTATGGCATCCCAGATGTATTTAATAACACTTAGATCTGATGACTCGAATGAGTGTTCCTTTGCAGGACATGACCGGGTGTAACTCATCAGAAGGAGGCACACATAGCGTTTACCTGTCAGGGACATTTGTAGATGGACCACGGGGCCATGGAATGCCAGATAAACAAACCAAACAACCACAAACCACATACCATTATGGAGCCACCACCAGTCTGTACTAGTTTTTCTGGGATTTTAGTGTTTGTATATTTCGAGCACTAGACAGACTCTGATGCAGATAGTGTCCCCTACGATGGTCTTTTTAGTATCATCCGCTATATATATATATACATACATACACACACACATACATACATACATACACACACACACACACACACACACACACACATTTTAGTGTTTGTATATTTCGAGCACTAGACAGACTCTGATGCAGATAGTGTCCCCTACACACACACACACACATATATATATATATATATATATATATATATATATATTATGCAATAATATGTTAGCTACCTAGTGAGTTAAGTTTCTGGACAACCAAAAACAGAGAACTGGATAGCACATTGGAGCTTTCACATCCTCCTCACTGGGCTGGATAATTGAATTAAGGTTAGCTAATGGATTTTTGATTTGTCCATCCTTGACCAACATGCTTTCATTTGCACAAACAACCAGACAGAATAAATACCCTCAATGCTAGGAAGTGTATTTAAACCAGTACCTATGTTTAAATTATCAGGGAGGATCTTTCTGTGGTGGAACCACTTATGATTATTACTATTATTTTGGTCAAATGGCTAAAGGTTGAAAATTTTTAAAAATTCTGCCCTTATGCCTCAGATGTCTTTCTGTCTTTGTCTGTCTGTTTAGAAGGGACAGCAGTTTGGTAAAGGAGGAGATCAAGGCTTTTCTGGCTAACCGGCGTATCTCTCAGGCGGTGGTGGCCCAGGTCACAGGTTAGTAGGCATGTTCTTCATTTGCACCTTTAGTTTTAACCTAGTGGTCTCCCTCATGTTCTGACTTTTAACCTACTGTTCCTCATCACAAATTCAGCTTTAACCTCCTGGCCTTCACCAGGTTCATGCTTTTAAACTAGCGTTTCAGGCTTCAGTTATTAGTCTGACATGTATTGATCTTGGGAAACAGATTTCTACCTATTTACATTAAATAAAGCATAAACGCCATTACTGAATTACTGTTGTGGTGTTTGTTATTTTTGTCAATGCAAAGGCGGCTAAAAAATTTGCACAAACCCCCCTTTCCCCCCTGTCTCACTCCCTCTGTCTCAGGAATCAGTCAGAGTCGGATCTCCCACTGGCTCCTGCAGCAGGGATCTGATCTGAGTGAGCAGAAGAAGAGAGCCTTTTATCGCTGGTACCAGCTGGAAAAGACCACTCCAGGTTAGATGTGCTTGTATGTGTGCCGCATGAACGATGAAATGTTTCAGCCATTTAAAGCCGTCGCTAATTGATTTTCGTAATTATCTTCTTATGTTTAGCTGGACCTTCTGTGCTGAATTTCTGCTTGAATGGGAAATAAAAACAATTTTTTTTTTTTCTGGTGAAGAGATTTTGATTGTATTTCCTTTGACACCCTCCTTTTTCCTGTGTACTTGGTATGATTTTTTTTTTCTCTTTGGGGGACAAACAGGCTATTTTAGAGGAGTAAAGTAAATGAGATTAGGCATAGTCTACTTCATCATGATCTACTTTTAGCAGTATAAAAAGGCAAGTCATGTGCCTGTGGTCTAATGAACACATTGTAATAATACTTAGCACAAGACGGTTTCTGCCCGTTTGTTTAAACATATTAAAGTACAATATTATTTTTATCAGCCGTTCACCATCATGTAATAGTAGACACTGGTGGGAATGGTAAAGCTCAATTTTAAACCATTTGATTAAACCAGACATGATGCACACCCCACATATTGCTGTGCCATTCTCTGTTGTGCATTGGAATTTTTGCATTCTGGCTATTTAACAAGGTTATACTGGAGTGCACACCGACTGCAATGTTTCTGTCTCATAGAGTTTCGTATCCTATCATTTAATATCACAACATCTATTGTAACTCAAATAACACATCCCAGAATGCACAGCACACTGAACCTTCAGGTGAATTAGCTACAACAGCAGACGACCACGTTGAGTTCTCTTCATGTCAGTGAAGAATAGGAATCAGAGGCAGAAGTAAACACAGACTCACCTGGACATGTAGATAGGCAGACGTGTAAATAAGTGTTGGCACCGAGTTGCTTTTAGTAACTACTGCAGCACATTACAATTAAAAATGCATATCTGCCAGTAGGAGTTCACAAACATAGCTGGCGCATTAGAGATGATTAAAAGTATAAAAATGTAATAAAGTGTTGATTTTTCAGGTGCCACTCTGAACATGCGTCCTGCCCCGATGACCCTGGATGAAATTGAGTGGCGTCAGACTCCACCCCCAATAAGTTCAGCCACGGGTAGCTTCCGCCTCCGCAGAGGCAGCCGTTTCACCTGGAGGAAGGAATGTCTAGCTGTGATGGAGAGGTGAGCGTGACTGCAAAAATGAAGGCGCATGTTATGGACCAAGAGAGGAGGAGTGTAAGGTTAGATGTGAGAGTATGAGGGTAAAGGTAATAAGGATAAATAATTTCTTCAAAATGAGTGTGAAGTAGGCATTAAGATGGCAGGTTTCCCACAGGGTCTTAAAATGTCTAACATTCAAAACTTTAAGGCCTTCCTGAGAAGTGTAGTCTAATAGGAAGTTAGTTTTCTGTGGTTCTGGGGGGCTACCAGTGTTGGTATGCGGTGATTAAACTACAAATCCCATGATACCTGCAAGCAGGAGATGGCCCTGTTTGCCCAATACGTGCCCCTAAAATATGTCCGTGGTTATCTACTGCCTCAGTCTCCAAAGTAAAATCTCTGGAGTAAATTTGGCTGTTTTGGAAAACATAGGAAAGTGTGTTTTCAGCAAGATTTGGCGTGATTTTCGCAGCTGGTTGCAAACGATCCCCAGTAATCAGAAACAGAAATACTTTATTAATCCCAAAGGGAAATTGCAGTTATTACAGTTGCAGCCATTTATATAAAAGAATAAGCCACTCTTTCCCCTCATTTATATCAAAAAAGGGGAAAGTTAAGGAACTTGGGTATGAAGGCGCTCGAGTCTCACACCAAGGTGGAGAAACACCAGCTTGCCACGAAAAGCCGTCAGTGGACTCGGCTATCACGCCTGTCCCCCACGATTATGTGCCTCCTCCCCACTGTCTTCGTTGTCAGTAGTAGGTCCCGCTGGACTCCACCGCAATATCAGTAGCGCTTCGGCTAACGGGCGTCGGGCTGCGTTCAGGTTCCAGTGAAACTCTGAGGAGCTTTGGATTCTTCACTCAATTAGAAAACATCTGTCATATAACAGTAGTAGTGACATCAGCAGCCTCTTCCAGGAGAGATGGTTCCCAACCCTTGAAACTGAGATCAGTGAAAGAATCCTGCAAAGAACCCTGGATGGAATTTACAGGTGCCTTGGTAGTGCCTTAATGTGAATGAATTTTATGCGGACATTTTATATTTTATATACATACGAGTTTGGAACTGGTCCTTTCTGTTACTACTTTTACTTTCACTTTGACGGTTATGGGTAATGCTTTTACAGTCTGTTTATTTTCATTTCTCTTCCTTCCGTGTTAAATCTTTGGCACAAGTACCAATCATGACCCACCGTTATGTAAACAATTCAAACGTTACAGAATACCTAGTAACCTGAAACCACAGCCAACACAATCACATGCTTTATGTTAAAGAACAGATACAGGTTTCCCCTTACCAGTTCAACATTATTATTACAGTGTACAACATTTTTAGCTCAAATGGCTAGTTGTAATCTACTGAAAACATTTGCTGGGTTGGACAGGTTTCATACAGTGGATTTTTTTTGTTTTTCTTTTTAAATATATAACAGAATGTATGTGTACCCTATACCAAATCTATAATTTCCCCCTTTACAGCTACTTCAATGACAACCAGTATCCTGATGAAGCCAAAAGAGAGGAGATTGCCAATGCCTGCAATGCTGTCATACAAAAACCAGGTAGGCAAATACTTTTTGTTTAAATTGATATACATTTAATGGAAACTCCAAACTCTGGAGGATTTGCATCATTTGCGGTAAAGCTTAACCTGGTCCACGATGATCACCCTGCTGTATTGTTCTTCATTAACACAAACGTCTGGGTTGTAGTAGCACATGTAGGCAATTGGATTTGTGTCGGAAAGGAAATGAGCATGTGATTAGCTGTGGTTTTGGTCTCTACAGGGAAAAAGCTGTCTGATTTTGAGCGAGTGACATCCTTGAAGGTCTACAACTGGTTTGCTAACCGTCGCAAAGAGATCAAGAGGAGGGCCAATATTGGTAATGTGTTACCTCTGTTTCTTTTCTAGTACAATCACTGATCTGGTTTACTCCTGGTCATTTCCTGCGTTTTAAAGATTAGATCTGGTTTTAGTAAAACTAGAATTTATCCCGCTGTTATCTGACGAGAGTAATCTCTTTATTGCTATCCACCCTTCAGTGGATTTCCTCGCCATCGAATGCAACATTGTCAGCTTCTCACCAAAATGCACCGATATAACCTGCTGCTATTAGTACAGCCTGCAATAAGAAGCCTGTATGCAAGCAAGGGGGTGTGTTTTCTCTCTCTGATGTTTCCATACAGATCAGTGTACCTGATCTTAACTGCAAAGCACGTAGGGAGTAGGGAATCCCCACAGTGACAATCATCTTTGCATAGAGCACCTGGAAACAAAGAACACCACAGGAAGTTGGTTGTCAGTGTTGTGAGTTAATTTGCATACTACCACCAAAACAGCAGTAGGATTTCAATGTGGATGCATTTGACTACACATTTAAATGCATGTGGTTCAAATCTGAATCCTGGTTCAAGATGCATGAAACAATCAGGAGCAAACCGGGTCAGCGATGACATCATTCAGCTCAGTTTATGCAATGGTAATTTGAGGTCGTTTCTTACTTATTCATTTAGTTCAAGTAAGCAGAGCGGTAACAGCAGATAGCAGGGTTGAGAATTACATAACTAATCGTTTCATGCATAAACACTGATGAGATTGATTCAGAACAGGTCAACCCTTTGTTCTAATACACACCCTCCCTGATCACTGTTTCCATATTAAGGGCCATTTTTTTGTTGTTTCTTTTTTATTTATTTATTTATTTATTTATTTATTTATTTATTTATTTATTTATTTAAAATGTTAAATGTATTAGTATTATTGTTATTTAAATTATTATTATTATTATTATTATTATGCATCTATCTAGACTTTTTTTTAGTTCAAGTGGCATTTGTCAAAGCTTTTCTATTTCTGTAGTGACACACAGTGCATCAGTGCATTCACTTTTGCCTTTAAAGGTCTAGACTACAATAGTCTGTGTACGACTGACAATACAGATCCTGGCTACACAAGTGACATCAGAGCAGTCCTAAAACATCCTTTGCCTTAAATATATGAGATAATTAGTTGACTACTACTACTGGCACCCCTACTGTACACTTATGTAGCATAGGGTTTGTATATACCTGTAATGTCTGAGCAAGAATTCAGCCAGGGTGTGATCTAAATGCAGCTGGGCAGGTGTACAGGTCATAGATGAATGCATGTGTAGGCTCGTGTGCCAGTCGCTTAGTGGGTTTTTAAGTAGCTTCAGATGTGTCATGGCAGGGTCTTTTTTCCAAGAAGCCACAATCCTGGAGAGTCACGGCATCGACGTGCAGAGCCCCGGCGGCCACTCCAACAGTGACGACATCGACGGCAACGACTACACCGAGCAGGTGAGGATTTACCCACAGTAAATAATACAATACAATACCACCTCCCAATCAGTGGATTGTGTGTGTGTATGTGCACTGCTATGCTTTCTCATTATAGCACAGTGGTAAATTAAAATATTTTTAGGAGAGATATAGGATGAGATAATACTATGTATAGTTGATGTCGTGTTACATAAGTCGTAAAGTTGTGCCCAGCTACTCGCGCTCTTCACACAACCACCACCCACACGCTTCCTCTGAGTCTGTGTACTCTATTTTAATCAGTCCGTTCCTAAACTTTGAAGAATTCATTTGCGCTCCCAAGTTAACTAGGATCTAAGGTTAACTTATGTTTGAGCATTGATTTATCACATTATTAAAGTTTGAATTAAGGATAGTTTGGTGGATTGGTGGTCTTTGTACCTCATCGCTGTTCAGTTCTCGTATAACAGCAGCCCTCAACAACTTTCCTCTGGTGTTCAAACAGTACCACTGCATTAGATGTGTAATTAACAGAATCCTCATCCACATGGAGAGTTTCTACGATGCACATTGTCACGTTATTGCATTGTGATGCCTCGTCTCAATCCATTATTACACCTTTAAAAAAAAAAAAAAAAAAAAAAAAAAAT
>JAOVVF010000008.1:20995483-21013656 GCA_028565595.1 Duopalatinus emarginatus | reverse complement strand
TAAATGAATATAATTATATAATTTAGTTTATTACTTAATGTAATAAATGAGTCTGTCCCACTCTTTTTTTTTTTCACAGGCTTGTGATTTGCCCTACTTTGAGAAAAGACAGTTAGCCCGGCCGTTCGGTTTCTACAGGCTCGAGCCAACATCGCCAACCCAGGTAGGGAATGAGAAATCCACTACAGCTATCCATCTGTTTTAGAACGTCAGATACATGATGGCTTCATGTTGGTCTTTTTATTTTTCAGGATGACAGCACTAACCATGCAGACCATCAGGATCCCATCTCCCTGGCTGTGGAGATGGCAGCTGTCAATCACAGCATCTTGGCCCTGTCTCGCCCAGGGGGTGTGGCTAGTGATATCAAAACAGAGGCGCTGGATGATGACTGAGAAGGGCACAGATGGAGCTGTATGTGTGTGTGTGTGTGTGTGTATTGTTGGAGACATGGATGTGTGCTGTTTTGTTTCCAGAGCAGAGGTCGACTCTCATGATGACTCCATGCTGCTCAGACATGGGTCACTTTCTTCCTCTGCATCCTCTCATTACACTGTATCTGAAAATGGCCATGTAGTCCAGGTTCTATCCTCAGCCTGGGACTGTGTTTAAAAAAAAAAAAATCAAAACACGAAGGTCCTCATGTTTTCTGGAATCTTCCACAGTGTGGGGCCACCACCTCCGGTCCTTCCTTTAACCTGACCCCAACCTTTACCTCATTCCGCTCCAGGAGTGTGTCGTGCTTTTTGCGTTTCGCCCCTCATCGGTGCTTCCTGGAAGTGGCGTTGTCTTTTCCACTGACGTGCAGGAGCTTTCTGCGGACATTTGACGTCGGTGTGCGTGAGTGAAAGTGTGTGAAGCTTTTTAGGTGGAAAGGAAAAAAAAAAGTGTGTGACTTCTGCGTAGACTGACAGCTCTGTGTAATTAGGCGCTGGAACACTTTTATTCCCTCCTAAAGATGGCTTGGTTTATTATTATTATTATTATTATTATTATTTTTATTTTTTTTTAGAATTGATTTTAGTTTATGGTTCAAACAGCAATCAGATTTTTATGTGCTTTTTGGGGTTTTTGGTAATGGGAAAAGTGAATCGAAATTAGCAAAAGTGTAACTAATTCGAAGTGGTTTTATAAATGCCAAAGGATGGAAAATGTAAGAGTCTCTTGGACTATAAAGCGACAGTCAGCTGAAAGCCTCCAAACACAAAATTACCGTATTGTCTGGACTATTAAAACCCTGCAGCAGAAGGTTTCCTATGCCAGCGAGGTTTCCTAGTAGAATGAAAGGCTGTGTTAACACTGACTGTTATTTGTATTACACATACAGATATATACACATACACACATATAGCTCTATTCTGATGTGCAATGCATTCAGAAAGTCTTAAGGCCCTTTTACTTTTTATTATGTTATAGTCTTGTGCTAAAAAGAAAAAAAAACTTTTGTAGTTTTTGATCATTCTGCATTCAGTGATGCTTCTCAGCCAATCAGATGTGTGTATTATAATGAGGGCGGTAGACTCATTCACACTCAGTCAGTCACTCAGTCACACAAACACACGGGAGACTGGAGTCAAGAAACAGCAGTGTGAATGAAGGGAGTCAGACAAAAGCTCATTCACATGACATGCTCACATGTAAAACAGAAACAGTGAAAACTGAGCTTTTAACCAAGAATGTTCATTCTTCACACAGACAGTTTAAAACCAACATGTCTCGTGTTCTGAGACCCACTCAAGTCTGATCTCAGAAAACAGAAAATAATCAAACCTACTCAAGTCGGAAACCACAGAAAACTCGCTTTATTCATCCAGTTCATTGTAAGAACTGACTATAAATACCCTGGAAATATATTAAATTGTAATTGGACTGTAATTTGATTTGATACTTAGTCGTTGACAACATAAAATGTTGATATAACTTTAGGCTACTTTAAAATATAGGATATGGTTTTGAATCATGGGAAGTTAGACATTATGATGTTCCAGACCTCGGCTTGAGGAAATTTGCTCTAACTGGATCTTACTGAATATTAATTAAATACCCTTGTTATAGGGTAAAGTGCAAAATGATGGGGAAAACTTTTTTCTTTTATTATTTTATTTATGCATAAGGCCTTAAGATAAAATGTGAAAAGGCCTGAAGCCTTTCTGAATGCACTGTATGTGTGAAACGTTAAGAAGTTACACTTAAGTTTAACTTAAAATTACATATCTCTGAAAATGTAAAACGTGCAGTTATTATTGTGTGGTACACGTCTATGACAACAAATTGACTGTTTGTTAGGTGCTTGATGAATGTTTGTACCACAAACTGGCACCCAAAGCGGTGGAGGCAGCATCCTGCACTCCATAGTGACCTCTAGTCCAGAAAATACAGTAATGGTGTTTCTAATGTAATTTCTGAATTGTCCAGCTTCACCCAAAGTGGATAGGAGTAACTCCTTTCTTGTTTTTAGTATTTATTTTCTTTTTTTATGTTCGTATCCAGAGATTTCTAAAAAAAATAAGCTAACCGTAAGTCATGGCCTAAACACTTGTAAGTTCTCGTGCAATGACAGCAGTAGATCTGAGAAGAGAGAAAGAGTGAGAGAGAAAGGACTGAGTGCTCTTATCTTAACCCTAAACCTCATAATCTGGCCAGTGCATCATTTCTTGATGCTATTTGATTTCGTAACGTTTCGCAGTGTACAGAAAAGCTAATATTTTTCTGTTCTGCCACTTCAGGACTTCTGCTGTAGGCATGTGCCGATAATCAGTTTGACGGCTGGATAAAACTCAATCTCGATGTTTTAAACTGTTATAATCTAGGTTCCACGGGTGAGACGGTAGCGTTTATTGTGATCATTTTTTACTTTTTTTCTTAAGAACAACAGTCGTCTTAAAGTCCTTACTGTCAGGGGTGTGTGTTTGACCTTCTCATTGAAGGAAATCCCATAGTTCAGTTCATGGGCCAAGAGTTCTCATCCTCTTTTTGACTTTCCACTGGACTCCATTTTAATGGCTGTTCCATTACTGTATTAGCTCAAATGAGGTTTATTTAAGGACCTCTTTAAGGCTGAGGGATTTAGTCAACTTCTGTCTAGACTCCAGGAGCGCAATCTGTCCAGAAATGATTGCGATCTGCTGCAGTATCATTTTCCAGTTTGCCAAAAAAGTGGACAAATCCGTACGCCAGAGAAAAGAAAATACAGTGAAATATTAATATTTGAATAGGCTTCATTTTACACCTAGTATGCAAATGAGTAAGTGGTGTGCTTACTTCTAAGGGCAGGTCTTTCCATATTTAAAAATTTATATTTTAAATTTTATATTTCACTCATTGTTGTTCCCTTCTTCAGCGAGTGGCTTGTATGACAAACGCTCCGATCCCACTTTTACAATACTGATACGGGACCTCTTGGGTATCAAAGCTCTAGTGCCTGATACTAACATTCTCAAAAAAGTGACTTTCCATAAGCTTCATTTTGCGAAACCTCATAGCAGTGTGCGTCAAAATGTTTATTTTATAAAGTACTATACATCCTGTGTTCTCATTTACTATTCCGATCCAGTGTTTCAGGGCAGTATTGGAATCAATACTGATACTCAGTATCGGATCAATAATTCACTAGCAAGCTATCACACAAAATCAGTATCGGCACATGCCTAGTCTGCTGTTGACTAACGCAGGCTCGGTACACTTTCCAATATGTAGCTATTTTACTCAGTAATAATAATAAAAAAAAATCTAAAATATAACCTTGTTATATTCAATATGATTTTATGAATTGTCTTTTTCTCTTTCCCGGTGTAAAAAAAGCTGAGTGATATTTATGAAATACAGAATTAACTAATCAAGGGTTCTTTTATGTTGTATATCCTTTTTTTTAGTCATTTTTTTAAAGAGCAGTCTCGCTGTGTATCAGATATTTTCAAGCATATTTTGAAACAGAAAACAGAGCACCCCCTATCGGAAGTAAACACACTTCTTGAAGCCGCATGAGCAGTCAGTAATTGAAAGCGGTGGTGTTACTTGAAGCTTTTGGGGTGGGGGGCGGTGGGGATTCATTCTCTTGACTAAGCAGGTGAGACTCAGGATTCAGAAACTAGCTCCCTTGCGGTCCTGAAAGTTGAACCCTATTGTTACTAGAATGTAACTTTTCACTGAGCTACACACAGAGAAGGTTTTGTTACTGAAATGTTTTCTCTGAAGGAGAAATAATCATCAACCGTTCACTTTTTAGAGTTGTCCAGAAATTGAGCTAGCTTGTTATTCCTGCTCACTTTCTTTATAGCTTCAGCAAACAGACTGTTTAAATGTAAATCAAGGCTTGGCAGCAGGAAAGTTAGCACTGAATCACAGAAAGCAGCAAGAACGTGCGTCTTTCGCATATCATTTTCCTGATGTACTTTTTATACAAATTGTAGTTGGATACGATCTGCAGTCCTTTTATTTGTATTAGATAAGAGTAGCAACTTATGTTCCTTGGTTAGCTAGATAACCAAGCTTAGTATTCGCTTTCTGTTTCTTTCTGTCCAACGTCAATTTCGGGTTGTTATAATGCTAGCTACATAGAATTGTTTTCAAATGTTTAAACAGAGCTTAGCTAACATTAGCTTTACGTTTCTTTTTTAGATTTTTATGATGATTTAAGTAATTTTGTTAATCTACTGTTAGTTAGTCTTTTGTTTATCTTTTTGTTAAGCTGAACGTGAATGTTTTCAACATAATTCAATACCAGTATTTTGCTTATCTGACTGTTCATAATTTCTGTTCTGAGAAAACAATTCAGTAATAAAAAGCTCCCACTTGCGGTATATTTTCACTCTTATGACGCATTGCAGTGTAACTCTCACATACACTGTATTTATATGCTAAAATACAGCATATGTTTTTTTGTGATGTTGCATCTTTAACCACACACACACAAACACATACAGCAAAACACTGTGCCAAACTGTAATGTCACATTGACTGGGCTTTATAAGCCATATGTTATGGAAAATGTAGTTCTCAGCTGCATCGTACACTAGTATTATATTTCAATATTTAGCTGAAATCCAGAGTCGTTAAGGGTAAAGCGCTCAAAAATGTAAAAAAAAGAAAAAAAAAAGAAAAAGGGGGTGCTTTGTATTCCAGTCTTCAGGGTTCACATTCATCTGTCCATAAACATCTCCACGCCGTATAGTTTATATCGACAGTTCAATAATGTTGTATCGTAAAGAATACACTATAATAATAAAACTATAAATAAACTGTTAAAAATAAATGTATTGATTTTAAGTAAGTTGGATCTCAATCATTCTGTCCCATTTAAGACTTTAGTGCCTTTTTTGGACAGTAGACTGTTCTGTAATTAAACTGTAGTATATATTAGCGGTTTTTTGTACAGTTTCTTTGTTTAAGATGACTTTTTTTAAAACTTGTGTTTATTTTAGTATTGTATCTACTAGAGAATAAAGGTATATTGATGAACACAATATCGACTTCATTCATGTCTTTGTCTCAAAATTCAATGTACTAGGGAAAGGTTGTTGGTTGAGAAGGTAATCAGATCCTTTTAAAGGTAATCTGAACGCTGCAGGTGTTCATGCTAATCAACACTTTGGTAACTCTGTCGGTGTCAAAACATGGGCAAACGTGTGTTTTGTTCTTTTTGTGTGTGTGTGTGTATATATATATATATATATATATATATATATACACACACACACACACACACACACACACACACACACATACACACACTTGGAGGAACGTGCTCCCACCCACATCTGTATACATGAGCTCACAGATGCATATGATTGGCTAGTGTTGCTATAAATAACAGGGTAGAGAGTATATGCTACCCTCGCCCCCACGCCCAACTCTCCCCGCTCCTGCTCCCTCTCCCGACTTCTGGCTATACATCATTAATTGTCTTTCATTAGCAACAATCTGGCCAGAGTGTTTAACTTCCTTTCTTAATCAGTAAACTGTGCAGTTATAGATTCAGCATGCAGCACTTTGTCTCAATGCATGGGTAATGCACTGTAGATAAAACGCTTGTAGATGTTAATACAACAGTAACGTACTGACAGACTGTTAACTGTCCTGTAATAGTAATTAATTTAACCCTGTAAGTTTTAGATACTGTAAAAGTACACTAGTGCTATTCATTCAGCCATGCTTAGCATTGCTCCTGGTGCTCATTTATCAGAATGTGGAATTAGTTTTGTCTGGTTATCATCTGGTTGTCTTCTCTTTATCAAAACAATGCATTATGTTGTAAAACTCTTTAGAGGTCAACACACAACCAACATGACCTCAGATGTCTAGCACCGAATACTATAAGAGAGAAATACTGGTCCCAATTATGCTCTCAAGATTCAAACCCAGAATGTTTAAACATGTTATTCTTGTGCAACATGAGAGCTCTCGTAACTGGTTTCTAACACCACGTTGCACTCAAGGTCCTGGCTGCTTTAGTCTGATTTGTGTTTCTTACCTGGGCCGAGTGATGGGCTAGAATACACTATGGAAAGACTTCAAGGGTGCAGAAGAGGCAGTCCGATGCTCTGTGGAATTGTTGAGCTGGGAAACAGCTGGCTGTTATTTTTTGACACATACCACTATTGTTGCAGAATGATGTTAGCACTGGACTCTTTCGGCAGGAATACGCACCCTAACACGCTGCGAAAATACTTTCAGACAGAGAGTTCAAAATGTTGCCTTGGCCTCCAAATGGCCTCAGGTATCTGCAGTCCCTTTTCCAATTAATCATCCACATTACAACACGTCACAGAAATCTGCTTCCAGACTGCGTAGGTAAATCATCTGTAGTCTGTTTTTAATTGTATGAAAGCATCAGTAGTGTATTTGAGAAGGAGTTTGCACTGTAACACAGCATATAATATAATACCAAACAATATAATAAAACACTGATATTTTAAAAGCAGGTCTCCCAAGACGCATTCCCACATATCTTATAAAACCAACCATTAAAAATAAAAACCCAACACTCTTAAAAGCTTAGCACATGGTTCCCCTTCGTTTCTGTTTAGACCTGTACACTATTGTGTATGTTCACCATTTAAATGAACACATCCACCAGATCCAAAGCATTGAGGCACGGCGTTTTGATTAATTAAATATCTCTAAATTATTTTCCTAAAAGTAAATAAGAGATTATGCGTTCAGATGTTAAGGCACTTACCCTTGGTAACACTCGTCCTAAATACTGATTAGTTGAGCTGATTATAAAATTTCTGTTAATAGGTACAAGCCAGAAGGCTGAAGTTTGATCTGTAGCCCTGTAACAGTGTAGTATGTTTGAAGTGAAAGTCTATGACTGGTAGCCATTCAATTGGAAGTCAGGAGGAAGATGTTGTCAGCTGTTCTTAGCTGCGTAGTACTTCCTGGGTGGAAAGCAAGAGTCACAAGGTATTAAATATTTCTTGGCCGTGTTGAAAGTGTTGCTTGCCTTTTCATTAACTCCTACTGGCCGTGAAGGACAAAGGAAGTGGGTTGGTGTTAATTCATTTCACTGCAGTCTTAGGAAGGCTGTAGATTTTCATTAAGACAGCCAGTTGGAAGATAGAGATAAAGGACTCCTTTATGTTAATGTCGCTCAGGGTAAAGTGGAAATACAGCTTTCATAAATTTCCTTACAGTTCTGACTAATTCTATCATTCCAGGATGTTGTTTTGTTTCTCATTCTCTCTTCTTTTTGCGTTTCATTAAACTCGTTCAACACACTGAGGTTTTAGTTGTTTTTTTTAAAGCTACAGATGAACCAGCTTCGTGTTTAAATCTTCCAGAACAGAAGAACTTGTTTCCTTTTATTAAAATGACAGATTGATGTTTTTGTTGTCCTCCTTGAGGCGTTCCAGCATAAAGATAAACTGGTTGTTGAGCTCTCTGTCAGTGACACTTATTTTTAATTCAGGTCATCCAGAATGCAGCTTTTCTCAGACGTTAATTCAAGTGTTCCAGGATTTCCTGTTGTCCCCTCGGCGTGCTCCGGAACCGTCGCCTTTTGCCATGGCGGTCAGGGCTGCCAAGTTTGGGTTCGACCCCGACAGGTTCTGCGAGTTCCGTTTTTGTCTCCGTCGTTTAGCCGTTCCGGAAGCTCGAGCCACTCTGTCCGGCCTCACCAGAACCCCATACCCTGGGTTACAGTGGAAATAGTGACGACCTCCAACTGAGCCGTCGTTTTTACCTGCAATAAAGATAGACTTGTCAACAAATGTGTAGTATGGACCAAACGTGTCCTGTTTTCTTCAATTAAAACACAGTCTTCTCTTCACAAATTGAAGCTCAAAAATCTTTCTTATGGGTGCTTAGTGAAAGTAGTTGCAGTAACATACGATGCACATGCAAGTAGTGAGTGAATATCAGGAGACTCTTATTAAGAGATCATTAATTAATTTCATGATTCCCTTATAAGCCTTAACATTAAATCCACCTCCATAATCAGCCACCAGAACACGGTGGATATCGGACACCAAGACATTAGGAACAGATCCTTCTGTGGATCCTCTCTGGTATTGGACCAGATTGGCCAATAGCCTTCATCCCCCCTATAAACATAAGTGAGCTTTGGGCACTAGATCAACAGTTGTCCTTATTTAGCCCACTTTTGGTGGTTGGTGTGATACAGTGGGTTCCCATGTGTGAGACCCAGGTTCGATTCCCAATCTGGGCAGCCAGTCTGTGAGGGTCCTTGGGCAAGACTCCTAATGCTATATTGGCCTACCTCTAATACCAATAACCTTGTAAGTCGCTCTGGATAAGAGCGTCTGCCAAATGCCATAAATGTAAATGTACTAACCCCAACAGACCTGCTGTTTTAGAGATAATTTGACCAATCACAATGTGGCTCTTGCGAAGTTGTTCATATCCTTACTCTCTCCCATTTTTTCTGCTTCCAACACATCAAATTTGAGAACTGACTGTTCTCTAATATATACCACCCAAGTGCCATTGTATACCTGTCTATGCTTTTCTGATTTTAATGTTACAGCTGATCTGTGTAAATAGAGTGTTTAGAAACGTTTTCCATTCCTGTAAGGATCTTCCATTAATTATTAACGCAGCTAATTAAATGCTAACATTTTGGCACTTTTTAAAGTGGTTAAGACAAAAATAAACCCTACTTTATATTAGATACGTAGATATTCCTGTCCTCACAGTGATATAAAAACAGGTACACATACACATATCTCAGCAGTTCTTAAAGAAGTGGAAATTTGGAACACACAGACAAGCGTACCTGCTGGCACATCAAGCTCCACACCCACCCAGATCCCTTCTGCGAAGTCTGTTGGTCCGATGTAACGCACTGTACCGTTTTTGTTGCTGCCCACAGTGACATATTCATCCTCCTTCAGCCAGTCTGGTAGCACTTCTTCCTCACGGCCTTCTTCTGTGTCTGACAGGATCTCCAGCTTCTCCAGAGGATCCACGCCTTCTTTATCCAACTCTTCCTCCGCTTCATGTAGGATGCCTTTAAATGACTTCAGGCCTGAAGCCTTTATTTTCTGGATTTTGAACGGGTTTGATGTAGGTGGCTGGTTATGAAGAGCTTGCTCTTGTTTGACTAAAAGTGCTGGTGAAGGTTTGGGGACATCATGTGGGTCTGAGATCCTTGTTTGGGGTGACAAGTGTGTTTCTTTGGGATGAATGTCAGGATCAGGAGCCGAGGGTGTAGAGATCTGATTATATGGCTCGGTTACAGGAAGCGGTACAGGTTCCTTTGATTCAACACAGGACTCAATTTCAATTAGGTTCTCAGAAAGAGAGGAGGATGCAGGAGTACAGCTTTCTGATAGTGCACTGAATTTTTCATGAGAGACCTCAGTCTTCGTTTCACTATCTGGAGTTGTGCCATTTTCTTGCTTTTTATCTTCGTCAGCTATTTTCCCTTGTTTAAACTGCACTTCATCATCATCAACATCATCTTCTTGTTCCATGTTGCGTGAGAGTTTCAGGACCTCCTGTGCTTCTGACTCTGAAGTGGACACCAAATTCATGTCTATGTTTGAGGCCAGGGTGTCTGATAGAGTCGCAGTAGAGATGCTGGTTGAGATGTAGCCACTAGACTCATCACTAACCGAGCTGCGAGTCAAGTCTTCGTTTTCAGACTGAATCAGAGGAGGAACCTCTACAAACTCAGGTGGGTTCTGCGTCTGGGGTTTTGTAACTGTGGTCTGCAAAGAGAACATGTGATTCAGATTAAAAACACTATGGCACTAATGACAAAGTTGTACTGATATGATACAGTAGTAATATTATTTTTCCAACAACAGCAAACACTGAAGTGCCAGAAAAACTGGTACAGTGGAACAGTGGTACAGATTGTAAAAAAAAAACTTTAGTAGCTGATGGTGGCACAAGAATTTTCCAATGATTAAGTTCATAATTTTTATCTATCTTATATTATTTATGTATTTTGTTACCTGGGCATCAGGTATGTTCTCTTTAACAGTGTCTGATGCTGCTGTAGTTTGTGAAACTGCTGAAGTATGCACATCAGCCACAGTGACAGATGAAGCTTCAGGTACTGATGACGCTGGATTTTGTCGTGGTATTGATCTGGAACTGACAGGTTCCTAAAGAAACATACAGTTGACTTGATGATTTACAGTTTAATATAATAAACGCATCTCGAGATTGAATCAGCGTACCAGTTTGGGAGCCTTGAGATCTTCTTGAGGAGTTGCACACTGAATTACTATGACAGGAACGTTCTGTAGGAGAGTAGGAAGAAGTAGGAAGAAGAGTCTTAAATCACACAATGAAAAGGATTGTGGAGATTTGAGGAGACTTGTTAATAGTATCTGCATCTAAAATGATCCGTCCATGCAACAAGGTATTTTTACTAGATGAGCAAAAATTCAACAACTACACTAAAGTGGCAGAAAAACTTGTAGGGTAAAAAAAAAAAACTGGTACAGGGAGCGTAGAAAGTGGTACAGGAGTGAAGAAATATGACAGGTCATGAACTTCACGAGCAATGAAAACCACAGTCCACATATCCGAGAGCTGGTGATTTGGGTAGGAATGGCAAAACCCCAAACTCAGATCAAATTTGGTATCTCTAGGTATCTCTGTGTGGTGGTGCCTGTCAGGCCAAACTGATCAGAATGAATGCAGAACACAAACTGGTGTAACTTGTCAGAAAGGAGGCGCACACACAGCGTTCACCATTCTGTGACTTTTGTAGATCTACCAGGTGTCCCATGGAATACCGGCTAAATAAACCCCATACCATTATGAAGCTTTCATAGATGTCTATCACTTTAAATTTAAGTTACATTGTATTTTGCCCAGACTCCAGACTGTACAAGATTTTCTGCCACTTCAGTGTATACACAAATTCTGTCAAAACATTGATGATAACTAAATAAATATTTGTTTTTTTATTAAAAATGTATAGTGTGTGTATGCCAAGATGCATGTTAAAAAAAAGGTTATAGCAATATTTGATCTGAATATTACTCACTTACTATGAACCAACTTAGAAAAGTGGTGCGATGGTTCTAAGGTTTATCATCATCATGATACAAGTTTAGTTATTAAAATGAGCATTTGTACATATCTGATGCACATATCTGATACATATCTGATGCAAACAAAGACGAGTTCATGACGAGGTCTCCATACCTGTGGCTGTGAGAGCGCATGAATGGGCGTGTCTTTCTTTTCCTCTTTTTTAGGAAGCAAGGATTTGAGCATCTTGGGCATTTGAGGCACTAGAGCTTTAACTGAGGCGGCCATGCTTGAAAGTCCTGGTGTAGACGATCGTGAAGATGCAGTGACAGACAGAGAGCAGGGTTAGGCAAATAAATATAAAACTAAACTATGGAAAGATGCATTAATAAAGATTCAAATCCGCGATTCTAAATGGTCGGGATGTTCCAACCCCATTTTGTTGTGTTTTATTCCTACCATCTTAAGCTTACTAATGGGAAACTGGGCTACAGCAAACTGTCAGGTGCTCTGTATTACCTATTTATGTATTACTATCCAGATAAAACACAATGATAGAGAGTATTTGTTAACCATTATTATAAAAGTGGCCTTATACCAACAGCACTAATCAATGCAGTCGTCTAAAACTAGGTAATTAAAACACACAACAGTTGCATTTTCTGCTTTTGGTGAAGAATTCACCAAATTGTCAGACTACTTCTATTAGTAATTTCAGAATTTGTATGTAAAGTAGTCATTTTGGTCAGTACAGTACTGGGTGATCAGTGTAGTATCACAGCAAAGCATTTAGTTTATATTGTGTAAGTAGAGTGTATTTAGGGTGGGTTACCTGGCTCTGGGTTTTGGGGCAGTTCAGAATGAGACCTTGCATTTTTAAGTGAGGAATGCGAGGCATCCTGGTGTCTCTCCCAAATAGCCTAGATATCAAAACAAGAGCAAAACATCTTCATTAAAAAAAAAAAGACTCAGGCACAATTAAATGTAATCTTTGCTTCTACTAGACAAAGCTAGAAAGCAATAAGAAGAAACATGGAATACATGTGAACAGTATATTAGCTACTATTGATTCAGAAAAGGATCATAGAAATTTTACTTCTATTTTTGTGATTTCTTCTATGATTTCTGACCAACTACATCTCTGTTTACTTGATCCCTGCAAATGTGTGATATTTATAATCACAAGACAACAGAACTTGGATCTGGAAAGAATTCAGACCACTTCATTTTTTTCACTTCACAGACCACTCCATGTTTACTTTTAGGCTACACACAATAATTTTTAATGACAATACAAAGACATTTAAAAAAAAAAAAAAAAAAAAAGCAAAATTTATTTAAAAAAAATCAGAACTGAAATCCTTGAAACCCTCAGACCCTCAGTTCATTTTAGAAGCACATTTGGCAGCAACTATAGCCTTCAGTCTTCTTGGCTCAAGTCTCTACAAGTTTGCACACTTTGGGATTTGAGCGGTTTCTCTCATTTTCCTGGGCAGCTCCTCAACATCCAACTAAATCAGACTGGATGTTGTGTGTCTTTGAACTAAAGAAAAAAAAAAGCACACTCTCAAGCACCTACTCTTTCTTGTTAATTTATTGGGAACATATAAAAGATGGATGTGTTACGGCACTAAGCCATTTTCAGCGTCTCCATCTTTTTGATATGCTCCAAATAAGTCTCTAAAGAAAGAGTATGGTTCTCTTCTTTATTATTGTTAGCTTATCTTGTACCCAGAGACTCGGTTCAGTTGGAGTTGAACTTGTTCCATGTAAGTATCTTTGAACTGCCATCTTTAGTTGTCTCTCAAGAATTCAAAGGAATACACATTTGAGCTTTAGCTGGGCCACTTAAGGACATTCAGAGACACAAAAGAAAAAGACAAAAAAAAAAAAAAAACAACACCCACATGACACTCTATTATAAAGGCCTGATTGCTGGACTATTTCAGAGATGGTGGTCTTTCCAGTAGGTTCAAAAGACCTCCGAAGCTCTGTTAGCCTGGCCACTGGATTTTTAGCCACTTACCTAACCAAGACCCTGCTATCTGCTTACTGAGTTTGACCTAATGGCCAGGAAAAGTTCTGATGGTTCCAAACTTCCTTCATTTCACAATGATGGATTTTCCATTGTATTCCTAGGAACATTTAAAGCTTTAGAAATCATTTTATACCTTTGCCCAGATTCAGGTTTTTGGACTTTATGGCTTATTTTTTGGTCTGACATGCACTGGGAGTTCTCTGTCTGTAAATTATATCCAATCAACTGAATATGCCACAAGTAGATTATTAGGTTCTAGCTCAATATTGTCAGAGCAAACAGAAGATCAACTGGATTATTGTGTGTAGATCTTGAATCTGTTGCTCAGTAAAAAGGATGATAAGGAGTCTAAATACTTTTGAAATCCTTGAGAAACTGAACCTTGTTAGCATAAAAATACTTAAATTTATACTTACCAACATTTAACATGTTTCACAATTATTATCCTCCACTACCAAAGCGGTTAAACTAGTATCCATGTTAAGATATTATTCGTTTAAATCTAAGTACATTTCTATTTTAAGGTTTGCTTCATTCCTTCTCAGTGTGTCTGTGTTATAAATATTCTCTAATAACTTCTGAACTCCAGTCTCTGAACAGCCTGTGGACATGTCCTCCCACTCTCCTGCCCCATCCTCCACTCACCTTATTCACACCAGACTCATGGTTGAATAAAAGATCTTGCTTGCTCCCAGACAGCTTAAAACAGGACACAGGTTATTTAATATAGTGCCAGCTTGTTATTTTATTAAAGTCCAGTGACTGTGTTTACAGTTGTTACTCACCCTGTGGACGTTGGGTGAGCTGAGACAGCGTCTCTGACTCTTCCCTTTGCTGGCAAGCTGCTCTTTCACAGCCACCTCCTAAAATCACAAAAACACAAATATTTCCAAATTACACAATCATGATATAAATCAAAAGAAAAATTTACTTTATATGTTTAAGGACTCCTGCCCATTCAGCCAATCATGTCGCAGCAGTGCAATGCATACAATAAAGCAAGAGCTTCAGCTAATGTTCACATCAGACATTAGAGTAAGAGGAGGAAAAGGTGATCTCGGTCACTGTTGCATGAATGTTGGTGCCAGACGGATGGGTTTGAATATTTTAGAAATTGGTGATCTCCTGGGATGATCACACATAGCAGTGTCTGGGAGCAGCAGTCTACACTTCAGCTTTGGTTAAGCCTGTGCTCAGTGTAGCCTCAGCTTCCTGTTTTACAATAACTATATTATAGCTGCTTGTTTTTGCTAATAATCAGATATTATTAGTGTTAATATTATTAATATTGTTCATATCTGTTTTTTTGTATCATGGAAAAGCTAGCAGAAGGTCCCAGGTTTGAGCCACAGGACTGACAAGACTTGACTGAAGTGCAAATGAGAATGCAACATGCCTGCTGACATCTCTCTGTGTGCGTGTGTGTGTGTTTTCATGCCTGTCTGAGGCGGTCCAGAGTGAGCGTGTTCTCCACAGCGAGAACTGTGTGCAGGTATTTCTCTATAGCCGCTTCACTGTCCTCTGCTTTTTTCCCTGCACTGGTTGCAAGTCTGGCCAACATCTCTCTGTCTTCTGGGCCCTGAGCATCCTAAAGAAACAAAGTGCCACAGTGCTGAAACAATACACAAAGCTGACATTTAAAAGGATGTAGTGTTTGGTTTTAAGCCTTATCAGTTGTTAGCAGTAAGCAGTAAAACAGTTGGGAGGCCAAAAATAACCATCCATGAAGGATCACACTGCTGTAGGAAGATATCATGATGCACCGAGGACTACGGCTTGAGGAGTAAAAAGTGTAATATATTATGCCAGATTTAGTACCCCTGGGATGTTTGAGACAATCTCGAAGGTGACTCCGCTGCCAGGAATGCTGCTCCGCTGAGACATCCTCTTTAGCAAGCTTTTAGCAAATCCCTGTGGTAGATAGCAATGTGGTGACACTTTAGCATTCAAAGGCAACAATGCAGAATTAATTACGTGCATATTTTTATCATGTTATTTCTAATATAATTACAGTTTATTCAATCACAGTTTTCACTTTTCTATTTATAGCGAGGGATTATTTAGAATTGCAGAGATACGATTTATATAAATGTATCTTATATCCAGATCCTATATATCTGTATATATCTGCTTTGGGACAATGTCCATTGTTAAAATCGCTACATAAATAAATCTGAACTGAACTGAAGCAACATCAACCAATTAGCATGCCATTTGAGTTTATGTGGGTATGGTAAAGCAGGAGAAGCTTACAGTACAATGCTTCACTAAATGTAGCAGAATAGTCGCGCTTGGACCTTAGGTTTCCTTCCACAGTACAAAGACTGACACTTAAGCAAACTGGAGACACTAAATCACTTCTATTTGCATGCGTGTGTGTCAATGTGTCAGTGTGTGTGTGTGTGTGCCCTGTGATGACTGATGACCTGTCCAGGATGTTTCCCTGTATTTCACCTAACTAAAGCAAAGTAAAATGAGATGTGTTTTCTGTGGCATGTTTGGCAGTGGTGTCTGTAGCGTGACGTCTGACCTGCCGTGCTGTGAGACTGACGCAGATGCGTTTGCGCAGAATCAGCTGCATCTGTGCCGGGTGGCTGAGGAGCACGGCGACCCGCACGGTCAGATAGACACACTGCTCCGGCCCTCCACCTCGATTCAGCTCCACACACTCGTGCACTGTGCAGTCCCATGAAGCCTCGGCTTTCACCTAAATCCACACATGAATGCGGTAAATGTTTTATCTGGATGTGACCTAAAACTGACAACTAACAGACTGATTTTTTAAGTTTACTGATTAAAATATACAAAGAATAGAGTATATCAGCTCTATGAAAATGGCATAATTACTCAACACACAGTGTTCAGTCCCTACCTTGGAGTCATGGTGCTTTACCATCTGCAGCTCAAAGAAATCGTCCTCATCCTCTATGTTCAGGACAGCATCCATGCCTGACGCCAGGGGAGCTGATAGACCATCGTGAAAATCTTCAGCTGTGCACGGCAGAGGAAAATCATTTCAAGTGATGTTGAACTGTTTTTCAGTGTTCAGGAACTTTAGCATTGCTTTTGACAATGTGCTGTCTTTCTCTGGGGTATAAATATCACACGTGAGGATGAAGAAGGAGATAAAGAAGACATGGTGTCTGCATTTGGAAACCGTCCCATGTGGTAACGCCACTTCATAATGTTTTTACATACTGCTCTTCCGAATCAGAATTAAAATCAGATTTATTGGCCAAGTACACTCATTCGCATCTAGGGACAATTCTTAGATCCCTAAATCTTATCAAGTGAACATGCTTTGAATATATTATAATGTATCTAATGTTTACTATTATACGATTACAATAAATATATATAATTGTATTTATTAAAATATATTTTTATTAATGTGCAGTCAACTCTTTATACATTATACACTGTTTCTACTTATAGTAGTGATGGCATCATGTTGCAGAAGTAGAAATTTATAGTAGCAAAACCGAAGAAATAAAAGCAGTTACTATAAGTAAGTACGAAGGTGTCTCAAGTGTAGAAGCTTGAGCATGCGTGTTTAAACCGAGCACAACTCACCAGTCAGGTTTAGGAAGATGACAGGGATATGCGTCTCCATTCCTGGTACTGGAACCCTGCAGAGAAAAACAAAACCTGGTGAAAGTGACCAGACAGCTGTTTAGAAAGAAAAATAAAAGGGGTCTGGGGTACACCGAGATCTGCGGGTCTCGGAGATGTCCTCACCAGTGAGCAGGAGCTCCAGGAATACCGCTGCCAGCAGGAGGCAGTAACACTGCGTTCCGCTCCTCTGTCAGAGTGAGACGACACTCTAATAGCTGGGACTCCCTTTCTACATCCTCCTCTGATTTATCTACAAAGAAAGAGATCAATAGTGAAATGAAGAGAAAGTGGCACACTTAACACTAAACCATCACTTATAACACCTCAGTGGTGTTCTGTGTGGCATTTAACAGTTGGTCTTTGTTAAAACTTGAGTTAAATGCACTGAATATGTCGATTAAGAGGAATATTGTGTTCATGCTGCCTCACCTGGTTTACTGACGAGATTTTGGAGCTGCTGGTCCAGGTTTTCTTGTCTCTGAGTGAGGGTGGCAAGCCACTGTGCTTTCAGTCGCTCCAAATCTCTCTCCTGTACAAACACATTCATAACACACACACGCTGCAGATTTACAGCAGCTTCAGAAAGCCATCAACAAGGAAAGCGTAAACTTAAGTCAGAAACTTAAAGCACAGACACTGGATATTTCTTCTTTTAAATGTTAAACATCTCCTTACAGAAAACTTCACCATACTCTGAATTAGCCAAAAAAAAAAAAAAAAACTGGTGCAGACGAACCTATGCAAAATGCACCAATCATTTAAAAACGATCAATAAGTGTAGATTTCAGCACACTGCTCTAAAACGGTAAAGACTCCTATAGAAGTGCTGCTTTATCTATTAACCCTGAAAATAATTCTCCAGGTTTATCCTGCATAATATCAAACAATAAACAATCAAATGTCATGTTTTCATCTTATTTTATAACAGTTTCACACACAGCACTTTTATTCAGCAATCATCTGATTACTTTTACCATATATTAATAAAAATACAGGGGTTGGACAATGAAACTGAAACACCTGGTTTTAGACCACAATAATTTATTAGTATGGTGTAGGGCCTCCT
>JAOVVF010000008.1:20979893-20994325 GCA_028565595.1 Duopalatinus emarginatus | reverse complement strand
ACGTTTGGCATTGGCACAAGTGACCAAAGGTTTGGCTCTAGCAGCCCGGCCGTGTATATTGACCCTGTGGAGCTCCCAACGGACAGTTCTGGTGGAAACAGGAGAGTTGAGGTGCACATTTAATTCTGCTGTGATTTGGGCAGCCGTGGTTTTATGTTTTTTTTGATACAATCCGGGTTGGCACCGCTGTTTTATACTTTTTTGGATTCAGGTGTATTATTCGATGTTCTGATTATTAAATAAAGAGGTCACTCAGCAGTTACTCAGTAGTCAAGTAGTTTTTCTTACTTAGTACTTTTCACTCTTACTCAAGTAATTAATTGGGTGACGACTTTTTACTTTTACTTAAGTAACATTATTCTGAAGTAACAGTACTCTTATTTAAGTACAATTTTTGGCTACCGTACCCACCTCTGCTCAGAATACAAGTGAATCTGGATCGTTCTGCAGGAAGTATTTTGTTTATTGCCTACCGCAAGCTCGTCTAGTTATATATGACTGGTGTACCATTTTACAGACATGTAAAGGAATTATGAGGTTGCCAACAAGGCACAGCACAAAGCATTTTTCTAAATCCCCTAGTGTTCTCTGTTCATATGCAGCCTCTTAGATATGTGATGCTGCCTATCCAAAATGAAGAGCATTATCTGTGCTGTGTTCCAAATGCGTCAGATACATCTCTTACATGATAGTTGACAAAGCTTCCTCCCAAATGAAATGCAAACTTCAGACCGATATTTAACTGCTACTTCTGTTCAAACCTACCTGATAGCTGTCGAGCTCGCCGTCTCCCTCCTGCAGAGACAGAGGCAGCAGTGTGTCAGTGTTAACAGCCGGTTTGTGTATGTTAGATGAATAACGGTGTGACAGTAGCTCACCTGCGAAGTCAAATGCACCTCTACGTTTCCCACGTGCACGCTGAGCACACGCTCTGCCATCAGTGGCATGGTGCCAGAATCTGGTACCGAGCGAACCTCCACCTGTAATCGCCGCGACTGACCCTATACGGTACACACGCACATGTTAACATACAGACACACACACACTAAAACACTACAGGCAAACCACAGAGCAGACGTACCTGTCTGAGCTGAAAAATTCCTCCTGTGCGCACCTCTTTAGAAGGCATCACCTCCACAGGGACAAACTCTCCCCCCTCATTAAGCTCTAATACCTGCACCCAGAGCTCCAGCCTCCTCATCACCTCACTCCACCTGAGACAGGACACAGCACCATTACACACACAGACATGTCCTACTAGACATGGAGCTCTAAGTAATATAATTTTATGTATAATAATAATAATAATAATAATAATAATAATAACCACTAATAACCCTTATTTTATCAGTTTGTGTGTGTGTGTGTGTGTGTGTGTGTGTATATACTTCTCTCTGAGTGACCGAGTCTTGTCCTGAATCACCCCCAGGTCCCAGAGTGCTAGGTTTCGCCGCGGGTTTGCTACTTTGTGCCCGTAAACTTCTATAGCGACGGCGCCTTCAGCCAGAAAGTCTACTAGATCCTCAGTTACTGTCACTTCCAGATCCTAAATTGACATGAAACAAATCTGAATTATGCTAAACACTACTCCGTCCCTCTTCACCCTACATCACAAAACTAATTACACACGAATTGTCACAGTTTAATAAATCGCATATGAGATTTGTGAACCAAAAAAATATGACAGCAACCTGCTTTGCATCTATAATTCTTGCCTGGTGAAAGTTTCTTCTGAAAAGTTTAGTCATTTAAACCACTGCTTTTTATCTTTTTTAAAATATTTTTTATATTTATTTTATTTTATTTAACATATATTGAACGAATATGGGACAGCCGTGGCCTAGTGGTTAGTGGTTAGGGAACCGGTCTCATGACCAAAAGGTCACAGGTTCGATCCCCACCCAGGGCAAGACAAGGGCACCTAGAGCAAGGTACCTCCCAACTCTCCCAACTGCTCCCCGGGCGCTGTGGTTTGGAGCTGCCCCCTGCTCCGGGCAAGTGTATTCACTGCCCCCTAGTGTTCACTTGTGTGTTTAAACATCATGGACAGTCTACAGAACACCATAATGGACAGATGGGTGGCAAGGTGGTGTAGTGTTGATCCTTTCAAGGTTTTCTTCCTCTTGTCATCTCAGGGAGATTTATCAGGGATAAAATTTCTATAAATGTACAATTATTTCTGTAAAGCTGCTTTGGGACAATGTCCATTGTTAAAAGCGCTATACAAATAAAATGTAATTAAATTGAACTGAATTAAATATATACCAGGTTCTTAAAAATGTATTTTCAACCCAGAATGGTGGATATACAGGACATCATTTTAATAGCTGGTTTCTGTTGTCTTAACTCCTACAACTGAGGTCGAACAGAAAGGAAGTTATTTAAGAAAAAAACTCAAAAATTTGTATTGTAACCGTGATCCTGTTTGGATCAATCCCAAATCCTGCTCAGTGATTCTAAACCCGTGTATGCTAAGATGCAATAAACTGCTACCTTACAGCTGGCGAAGTGCACAGTGCACTGTGGCTCTTTGCTGTTCTGGGTAGATTGTGTAGACAGACTGACTTCGGGAGCGATGAACACCGGCTCCACTTGTCCCCAGAAATCATACTGACAAAACACAAAGTTGGAGAGGTTCTGCGGCAGTCCAGTGGCCTGAGACACCTTAATCTGAAACACAGCAGACAGAAAAGTGTCTCTGTCTGTGTAAAAGCTGGAATAATATTATAATATACATGATACATTTGCATAATCAAGAAAAATTGTAATGCATAAACTGTAAGGTAGCTTGTTGCTGTCAATGGGATTGCATAAGCGTGCAATACATATATGGACACCTTTTGCTGTGTCAGTGATATGAATGTGGAGTTAATGGAATGTCATTAAAGTTATGTCTGCTGCTATTAAAATGTCTCACCATGGGAAAGGGCACATTCTTAAGTCAGACTGCTTTTCTGCTTCTCTCCTTAGTGCACAGCTAATCTCACACACACACACACACACACACACACACACACACACACACACACACACAACAACCTGTAGAGCCCCCTCACTCCTCATGTTTCTTTGCAGGAGCTTTAAATTGTTTAATATGTAGCCAAAAAAATGTGGACACATCCATCAGACCCACATTCCAGATTTAGTCCAATAGACTAGTTCTAACAGATTTTCCTCAGTCAGTATGTTAGTTCATATAAAAAAATCAAGGTCAAGGCTCTGTTTAGGCCAATTGAGATCTTGCTTTGTGCACAGGGTCACGGTCATGGTGGAACAGGTTTAAGCCCTTTAATTCCATGGGAAAGGCAAATTGTAATGCTAAAGCATACAAGACATCCTACGCATTTCTGTGCTAACAAATTTGTGCCAATAGTTTGGTGAGGAACCGCATCCGAGTGTAAAAGTCAAGTGTCCACAAAGTGTCCTGTATTTTATATCTCATGCAAGACATCTGTAATGAAGGTACATACCCTGCAAACTAGTTTGCGGTCTTGTGTCTCCTCTTGCCATGCCTCAGTTTCCAAAGTTCCACACACTCTTTCCACCTCTACATGCAGACGGCCTGAAACCTTAATGCACAAAAATTAAAAATCAGGATCTTATTTACAAATGTATGATAATGCATAAAAGACACAAAATCCATGCAGGAAATATCAGTATATTAGTTGGCCATTGCTTTGCCAGTACTTGACTGTCTTCTGTTGTTTGTGCACATACTATTGCTTTAATGTATATGTATGTAAAAATTACAGGGTGTGCTGTTATAATAAAATAATTACCTATGAGATTGGTAACAATTTACAATACTGTTATTTTACAATGCTGTTTTTTTTTTTAATTAACCCACCTCCCCTTTCTGGTTAATGATTGGAACAGCA
This sequence comes from Duopalatinus emarginatus, assembly GCA_028565595.1. Lineage (NCBI taxonomy): Eukaryota > Metazoa > Chordata > Actinopteri > Siluriformes > Pimelodidae > Duopalatinus > Duopalatinus emarginatus. The sequence goes on along the minus strand of JAOVVF010000008.1, from coordinate 20,990,447 downwards.
TAGTGCAGCTTAATATCATAGAAAAGACAGGACAAGAAGACGTTAGCCACTCCAATCAGACTGTGATTTTCCTGCTCGTCGAAGAACGGGTCAGCACGCTTGAAGTACGAGCGCATGAGCTGCAGGGAGAAAAAAAAATAGAAAAGAACTCACTTCTCTGCCCACTGACACTACAGTATATTCATAAACCTACACATATAATCAGGGTCAAAATTAGATCAGTTGTCAAAAACAGGTACAATTTACTTTTCTGTAACCTTATCGCTGCCTGGGTTAAACCATCAATCACTAGATAAGTTAGATAAGTTCCTTGCGGCCAGAGTTGAGATTTTTACTCTATCTGTCAGTGTGTCACTGTCTGAGCTTCAAACTGAAATATCCAGGGCAAACAGCAGCATGTGGTAAAGTACCGAGTGCTTGACTGAGTTTACAGCAGGAGTAGTTGGAAATGCTGTGGTTAAAGGGTCAAAAAAAGGTGCAGTTTGTCCAGTTATTAGTACAAGTGGGAACAATAATGTGCAGAAGCTCATCACAATAGTCTGGTCTAGATCTGGTTTACTATATTTGAGTTACGAAGCATAGAGTCTTCAACTCAAAATGAGGATTTTAGGAGAAAGAAATCTGTCGAATTTATAGAATGATATTCGGTAGAGATTTTGTATTTTTGGTGTGCACACTAGGTCTGTTTATGTGTCGAGTTAAATGGTGTCCTACAGGATTGTCCTCATCGAAATCCTTCCATTCCTGGTAGAGCTCTCTCATGTCCACTAGTCTGTTTTCCATTTTCTCCAACGACCAGATCTGTTTCCCTTTCCCCTTCCGTCTCACCTCAACTGCTGGCTCGCTCAACACTGCGTCCCTCTGCAACACACACACACACAAACACAAACACACACACACACACACACACACACACACACACACATCAAATACACTGCTTGGATACTGTCAAGAGATTTCGTCCCTCTTTCTGTGACACACACACCCCTGACCTTGCGGTTGGCGTTAAGATTAGCTGCAGGGATCTGCAGTGTGACGCTGTAGTCTGTTTTCTTATTGAGCTCCTCTGCGATGAAGGCGGCTTCCTGCACCATCAGATTTACTCTTACTATCTGTTCCCTGAGCTTCCGTAGACTCCGGGCCAAAACCGCCTCCCTAACACACAGAGACACAAAAGACACACACACAAAGCATACGTTAACTGAGGTACAGAACACGATCAAGAACAAACAACACATATTATTAACAACTAATATCATAACTGCTTAGTATGCTGACTGGTAGAACATGGATGTCACATATGCTACTCTTACAGATTTGCCTGCTTGCACCAAAAAAAACAAAACGATCTCCTGATCTGCTTATTCAGCATGTCTGGAGTGACTGCACCGCCACAGTTTAGGTAAATCTGCCTTAACTGATAATTATCTTGAAGCTAAAAGTGGTTGAGTGAGTCTGAGGTCACGTCTGAGATGCAGTTGACAGTGCATGCACATCGCGTAGCAACTTTAATTGCGAGATGATGACTCAGATTGTGCTATATATAACGTTAATTATTTCTGGTTTTCATTCAGCTCTGTGCTGCTATAATCTGTGAATTTTCCCCCAGGAATAATTAAAGTGATCTATCTATCGTTATATCTGTCTGCTCAGAGCTTTCTGTTTCTATGGTAACAACACCTTAATGTCCTTTCAGTTATAATGTTGTAATTTATTATGGATGAATACTAATAATGGATAATTGAAAACCTTTTTAGCAGCAAAGACTAAAAACACAGGATTTATATCCCCAACGGTCTTCATCTACAGAAGCCACTGCCATTTCTTTCACCAGTCCTTAGCATTTAGCATTTGATACTACACAGTGTCACATTAAAGTTTTCAGGAAGCGACTTCACAACATTTTGGTTGTGAATTTGTGATTGGTTTTTCTGTCCTGTCATGGTCAGACTTCAAAATCAGTCCTGGTGGTCTGGTGGTCTCTGTCCATGTGTGGGTCTATGTCGATTGCTAATAGGCTGTCAAATACACTGCTAATTCATGCTATCATGAAGATACTACTAGAAACGCCAGGGTCATCTCAATTTGCTAAGGAATGTCAGACTTTTGGTATGTGCACACTCACCCCTGATAAGGGTTTTCTACCAGACTGTCATTGCCAGTGATCCCGTTTATGCTTTTTGTGTGTTGAGGCAAACATATGACAATATCTGACATTCCATGGGACCCCTGGTACATCTACGGCCATGTCTAAAAGGTGAACACTATGTGCGCCTCCTTTTAGATGAGTTACACCCGTTCATGTCCTGATGGGTTTGGCCTCCTCCGACAGGACAATGCACGACCAGACACATGTACAGACAGTAAATTACAGTTAGAGGAACACTTATCTGAGTTCAGGGTTTTGCCATTTCCACCAAAAACACCAGATCTCAACATTATTAAGCACATCAGGGATACCATGCAACACACTGTGGAACACAGAAATCCTCGGAATACAACAGAATTGTGGACTGTTCTGCCGATGTACTGCGGTCCCTTGGAATGAGAGCTAAACCATACTGTCATGGAGCTCGTCTACACCAGTATTTCTAGAACTTCATTCAAATATTGAATGAATGAATGAAGTTACACTAATATAGCACTTTCCAAGAAACTCAAGGACACTTTACAATCAACACTCAACCAACACACACCGGCGAGATGCGGTAGCCAGTCGCGAACAGCATACTCTCAACCAGAAATGACCGTCCACCTGGAGGACTGCATCGGGCAGTAAGGGGTTCACCTAGGATAGAGTGTCAATCCATATCTGGCCATATAAACACTTGCATACATTCATTCGTACACCAGGGTAATTTAGAGTAACCAATTTACCTAACCTCCATGTTTTTGGACTGTGGAAGGTAACCGGAGTCTCCGGAGTAAACCCATGTGGACAAGAGGAGAACATAGAAACTCGCTGAGAGGCGAACCACCAAGCCACCATGCAGCCCAAGATAAAACACACATTACTGACCAGTTAAGATTTTTAAACTTATAAGCCGAGTCTTAGCGTAACAGCTCAAAAAGCATGAACTACATTGGCATGAGAAGTGTGACATTATAGAGTCACACATTACAGGAAGGTGTCATTTGCTGTATATTGATAGTTTACCTCTCTTCGCTGCCATGCCATTGATGGCTGTGTAATTTCGGAGACAATGACACGGATGATGAGGAGGGTATCCCAACCCCGCTGCCTCTTTGTTGAGAACCCAGGCTTTTGCGCAGCCTCTGCAGCTCCTCCTCATAAAGCTGCCGTTGGCGCTCCAGAGCTGAACGCTTCTCCTTCTCGTGCCGGCGTTCTAGAGCCTGAACAACACACTGCATAGGGTCTGAGAGTGAAAGAGAGAAGTGGCAGTCATGTTATATTTCTGAATCATTTGACTTGTTTTATTACAGGCACCACAACTGCTGCTCTCACCATCACTGCTGAGACCTTTCATCATGACCTCAGCCTGAGCATATTCGTAGTTGAGGCTGGCTTCACTCGACCCATGGCTCAATCGGTCCAGATCCACATCAAGCTGCTCCACACTTAGTGCCTTCTTCACTCCTCCTTCTTCGACATCAGCATGTGAGCGAGGCTTCCGCAAGTTGATCCTGAGAGATGGAGGATTAAAGAGACGTGAGGCGAGGGTAAGCGGGGGTGATGTATCGTAACTGGGAATGTGGTATAATCTTAAAGATGTTACTAGGACTAGACTTAGTCATCCAGACCTGAAGAAGTGGTTGTGTCCCCAAAGGATGCGGTCACCGTGGTGCAACTGGACTGGCGTTGAGATTTGACAGCCGTTCACACACGTACTACAGAAACATACACGCGTATATAGTACACACGTAAACATACACCGTTAATAATATTCAGGTAAAAGCGTCCAATGGTAGTAATGAGTTTAAATCCCAGCAGCAAATGATGAAGACTGTGAACAGTTTGTGTAGTGTATAGGTCTAGGTGAGAGAGTACCGTGCATTCCTCTTTGGCATGATGATCACCCCTGAGTCAGGTGTGATGTCAATCACACAGTGCTGTGGGTGAATGGCCATGCCGCACAGCTGGATGTCCTGAGAGTCGGCTGAGCCTATCAGCGTGTGATCCTGCATGGACATGAGTATACGGAGACAAACACAGAGACGGATACATTGAGACAGACGGTAAGACTCCGACAAATCATATTTTAAAAAAAAATGCTGAGGGAGGAGTCGTAGAACAAGAGATGTCAAAATCTAACCTAGCAGGAAAACCCTATATGTAACAGCCTACTCGTTCAAGCTAAATTCACAGACTTTATTCTTAATGATTTCCCCAGAAGATGAACATGTGCCCTGATCACAACTTGTAGGATTGACAAGGAGAACTTGAGATAAAGACAAATGCTTGTCAGTCATCTTCATATCCGATAGGTCTGTCAGGGTTTGTCTGGAGCCCACCATGAATCAATGGGTGCAAGGCAGGAATACCCACTGGACAAGGTGCCAATCCGTCGAAGGGTACCACTCACACACACTAACACACACTAACACCTATTTAGCACATCCAATTCACCTACCATGTATGTTTTTAGGAGGTGGGAGGAAACCAGAATACTTGGCGAAAACCCTCATAGAAACAGGAAGACCACACCAAACCCCTGTGAGGATCAAACCCACAACCCCAGATCCCTGGAGCTGTATAGCACACACTACCCATGATGGCACTGTGCAGCCCAAGCTTGAAAGCAGTGAAATATTTTCCATGAATTTGGTCATTTTCACCTTTTGGTAATTTTCTAAGTCCAGCCCACTAACTATCAGCAATCACATGACTGCAAACAACAGGAGAGGCGGGGGCAAAGATGTTGTAGCGGCGGGGTCGTGACTGTGTGCTCCTTACAGCTGTGCCAGCCAGCTGTAAGGAGATTCACATGTGAGCAATGTTCTAATATGTTGTGAGTTGCAGTGAGGGTGGCCACTCTCACAAGACATTCAGAGCCTGCCTACCGCCTCCTTCATTTCCACAACCAACAAACATTTCACAGATGTATTTTCTTGGAGCCATGAGACATAGTTTTATTCAAATGGTACCATGCAAACAATCAGTGACTTGGTTACTACATCCCTCTGGGGCGTGTGATCTGTGTAATCATCCCTACTGCTCTCAGCCACTGTTTCGACTTTGACTTGAATAGATAAAGAACGATGATCTTGTTCGACATTTCTAATTTGATGAAATAATAACCATGCTTGTTTGTGGACAACCGTAAGCTCACTGCATTTAAAGTCCTACTGACTCAGTCTCACACATTGGGAAAGGAATCCTAACATGCCATTCTAAACGATTTTCATCAATAAAAAAAGCTTTTAAACGGATCCAGAATATACGCTCACCTTTAAATAGTAGACGAGGAGCTCATTGAGGGCGGGGTCTGCGTTGAGGTTCACCAGATATGACTTGTCCTCCACCATTCTTATACCTGAACTCTGTAGAGAGATTCCTAAACTCTCCAACTGCCTCTGCCTCTCCTGCCACAGAGAGAAAAAGTGTGTGTGAGAGAGACAGCAAGAAAGAGAAAAAGATCATCTTCTGGCTTCCGTCCTGTATTTAATTATTGCTGCCTTGTCCTTGTTCTACCTGTGCGATCTCCTCAGTCTTCCTGAGCTTCTCCTCCCATGTGATCGTCCTCTCTCGGATCAACTTCTCTGACTCCTCCAGCCTTTCCTTCAGGTCCTGGGCTTTCATTGACTGGTAAAGCACAGAAACACTTTAAAGATACATGTGCAGACAACAAGCATTCAGAGATCCACCAATGATCTAATGAGTTACCTCCGCCTGGGTGAGCTGCTCTCGGAGTTTCTCCACTTCCTCCCTGAGCTCACGGATGATCCTGGCGTTGGGGTCCTCGTTGATCACGGCATGGTTAACGATGTTCTTGGCCCGATCCGCGTAGCGCAACGTGGACAGTGTCTCGTCATAGTTATCGGCAGCTGGGCTCACGGTTGCTATCATGGCGGTGCGACTGTTTCCTCCGAGGCTATCCTGAAAAATAAAGGAAATGGGAGAAAAACCGGTCCAAATGCCACACTGATATTAAATCATTGTGTTAATCCACCTCTATATACAACCAGGGGTATGCATTATACTAAATTAGATTAGTACTTTACATTATAATACAAACGTTACCAAACATTTCGGCCATGTGAGTGCACATGAATTGTGAGATAATAGGTTTACTACATTTTTGTCCAAACCACCAGTTTCATCTGTAAAAGCACTGAGGCAAATATTTATAAGAGTAAGACAGAGTGTGATGTGTACCTTTAGTAGCCATGTGAGTACAGAGTCTCTGTAGGGCACAAATTTATTCCGACATTTTCCAGCACCCTGATCGGCCAGCGCGGAGATCACCAGGCCCAGAGTGGTAAGAGACCTAGAAATAGACACATCAACTCATGTCATCCATACAGTGGTTAAGGATCTTATACATGTTTTTCCATCAGCTAATGCAAACATTATCAGCCTGGATGGATTAAAAGCCTAAAAAAATAATTAGGCTCACAATTCTATCAGTCATTATTCAACATTTCCACTGATACTTTTTACTTTACTTTCTGCTCCAACTAGATCCTATAAGGTTACTCATCAATGAGTATCCTAATTAGTTACTCACCAAATGTTCCCTCCAGCACCGCAACCAAATACTAACAACGGACATCATTTTATAGTGGAATCAATAATAGCCATTAAACATTTTCATTTACTGATACTAACAAAACAAACTTTAAAAATCTAATATCAAGTCACATATCAAGTAATCTGTTCTTTTGTTGCATGATATAAGCTTATTAAGGAATCATTAGAATCCCAAACCACAGTTGTCCATGTGAGAGGACCTGTACCTTATAAACGAACAAATTATTTTACAAATGCTAAAAATAAGCTTTGATTCAGAGAATTGTTTCAATACATCCAACACTCTCACTACACACAAAATTTCAAACTATTTTAATTATTTCGATGTTCTTCTTTGCTCAGATACACTGCGTTCGGTAAAATATATATATATATATAACAAAACAGAGATTAACCTTATGATGCTGTCCTGTGGAACAACCTGTTCCTTTATTCTATTGCTTTACGTTATCGATTTTATAAGTATAACCACCAAAGATTCATTTTTGGGGGGTAACTAATACCCCCAGCACCCTACAGTGTGATCAAACGAAATTTTTGATAATTTATTTAATCCTTATTTGTCTATAAAACTGTAATACCAGGCAAAATACCAGTATATAATTTATATTTGATCTGTTGTGTATACGTTTTACACATTCCCCAACCACACACCCAGTCACATATATATATATATATATATATATATATCAATCTAGCACTGACTTGTTGATGTTGCTGCCCTCTTTGAGCCGCTCTCCTGAGGCTCCGGTTTTAGTTGCTCGCTCGCTGCCGGCCAGATCCACCAGACTCAACTTGCTGACCCGTTCTCCACTCGTCTACATACAAAAACAAGAGGAAAGCCAATCCCAGGACGTTTAGTTCTTTCCCTCAGCTTAACTCCTAAGTACACTAGTGAGGTAGTGTGTGTATGTGTGTCTCACCCCAGACTGCAGGTCTCGCATAGTGTGCGTGAGGATGACAATGAAGACGGCGTGTGATCGGCTGCTCTCCTCGTTCATGTTCGTGGCAGCCACTGTTCGTGACTTGTTCCCCTCTGACATCAGAGACTCAATGTCCTGAAAATAAAAGGACAGGATTAACTCTAATAGCTCGTATTATCGTAACAGTGTGTTGTGAATCTACAGGAAATGATTGTGGAATTACCTTGTAGCTGGTCACAGCCAGACGGGAAAGACCATCAACATAAGGTCCCAAAACCTTGTGCTCCCTCACTCGCAACACCTGAGACGTTCTGAGGGGAAAAAAACAAAACAACAAAAACTACAGTCAAGTTAAAGTAAAGAATTATTATTAACAAACCAGATGTTCAACCAGGGTTGCCAGGTCGTCCAAAAAAAAATCAATCCCCAAACAACTTAAAATAACATATTCACAGCTCTGAACCAACTGTCCTCTTACAATAATAAAATCAAAGTGAAATTATTGACCTACTGTGCTTGCACACAGAGAAATTTGACCTCTGCATTTAATCCTTCTGTGCACACACTTGTCCAGAGCACACGTTGCTCTGCCATGCACACCATTGTTGTTCAGTGCTCTCTTGATGATGGATTTAAATATTTACCCAAGCCTAAAGAAAAAAAAATCCTAAGAAGTGGAGTTTCTTTGTGACCTCTTGGAGTATTACGAGCCTTGCTTTTGGCCTTGCTTCTGATCTTTGGTGGTCGAAGACTCCTTGGAGGGTAATAATGGTTTTGAATTTCCTCCATTTGTACACAGCCTTTCTGATCGTGAACTGGTGAAGTCTGAACTTTTTATGGTTTTGTAACCTTTTCCACCTTGATGAGCATCAACAACTCTTCTTTTGAGATCCTCAGATATCCCCACTGTCTGTACCAGGATACACTTTCACAAACATGTATTGTGTAGATCAGACTTTGATAGATCTCCATTCTTTAAATAAAACAGTGTCCACTCTCACTTGATTGTCATCCCACTGACAATCCTGTCTTAAATTTTACCTTTACATTATCTCCTGATCCTTAAGATTCGCATACTTTTGCAACTTGCTGACAAGTAATACTGTCAATTATTAAAAATTATTTTCCTAAATAAATACATGTCAGCGTCTAATCTTTTTGTCGCATTTGTTTGACTTGGTTTTCTTCATCTATTTTTTTTAGCATTCGTTTTAGGATTTATTGGACAATTTGATGAATTCGAAACTGTTTCAGTTTTAGGTCAAATTTATGCAAAGATATAGAAAATTCTAAAGGGTTTTCAATCTTCCAAACATCACTATATGTTCTCTACAAAGCTATGAAACTCCATAGTCTGATATCTTTTTTTCAGAATCGATTTCTACCTGAAATCCCTGCAGGCTGATTATCAGGAGGAAATGAGTTACATTAAAGTTGGAGCCCTGGCCTACAGAACAGTGGATTTTCAGGAACAAGCTAAACATGTTCAAATATTTGTAAAGCTCACTGTGACTGGGCCGGCCACTTTAGAAACAGAAACTGTTTAGTGATGACTCATCCTACCTCACTCAAGGCTTAGAGCCCAGGTTCTCCTTCATTTTATACCATGAATGCTATTCAAAATAAAACTTTAAGTGGTCAGGTGATCTGTGGGAGTGTCCTCTTACCCTTTGGGATCGAGGAGATCTCGGACTTTCTCGTTGTAGATCTCCATGTAGGAGACTTCGACAGTGAAGCTCTCTCCCTCTCTCTGCTCATGGATGGAGCGCTCAAACAGTGAGCTGCAAAGGCGAGGGATAAGACCGGGCTGTTCAGCGGAACCCATCATGGTGTACGACTTCCCTGAACCTAAAATCAGACAAAGTACAGGGTACAGTATAGAAACTTAAAATACTACCACACTGACTATTAAACTATCAGCATTTCTAAAAAAAATTATAATATATGCTGCAAAATATTACATATCAACAAGTGAAAATATATTGAATATAGTCAAATTTACCTAGTATTTCTTATAATAAGATTACCATAAACAAAATATAAGGTTACTGGATCGTTTTCTACTTATTTACTTACTTAAGCTTAAAATAATTTTAGCAGATAAATTTGCTTGTTTAAATCATTTATTTTGAGAACAAAATAAAATTACCTGCCAACATAATAAGAAAATGTACAAATTTAAATGCAGTTTAATAATTGTATAATATTTAAATTATTTAATAGACTTAATAAATTAATTGATTGATTATTTTTAATTATTTATTTTTATCTGCAATTTTATAATAGGAAATGCTACAAAAATAGAATTTTCACTTGGTAAAGTGTAAAAAATATAATGTACCTGTTTGGCCATAAGCGAATATGCAGGCGTTGTAGCCTTGGAATGCGTTATCCAAAAGTTTCTCCCCCAAACACTGAAATACAATGTTCTGACCTAAGAGTGAAAAATACACAATCAGGTGGACACAAACAAAAACATCAAGTGACACAAATTCATTTTCAGTAACCACTTTATCCTGGTCAGTCACTGTGAACTCACAAGTTTATCCCAGAAACACTGTGCATCACGAAATTTTATACAGACAGTCCATCTAATGCAAACTTTCCCCGTGTCATGAAGCTTCAAGATAGAGACTGACCTCTGACTATTATAAAGCACCGACACAGAACACTACTCACAAAACAGCTAGAAAGATGCCTCCCGACAGAAAACTTCACCATATCAATACACAATAACACACCTTTGTAATGCATTTATATGGAACATCTGCCACGTAAGTCCCTGTGTAAATGTTTATTATGGAAATGTTCAAAAGTTGTGCAGCAATATAAACTTGGGATTTATTTTGCAGCTTGAATTACTCAGCTGACCAATCAGAATAAAGAACCCTGTGGTATAAAAGTCCTAATAAAGTTTTT
>JAOVVF010000008.1:20949645-20962323 GCA_028565595.1 Duopalatinus emarginatus | reverse complement strand
TCTAGAACCGCCTATGGTAACTACAGAGGATGTGTATTTGAAAATCTTGAAATATCATTGTTTCTTTACTATTCACATTTAACCCCTTCCTATATATAAAATCAATATTATATATAAATATAATCAATATTATGAACAACAGAAATCAAGTAGTGTAAGTAGTGCCCAATTGATTGACAGCAGCGTCTACCAAAATCATGCATCATAATATTCATAAATTAAATGTGATGGTTTTTTGATAAAAACTAAAGCAATCTCTGCTAATGTCACTGCTAGGTTTGCAGAGTATAATCGACATGCAAGTCTACTTTAAATATAAACATATACTCTGATGACCTCATAAAGATAATGTGTGTTCCTGAAAAATTTGATTTTTGAACCTGCATGTTTTTCATTACAAGACAGAAAGCCTGAGGATAATTACACTCCGTGGGGAGTGCACCCATGGGGAGCAAGGATTATCTTTCTGAAATGTCCTTATATAAATGTCCTTTATAAGAGAGCGCAGATACACAATGTTCTCTGTTTATACTCTTTCCCTGCTACGATGTTCCCTCTCTGCTAATCCCAGTGTCAGATCTTGTATCTTGTCTTCTAGGATATCTCAACTGAAAGATACACAGAGACCATAAATTGGCATAACATGATAAAAGTATAAACATGAAAAACAAGAAAACGAGTGTATTAAATATAACAGTAATCAGACGTCCTGTGGAAAAGATTTCAGATTTAATCTGAGCTTTATTCTGATTCCACACAGAGCCTGATTTCTCCTACCTGGATGCGTTGGCTCCCTACCAGCCGCTGGCCATGAAGTGTGTGTACTGCCCCATCGACACGCGCCTCAACTTCCACCAGGTTTCCAAACTCCTAAAGGAGGTTCAGGTACACATAATTCCCCTGCCCCAATGCTCTGTGTTTATCAATTACTGTTCTAGTTCTATATATATTTTCATCTCTTGTTCTTTTGTTTAAATGTGTGTTTGTGTGTTTGTGTTTGTGTGTGTGTGTGTGTGTGTGTGTGTGTGTGTGTGTGTGTGTGTGCATTAGCCACTTCATGTGGTGTGTCCAGAGCAGTACACTCAGCCACCTCTGTCTCAGTCTCACCGGTCTGATCTGATGTTGGAGTTACAGCCTCCTCCTCTGCCCTACAGCAGATGCTCCGTTCTTAATCTCCCCTTTCACCGCACGTACGAGCGTGTTCAACTTCTGCCCGAGGTTAGCGTGTGTGTGTGTGTGTGTGTGTGTGTGTGTGTGTGTGTGTATGTGTGTGTGTGTGTTTTTAAAATAACTAAATCAGATTAACCACATAGTATTTTTAGGTAGCTCGTCTGAAAAAGCAGAAATGCAAACCTCAGTACGGTAGTTGATGATCCCACTGAGTCCGCTACTGAAAGATTCAGTATTTCAGTTTAGTAGCTTCTGATAAATATACAAACAACGGCATTGAGTAACTGGGCTCAAGAAGAACAAGTCACTGATGGGTAAAGTGAATAACACTGATTATCTCGTTACAGTGGCATCTTTCTAAGGGGTGGAATATATTAGGCAGCACATTCTTATAGCTGATGTGTTGGAATTTACAAACGTAGGCAAGTGTGAAGATCTGGGTGACTTCGACAAGAAATAAATTGTAAAGGTGACATGACAAGGTCAGGTCGTCTTTAAATCAGCACGTCTTTTGTGGTGTTCCTTGTACGTAGTGGTTAGTATTTATCAAAACGGGTCCAAGGAATGTGAACCGAGGACAGGTTCATGGGTGCCCGAGGCTCACTAATCTACATGAGGGAGTAAAAGCTAGACCGTCTAGTCCGATTTCCATAGAAGATCAACAGAAGGATCTGTTTCTAACCTGTTGGTGCCAGCTACCACAGAACACTTTCAGAGGTCTTGTGGAGTCCATGCCTTGATGAGTCAGAGCTGTTTTGGTGGCTCTAGAAATTATAAAGGCATCGATTTGAACTTTCATACATATTGCTGTTAGAAAATTAGCATTTAAAAAAAAAAAAAGGAGGTGACGATTATTTGAAAAATACAGGAACAAGTTTGTTTGGAAATGGTCCTAATGCTTGATATACATTATTCTTTAGGGCGTGTTTTAATCTTTAAAAGGGGAAATATGCTTACCACAAAACTGAGAGGGTGGGGGGGGGGGTTAAAAAACAAGTCTGAACAGCCCTCTAATCCTGTTGGGTGTCCTGTAGGATGCACAGTAAAGAGTGTGTGAAACACACAAGCACACTGACTGTCCTTATAGTAGAATCGTTATGAAGTTTTTCGGTCATTGTGATGACTATTTTCAAATTTCAGTGTAAAGTTGAAAGATCAGGAACAAGCTGGAACATATTCAGCATCTAACACCTTTGTCTTTCTGCTTTCAGCTCGCCAAAACTCTCGTACCCTCTGAGATTAAACCAGGCATCTCTGTGGCAAACGTGTCAGCAGTTCTGCAATCGAAGGACAACAAGCATGTCCTCCAGGTCTGTGTGCGACTTGTGCTTAATGATACATTTCTAAAGGATAGGATAGGAAACATATTCTAGTTTTCTCTGGGCAATTAAAAACAATCTGTGCTTTCATATAAAAGCCCTTTTTTTTTTTCATAAGATGTCATAAAATGAGGGATAATGAACGCCTGTGTTCATTGCCTTATCATGTTTCAGTCTAAGTGCCCCAGGGAGACTGAGAAAACTGAAACTGGAGTGTGTCTGTGTGTCAGAGGGAGACAGATGGACTACACATCACAGCCTGATGTGACTTTTAGCTCCACATCCTTGGCTTTTTTTTCTTTTTATGATTCCATCCATTATAAGAGAATTTCCTAAAAAATGTTTCTGGTTTCGTTTATTGTCTTGAACATGTGGTGATTACTTGAATCAGTATGAAATTAATACAGTGTCTTAAACTATTTAAACTCCTGTGATCAGCTTTAGACAGGATCTGTTAGGGTGAACTGACAAGGAACAGAAGTTCAAGTACTTACAGACTTTTAGTACATACTTAAAATGTCATGTTCTTACAAACCCAAGGTCTTATTACTTCTTGGGAAGAATCGCAGCATTTCTCCTGTCCATATTTGTGGGATTGTTTCCATATTTGTGCATGTGATTATTCTAGATTTTGGAAGACAAGAAAAGAAAACAAGAACACAGGAGCATTGATGGTCATCAGCATTAAAAAAAAAAACTATGACAAAAAACAGAAAACATTTGCATACCACATGACAACCAAGAAAAGAAAAAAATTGCACAATTACAAAAAGACCTACACTATATGGACAAAACTATTCTGTTCCACTGCATCACAGTTCAGTGTTGGTGTACTTTAAACCACTCCGTCTGATGCTTGACATTGGACTGGGAGATGTGAGGCTTGCATGCAGCTACTCAGACTTTTAAGCGCGATGCACCACGTTCTGCTTTGTGGCTGAGTTGCTGTTGTCTCCCAATTAACCCAGTGTTCTAAAATTTTTCTTTGCTGACGTTAAAAAAAGATTATTTTATTTATCACTGTAGTGTTCAGTGTGTTATCATCCTTAAACATAATCATAGTCCTGAGTATTTTCCCTATAATATTACACACGAGTCTATAATGTGTGCGTGTGCTTGTGTGTGTGTGTTTAGATGGTGCCCAAGCCTACTCCCGTGGCTCCCAGTAAGAAGAGGAAGAGGCTGATGGAGGAGGTTCCTGAACTGTCGAGCCCGAAGCCCCTGCTGAGCGGAGGTGTGCCTCTGGAGGCCTTCCTCGCCTCACTGCACAAGGTGGGAAAGAGCATCTATAAATATCAGAATTCTATTGTAAATTATGCTACAAGGCCAGGAATTATCCTATTTTTGAACGTAAGGACACACTGGCATAATAAATATGTAGTGGTCTGGAAACCCCTTTTATAATACACTGAAGTGCCAGAAAAAACTGGCACAACCAGGCTAATACTTGGTGGGTCCGCCACTGGCACTTGGCATGGACTTCATATATATATTTGAAATTTGGTTATCAGAAATCATTACTTACCTACTACCTATTACCTACTACTTATATTAAAAAAAATCTCAACCAACTGACAGACGTATTTGCTTGTTAAATTTATAACAAGGAGGAAAGTATAATCAAGATAAGATGATTAATCTGCAGTTTTATACTCCTGTACTTTTTTAAATAAAAGAAATGTACAATGATAATTGGTATTCATGTGGAAGTATTCATCTGACATTGTGAATGGGAGTGCACCTAAAACATATACTATACGCAGTCTGAGCAAGCTAAGAGCATGCATTGATAACGTGCAAAATATCCAATAATGCTAAATACCCAACATTCCCACCCTTTGATTCCTTTGAAATCACCCAGAGGCGAGAAAATGACCACACGGCTACATGTATGATTCGGGGGAATTCTTCCTCCGTGGTTTTCTTCGTGATGCAGAGATATGATGGGTTAATCATAGAATGCATAAGCATAAGACATGACATACCAAACAAGTTATGTTATGAGGCGCAACAACCACAGTCAAGGTGCAAGCAGGATTTCCCACACACTTACCCAAGTAGGGGTTCAGTACTACAAAATCTCTACAATAACGAGTTGATCGGTGCAGTTTTAAAGTGGATTTAAAAGCCAGAACAGTTTCAGTCATTCAGGGGTGCCTCCCCAGAGATGCAGGCAATTCAAAAACATAGTGAGAGTCTAATACAAAATGATTAATATGTGTAAAGGTGTGTGTTGCTTGTGTTCAGTGGTTCTTCCTCAGTAAGGCCTCAGTTACCAATTACTCCTCATAGTTAGCTGGCTCGCTCATTGCTAACAGAGGACATGGAATGACCTGCAATATTCAAGGTAAGTGGATTTGCAGTATTAGTGATGCATTTCCTAAACATACTCCTTAACCAATATGATCTTTATGAGCAGCCAAGACAAGGTTATAAAACTAAATGAAATACACTGAAGTGCCAGAAAAACGTGTACAGACGAGCCAATGGAGATTACATAGCAATGCCACTTGTGCACCTCATCGGTTGTGTTCAACAGTGTGATTATAAAGCAGTCTATGGAACCTTTATAATGGTATGGGGTTTGTTTAGATGGCATTCTATGGGATCCCTGGGAAGTCTATAAACATCTGTGACAGGTGAACACTGTGTGCCTCCTTTCTGACAAGTTACACCCGTTTACATTTACGGCATTTGGCAGACACTCTTATCCAGAGCGACTTACAAGGTTTCTGGTATTACAGGTAGGTCAAGGTAGTGTTAGGAGTCTTGCCCAAGGACCCTTATTGGTGCAGCACAGACTGGCTGTCCAGACCGGGAATCGAACCCGGGTCTCTCACATGGAAGTCAATGATGTTACCACTGTACCACACCAACCCGTTCATGTCCTGCATTCATTCTAATGGGTTTGGCCTCTTCCAAAAACGTCTAAAGGCACCAAATTATGGTTAAAGGAACACTTATCTGATTTTGAGGTTTTGCCAGGCACAAGATTTTAGAATTGTGGACTATTCTGCAGGAATGATGGTGTTCATTGCCTAGAGAAGTCCTACATTCCTGGTACCAATTTTTTTTTTTTTTGGCACGTCAGTGTAAAATCATTCCCATGTTGCTTGGTAAAGGATGTTTATGTTTTCATAAAGTTAAGATGTCAATGTAGAAGATGAAAAACTCCAGTGTGGTCCAAAAAAAAAAAGTATGTTGTATGTGGTTTTCCAGAAGTTAACCACAGTTGTATCCGGTAGGCATTCACCAGACAACTATTAAAATAAGCGACGTTATAATCACAGCAAATGATTTTCAGGTTTATCGCCAGTGTGTCTGAAATTTACGATTTGGTCCAGGAAATTCTAGTTAGAGTGCATGACTGTTTAATCTGATGCAGGAAAAGGAAATGAACGGAAAGTGCTACATTAATGAAGCTTCTTATTATTGCTCCAGCATTTTATCATCTTGTTTGATGGTCTCTGGGCCGTGCACTTCCACAGAGGCAGGGAATTAGTGCAGTGTAATCCCGTTTGTATTACTGTTAAATCCCCATTAAGAGCGGAGAGATGGAGGGTGATGAATGAAGCCGTCCACTTCTAATAGCATAAGGGTCTCGTGTGTGCAATATAGAGAGTGTTAGCGAACACGGTGTGTGTGAGAGAGACGCTTCATTTCTGTTCCATTACCAGCTCTTAATGATCCGGAGTGAAAAGCAGTGACGTAAGTCATGGAAAAGCTGCGATCCATTTTCTGCAGCATGCGTGTCTCTTTAGGCAGGAGAAAAGCTGTGGGATTTGAGAATTAGACCCCTGATGGCACTCTAAGTTGATGCAGAAAGGTGGTGCACAGACACATTAAATTGGAAAAAAAGAGTAGCTATAAGCCATTGGTGTGGACTTGGAGAACTATGCTTATTATTTATCCTGGGCAGCATTAGGGAACATTGGACAGTCTAGCTGCTTCTAAGACCCCAAATGTGGATGTCAAATTTTTTTTATTTATTTATTTATTTATTTTTTTTTACTGTTTAATGGTGTTTACAAAACAAGTTCCTGTTGCCACTTGCACTATAGCAGATGCTCCCTCACCAGCCTCTTTATTTCCCTGTTGAACTACATCTTAATAATACAAGAAAATGCAGCATACCATAATACAGAGACTGCCCTAACCCACCAACCTGAAGAACCTGTCTGAAAACCTACCGTTTTAGATAGATAGATTGATCGATCGATCACTTTATTGATCTCAGAGGGAAATTCAAGTGTCACAGCATAGCAATATATTATAATAAGAACATATTTGGGCGGCACATTCCAGTCATGGGCAATCAATGAGCAATCAATGAGCTCAATCATACAGGCGTGGGTGGGAGCATTTTCCTCCATCCCTGACAAATGGTGGCTACCATCACATGATGGAGGAGAGACGTCCGAGTGGCGATTGGATAGTGTAAATTGGGGAGAAAATTGGAGCAAAAAGGCGAAAATAAATGAAAAATGTATTCATACGAGTGTGTTAATATAAACCTGTGATTTGCCCTGCAGTCAGCACTATTGTCAGAGCTGCTGTTCTAGAAAACTAATCAACATCTAAACAATTAAATGGAGAATTCAGCAGAACCATGGTACAGGTTTCAGCAGTAAACAGTTTACAAAAGATCTAGCCTTGCTGATAAAGCTGTATCCTGAAAATGTATAGAAATACTGATTGGGTGAAGCATTGCAGTGAAGCAACCACTTAGGCATAAAAAAAAAACATCCTGCAAAGTTGCAACAACAAGAGCCCAAGCTAACTTTTACCGCAGTATGTACAGGATTAAGTGCAGAGCGAAAGTTTGTGAACTGGGATAAAGTGGGATCTAGGCTTGATTTAACGTATATAGGTTATCTGTTGTATATAAGGCCGCCCTCTCAGGCTGCACAGCCAAGAGTCGTGGGAAAGAAAGTGCTCGGAAGTCCTCCAGAGACCTAAAGCTGCGTCGTAAGCACTAAAACATACAGCGCGTCTTCAATCACCAGCTAATTAAAAGTGCAGCGAGTCCTCTTTAGCAGGGTCATATGGCCAGTCTGAAACATCACTGCAGAAAATACTGCAGCGAACTCGCCTTCCAGTTTCATTAGTGCGTGATCGATATGCTAAATGCCTGTGGAAAGCTGGCAGGATTAGCTTACGCATGTGAACGAGAGAACTAGGACGATGCTGCTGAAGATTTCGTATCATAAATCAATAGTGTTCGACTGTGTTGGGTTTTACTGTGAGAGCCATAATGCTTGAAATGTCTATTGGTGACAGTTTGTATTGTTTAGTTTAGTTGGTTTAATCAAAACATAGTATACGACCGCACACTTGATCCAGTGGCGTGTAACAGTAAGATGATTAAGGTACCTTTTTTTTTTTTTTTTAAATGGTCACTGTTTATGAACATGCAGGCGTGAATCAAATACGGTTGGAAACTATGATGTAAACTGTACATACTGTATGTAATTCAGGTAACAGCACAAAAGCCTCCACTATTGTAAGTAAGACAGAAAAAAACGCAGTGCTCACAGATCACGTCACATTATGAAAGGAAAATCTGTGCATGACACAAGGGATTCATGTCCTGCACATCGGGTAATGATGTGTAATGCAAATGTGCTAACAACAGTGGCGATCTCTCAACGGCAGATCTCTAATAAGCCAAGTGTTGATTGGCAGACTGCATTTACAAGCCAGACAAAAAGTGCCAGAAAAACTGGTACACCGATGTAATTCTTAGAAGGTCCCGCACGTGTGCGTAGGACTTCAGAAATACAGAAATATTCCGTATGCAATGCATAATTCAATGAAGTATACTTCCTGTAGTGCGTTCCACAATTCCGTTGTATTCCAAGGTGTAGGAGTTCTGTGTTCCACAGTGTGTTGCATGAAATCCCAGATACCAGATTTGGAAAATACGACTTTGTGACATGTCTCTAGACGTGGGTGGTGGTGCGATGTCCAGTTGGAAGAGGCTAAACCAATTAAAATAAATGCAGGACATGAACGGGTACCTGTCAGAGATGTTTGTAGACGTACCAGGGTCTCATTAAATAGCAGCTGAACAAACCCTATTACATTATTATATAATTATATAACAATCTGGACCACGGTGTACCAGTTTTTCTGGCACTTCAGTGTATATTAAGTGAGTGTACTGTAAAGTACTGTAAAGTATTTTATTGTTGCATTGTTTTTCTCTAATGCTGCTAAAAATTGCACTTCTGTTTATTTATTTTTTATTTATTTTTTTTATGTCCTGGAATTGTCCTGTATATCGTTTTTTAAAAAAAGTAATGGAGACATAAATATTTATTTGCTTTATCATCAGCATTGCCTGCAGTTTGGAAACTACTAATTCACAGCACATGTCTGAGGTCTACGTATTTGCATGCCGTGGTTTAGTCAAATTATAAAAGGCAGCAGTACATTAAGGACAGATTCAGCACTAGAGCAGGTTTGAATTTAGCTACTTTAAGTAGAGAAACTGGAAAGACAGACGCTGAAGTTCCAGAAAAACTGGTACAGACTGTAAAAAAAAAAAAAAAAAGCTGGTACAGAATGGTAGTGACTCCACACTGCCATTTCATGGGACTCCTGATACATCTACACACATCAGTGTGCCACCACACACGTCTAGAGAAATTATGATTAGAGCTAGTCATCTGAGTTTTGGGTTTTGCGTTATAGCATGTCTATTTTATTATATACTTTTTATAACCTGGGATTTTTATCTATTTTCCCCCCAGTTTTTAAATATCTGTTTTACATATTTTTGTTGTTTTATCCTTTTTTGTTTGTCATTCTTGTCTGTGGTCAGAACGGAATCTCTGAGGTGAAGGTGGAGGAGACATCCGACGGCCACATCCTGCACTTGCAAGCCGAGGACGCTCTCATCCAGTTGGAGGAAGATGCAACGCACATCGTCTGCGACAACAACGAGCCACTGCGCACTGCTCTCAGGGACCTGGTGCTCCGTTTCCTCCAGAAGCTCTGACCTCTGACCTTTTTGGGTTCGGACTCTCTGACCTCAGTGTGGCTGTAAAATGCATTGTGTTGATCCACTGGAGCAGTAATGGTCAGCAGTGATCATTTGGACTGAGGCAACTGGGGTCAGTTTGTGTAAAAACAGAAGCTTGTTGTAAATGTAGGAGAGATGTGTCTCAGGGTAGGAAGACCTCACTGGTGAGCACTGTATTTCAAGCAGGATATATTCCTGGGCCAGCATTCCTTATAGTACTAATGACTGATCAGTTTGTGTCCTATTCCTCCTGCTCCTGAGCCACTTAAAATTCCCAGAATGCACTGCATTCAGAAGAAAAGTTATCGTGTAGCACCGTATCAGTTTATCAAGGTTAGCAATGAAATATGTATTACTAGGAGCTTTTATTTAAAAAAAAAAAAAAAAGTATGAACAAAGTGCATTTTCACTCCTATTTAATGAAATGTTAATGTATTGTAATTAAAATATAAATATAGAACTAGACAGTAATTTGTTGCTAGAAAATGGGACATTTTGGTTTGAAATTGTCTGCATCAGTAACCTATATGTACGAGAAGTGGCAGAAAAACTGGTAGTGTACAAACTGTATTTCTGCCCTCCTACGCTCCCAGTAACAATGAACTTATGGAAATATTCTGTTTCAGTGAACACCATACTTTCTGCAGAACGGTCCACAATGTTGAGATCTAGTGACTTATGTGAAAACATCAAACTCTCTTCCTCTAACCGTAATTTGGTATCTGTAGACGTCGGAGGAACGTTGTCCACACAGTGTGTTCACCTGTCTGAGACATTTGTAGTCGTACTGGGGAACCCATGGAATACCAGCTAAACAAACCCTGTACCATTGTAAAGCTGCCGTAGATGTTTATCGCTTTATGTACACACTGGCGGAAGCAACCAGTGATGTGTGTAGGTTGCTGTGTATTTTGCATAGGCTTGTCTGTACCAGTTTTCCTGGCACTTCAGTGTATACATATGCAATAATAATTTTGATAAATTGTCTTGTAATAACTTCATATCGCCTTTAAACCCTTTAAAAAGGAAGTCGAACGGAATTCAGTAAACCTTTTTACAAACCACATATCCAACACATCCTGTAATACATCAACCTGTAAATCTGTACAAGTCAGCCTTTCAGAGATGGAGCTACTTTTCCAGAGGAAAGAATTCATGGTCACGTGTGTTACCGATGTAGGTCTGATGGCGCGACCACAAAACCTAAAGCGCAAATAAGCATAGTGACTTTGCATTGCTGTCATGTTGCAAAGTAGGAATAACACATCTTAGGTCTAAGAACTGCTTAGGGAAGACTTTCTCCCATGTCTGTGTCATCCCAAGACCTTTAGTATTAGTGTAGCAGTTTTACTTTTGCCTTTGTGTTGTATAGTTCCATATATATGTTTATTTATAGAACTGAATGACTGCCCTTTCAGGCTTATAGTCCGTGAGTGAGCCTTGATGTGAATGCCGATTGGGACATTATAAGAATGTTCGAATCTTTTATAATTTTGTAATAAATAAAGTTTCTTAAATGTGTCTTTTTCTCCCCTACACTAATCAGTGAATGTTCTGACGTTTTGGCACAAGAGGTCAGAACTGAGCAGCCTGATCATCTCCGCTAGCTTCTAAAAATAGTTAAGAGCCAGATTGATTTTAATTCCAGTTAGTGAGACCGTTAGTTTTGCCTCTTTTTTTTTTCTGTAAGGAATGTGCTTCCTGATAATGAAATCAGTGGAGTGCTGCAGAGTGGCCATGCAATTCAGCCTTAAAAGTGCACTAGAGTGGGCACGCTTACCTCGACTACCAGCGAGTTGGTGTTCAGTTTGGTGCAGTTATTGTGAGCTGCAGCAGAAAGTGGGGAGAATTCTGTCTGGCTTTGAAATGACTAATCACCTTACTTATCCCTGCATACTTCTATCTAGTTTTCATCAGATTATTGAACGGGAGGATACCGAGCACAAGTGTTTCCTCGTATTGCCCTTGTGCTTTTATCTACAAAATACCATTCCTATCTGAGACTGAGATTCTGAACTAAACACCTGTTTGAATATTTATATTCAGGCCACATTGACTCAGAAAAGCATGTATCAGGCCGCACACAAACGGTCCCAACAACAAAATGACTTCACATGTTTCTCATTATTCTAATTCTGGTCATGCTGTTCATGATAGAACTACTACGACCACTGTTATAACCAGAGTTTATTATTGTCTCACATACATTACGGCGGAGTAGGTGGTATGTGATAGGTGGTGCTGGGGTCTCAACCATTAAACCCCCACTGCCCATTTAAGATACATATATTCAGTTAATAATTAGAACATTTAACTTCTTCTTCAAGTGTCGAGCATTTCCTTAGGCCACACACAAACACACACACTGTTTTCACTTAGTTGCTTTCCTACAACTTCAGAGGTTACATTAGTTTTTTTAGCCTCATGTGGTAAATTAGCAAACCCATTAAGATGGTCTGCATGACATCACTTATGGACTGGATTTGCTCTTAGCATATTTCTATAAAAAGCTTTTAGCCTTGAAGTTCCAGTGTGAAAATTAAAGAAGAAAAAGTTTTGGATATTTGGATAAATGTGATTTTCTTCATCATTTTCACCAAACTATTCCTTTAGTATTCAGGTTGACAGTCTGGTTTCATGGCTTCACCATTCAAAAAAAAACAACACACACCCCCACGAGGGCAGCAGATTAGCGCCAGCACAGCTGTTCATTTACTAAGCCGAGAGGGGACTTTCTTCAGTAACGTAACTCTGACACCACTCACTCTACTCAAACGCTCCCCTCGATTAACCGCTGCTTGAGGCGTCCACCTTTCAGATCATGTTTGTTCAGTTAGGGAGGATCAGTGCACATTTGGCCATTAGGACATGTTGGGATTTGAGCCCAGAGCATGTTACACTCCACTGAGCTGTAATAGGAGTGTCTCTCTCTTTTTGTCTCCTGGGCTTCAGGAACGTGATTCGGTCTGTTTGGTGATATCATATGGATTCAAAAGCTGCAAATCTGTCTCACTTTCTTGCCTCCAGTGTGCTGATGGTAAAGTTCTGCCTTAGTCACACAAACACAAAAGGCTGTCACTACTGATTTGAAGTGAACGTGCACTATTTGCCTACTGTGCTTGCACACAGAGGAATGTGACCTCCGCATTTAACCCATCCGTG
>JAOVVF010000008.1:20899902-20914712 GCA_028565595.1 Duopalatinus emarginatus | reverse complement strand
TACATAGATGGAAGCGAGTTCTTCCTCCGTAAGGCTTTATATTGCTCCACGACAGATTGTGGATTTAAAACCTGTTTTCTATGTGCTGCTGTAAACAGACTGTGCAGTAATGGCGAGACTGTTCATCTGTACTATACCACTGAGAACTCCAGAGTTTATCACAAAGAGGAGCCCAAGAGCATGGAGATGAATGCAGAGGTAAGAGCAGTATATAGATGCAGCATGATTCCTGAACTTGGCTGTAGTGCACTGTTTCTTAGAAAGTGTACAATACTTGGAGTGCCACATTCTGTCACATAGTAGTGGAAAGGAACTGTCATATAAGGAGAACAGTACAGAGTAATGTACATTATTACTCATGTGTGTATATATATACTTTCTTGTGGTCGTCCATGACTTGAAGTATCGAAGCAGTTTAGGCAGGCAGTTTTAATGTTATGGCTGATTGGTGTGTGTGTGTATAAATTTAAAAAATTGCTAACATAACAAGAAATATTGTACACAAAGCCATAATTTGAAGCTGGACCTTCAGTGATCTAGCCTGTTGCTCTTGAATCCATTTGCATACACATTTGTGGACATTTCTTAAGACATGTTGTATTATTTTATTTCTGGTGTGCTGCTTCATTCAGTCTGTATTTGTCATCTCTAGCACACAGATGCTGTTGAGTTTCTGATCCACTCATACCCGAAGTTTGTCTCTGTCTCAAGTTTACCGTGTGACTCTGCAGACGACAAGGTGAGACTTTTTACTGATGGAAAATAATCACCCTATTTTTATGTGTTGTGTGTCTGGATTGTATCTTGGTAGGATTTTATCCATGTGCATTTCAAACACCAATTTCCAATGTTAGAGGTATGATATTATAGGTATGATATTTCTGCTAATACCATCTATTATTTAAACTTCTCAGTTTAACTCGCATTAAATAACAATGTAAATACACTAAAGTGGCAGAAACACTGGTACACCTGACTAAAAGTTGGTAGAAATCGGATAATCTACTGAGATTCCACAAGCAGAAATATTTTGTTGGCAATAAACACCATACTTCCTGCAGAACGATCCACAATTCTGAGATCTGGTGACTTCTGTGGGAACGGCAACACCCCAAACTCAAATGAGTGTTCAGAGAGATTTATAGACATACTAGGGGTCCCATGGTATGCCAGCAAACACACACCATTATGTAGCTTCCAGAGATGTCTGTTGCTTTATATGCAACCAGTGATGTGCATAGGTGGTGGTGGTATGTGTTTTGCACCATTGCCACTACAATGTAATACACTCAATCCTAACAAAAGAATTACAGTCAAGTTTTTTTTATAACAAGACATACAAAAGTAAATATCTTTTTCCAGTTCCAATATTTGTGGTTACAGAATCCAGTGTTTTCTTTTCACCATATCTTTTCAATGTCCTCTTTTCTGTTTGCTTTAAGATGGATATCATATTGTGATGTTCCATTTGTAATCCCACTAAAGTTTTTAAAATTGATGCTTTAAATATGTGGACAGATATAAACCATGTACAGACTGTGGTCTTGTCCTGATCAACAATGTGCCTCTCATTCTGCAGGTGTCTTTGGCGGAGATGCTGTTTGCTAAAGGACTCATCCACACATCTGAACCTTTGACCAGAGAGTGAAGATTTCATCTGTTCACCATAATTGCCCAGAACAAGACTTTGCTTTTCTAATTTTCTTGTTTGTTAAAAATTAGGATTAAGGTCATAATCAACCGTTTAATATCTACATATTTGCAGTAAACTATAAAACTCCAAAGGCTGATTTGTACACGTCTTACTACCTGGACAAGCATGAGTGAGAGTCGATAGAAAGAACTTGAACGATGTAACTTTTATGCACTAAACGGGCTGTAGAGTTTATATAGATGTACAACTAGCCATCATATTAAATAAGTGAGATAGGACTAAAAATAAATTTGAAATTAGCATGGTTAAATATAACCATATAAAATGTCATTCTACATTAGTATAGAATCAGCTCAGAGTGTATGTGGAGTAAACTGTTATGTAAACAGTGTCCTGATGCATGTAAACTGATTCATCATCATTAACGATGTCTGGCAAATGGAAAAAGGTCATACAAAAACACAATATTGTTTTTATCAGTATCTATTTTACACCACAAATGTTATTGAAAACTCATTTACAGCTTTGAGCATGACACAGAGGAAATTAAGAGAGCAGGATGTCCAATAAATACAAGAAGGATGATTTCACTTCCAAGTGTATTCCTCACCAGGCTTCAGTTCCCTGCAATGACAGAACATAGGGGGTTTAGCCTACCTTTACACCTTACCCTGGTAATTCAATCTAAATTAAAGTATGTTGCAGCCGTTCCACAGTGAAATATAATCACTGTCTAATCTCAGCCTTAACTCAGACTTTTGCTCTGGCATGTAATCTTATAAATACAAAATGCAACTAAAAATGTCAGTGTTGGATGTGTTGGCTGTCTTTTAACACTATTCAACACTGCATGAATGAAACACACCTGCTGTACAATGCACTCTTGTTCCTGAAAGCTGTCAGTTTCTGATCATTCCACCTGTCCAGGTAGATGCCCATAACAAAGCCCAGTGGGACCAGGACGTTCACCCAGTGCTCACGCACCATCGCTGCGAAGTTCACCATGATGCCTGGAACAAAACTTACATTCAGTGACCATGTTTTATATTGGATCTTGCACAGGGGTGTTTAAAAGGTCCAGTAACCAGTTCTGATTATTTTACCTGTCCAGCAACAGTTAGGTTTAAATGCGGTCCAGATGTGGAACCAATTTCTGGACTGATAATCTTTTCTGTTAAAGGTTGGGAACTTTTATCAGTAGTATGTATGTGGTTGGTGTGGTACAGTGGTAACATTATTGGCTCCTATGTGAGAGACATGGGTTCGATTCCCGGTCTGGGCAGCCAGTCTGTGCTACACCAATAAGGGTCCTTGGGCAAGACTCCTAACACTACATTGGCTCACCAGTAATACCAATAACCTTGTAAGTAGCTCTGGATAAGAGCGTCTGCCAAATGCCAAATGCCGTAAATGTAAATGTATGTAGTTCTGCCTTGGTGTATCAGGGATTTTTACCTCCTCAAGTCCCACTGCTGACTTAAGAAGCCACAAAAAGTTCAATTATGTACTATTAGTAAGTCGACCATCAATATAGTGCAGCAACACTAATGGTTGTCCAGCAGTGGTCCCTTTTCACTGATGGACAGGGCAGAGTAGCTGACATTATACAGAAAGTCAGTGAGTGTAAAGAAAAAAAAATGAACTATATAATAGTGGAGGACAGCCAGACAGGGAGTTTACTGAACTTTTTCACACTGCCCTTGTTTTACAGTTCATAACGAATATATCTAGTACATAATTTCTTTCCCATGCATAATTGTTTACACCTATCTCCTGTGGAGATGATGATGTGTGCATGTATTAGAACAGAAAGCTGCAAAGTATGCTGGGGGGTCAGTTAGCTTAGCTTAGCTTAGATACTACATGGCCTAAGTAGAATAGTAATAGCAAAAGAAAAATGGATTTATTTAATGAATAATAGTAATAATAATAACAAGATAAAAATATATGCACGGGGGGGAAAAAACTCTGTACTCTGGCAGGAGTGACAGCTCAAAGAGGCTAGCTAGCAGTTAGTTAGCTAACGCTAGCAGCAAACTAAGCTAGGTTACTTCAACTACATGCTACATTTTTAAGTAAAAAAATCCTATTTAAATAAGTAAAATTTAAAAAAAGTTAAACATAAATTAATTAATCACTGGAACCTAAACAAATATGTCGTTTTTTTAATCCACACACTGCTGTTATACAGTATTTTAACCTACCGTTGTGTAGCCTTGTTTGTTGCTATCCGGCTGCTCAAGCGGAGGTCATAGGACCATACCAACTACGTCATAGCGCTTGTAAACTATATTTATAAATACTAGCTTTAACAAAGTGTATTTTTTAATAAGCCATACCAAAATATCAAAACAAATTAAACTATTATAGTTTATAGCTATTTAAAACATTGTAAAGTGCTTTCTGAAATAGTACATATTTGTTAAAAATCCCCCCAAAATATAATGGTACATACCATAGACGCCGGGCTATAGCGGCAACTGCACAAAGGCAGAATCCCAATCAGCTAGCTACTTCCTATACACGCGCACTCTATAGGGTATAGCAATATTGATCTTTTCCACCCTACGTAGTGCACTATAGGTCTTTTAGAGAGCGAACTAGGTTTTAGCCGCAACATGGCTGAAACACAGGAAAGTGTGAGCCGTGTGGCTCTAAAAATGTGAACAAAACAATGATGTTGGTGAAGTTTGTAAATATTTATCAGGACGTACGTTTATACGAAATCACCAAGTTAAATTTAGCACGCTCTCCGGTATGCTATTATTAATAAATCTTGTTTAATAGGTATGTTTCAGGTCAGTTGGGTTAGCTAGTTTGCTAGCTACGCTGGAGCTGGTATCAGGCTGGTTAGTTGTTATGCTAGTTTACTAAATATAGTGGTCAGTTTGGTCATTTTTAAACAAAATATCCAGCTGTTTCAGTCACGTTTGGACTTAAAAGGATACAGTTGTTAAAATGTTTGTTGGTTTTGTAAAATTTTGTTCTGTATTACAATCTTCTCTGAAATTTTCTGTGCTGCTGTAATAGGTGAATTTCATCTGGGATGAGAAAAGTTATCTATCTATGTCTATCAGTCTGTGTCTGTCTGTCTGTTTATCTATTTGTCTGTTTATTTGTCTGCCAACTTGTCTGTCTGCCTGTGTATCTAGTTATGTGTCTGTCTGTCTATCTAAATGTATTTTGTGGCTGACTACAAAAGTCTGTAGTGCTTTACTGACATGCATCCTGTAAATCATGTAGAGAAAGTAATAAGGTGCATGTTGTTCAAGACAGGCCTAATCGTTTGATCACTAAATGAACACGACAATATAAGTGTGACAAGCGTGTCCTTTAATTTGTCCCCCCCCCCCATCCCTTTGTTTTAGGTGTGAGAGATCTCAGCGCTGAAGATGACGTCCATCATCAAGTTGACGGCGGTGTCTGGGGTGCAGGAGGAATCTGCTCTTTGCTACCTGTTACAGGTGGACGAGTTCCGCTTCCTGCTGGACTGTGGCTGGGACGAGAGCTTCTCCATGGACATCATAGATGCTATGAAAAGGTACTTATGGAAAGCTCCACTACGGAACAGTAAATCTATGTTTATGTTTATCTGCTTGCTGTCTTTGCGCAGTCCTCTTGTGTGGATTTTTTTTCTCGCTTCTTTGGTTTTCTACAACCTCCCAAAACATGCTAGTAAGTAAACTGGCAATGCTAAACTGGTGCTAATTCTTTGGTTTGGTACTGTATTTATTTTTGTTCAGCAGTCTTAAACATAAAGGAATATCAGCTTGAAAAACAAAGCTGTTCTTTCTTACACACATTTTTCAGTTGTACTAATGGGAACTTCAGCAAAAAGCCATGAAGACTCACACTTGGTGAGCAGAGTGTACAGGTAAGAGAGCTGGACAGACTTATGGTCTAAAGTGCTGCTCCATAGCTCTCTTTAGGTAAAGATGAAGCACCTAAGCATTTCACTTAGCTGTGAAAAGTGTTGGAACTTGGATCTGTTTGTTCAAGTTACCAGATGGGGAAAATCTCAGATTCCCCCATGAATTATGTAGTTATGGACTTTAGATAAGTGCAGCATAAATTCCTTCTGGTGCCATTATCAACATATAGTAGAATGGCATGTGAGTAATATAGGAAACAAAGCAAAGTCAAAACTGATAAACATGAATGAACATGTTTGTATTCACGCCGTTTTGTCTGGCTTTTTCAGGTATGTCCATCAGGTTGATGCAGTGCTTCTATCCCACCCAGATCCTATTCATCTCGGTGCTTTACCCTATGCTGTAGGCAAACTGGGTCTAAACTGCGCTATCTATGCCACCATCCCTGTATATAAGATGGGTCAGATGTTCATGTATGACCTCTATCAGGTATGAACGTGGCGTCATGTGTGTGAACAAAATGTATATAATATAATATAAAAACTCATTGTTATGATTAATTAAATCTAGTGTTTTGTTTTTAATGTAAGTTTTGACTGTGTTTCTCAGTCTCGTCACAACACAGAGAACTTCTCCTTGTTCACACTGGATGATGTGGACTCAGCTTTTGACAAGATCTCACAATTGAAATACTCACAGATTGTGAATCTGAAAGGTAAAGAGGAAGAGGCTTTGACAAGGGCATGTGCCAAAAGCATAAAGTTCATACTCTTTATATTAGAAAGGAACTGTCTAACATCAAAATACATCAGAACAAGCAACATTATTAAAAATGTGTACAAAGCGTTTTCCTCAGATTAATGTGACAAATAATTCCACGTGTTGAATTTATTTTATTTTATTTATTTATTTATATTTTGTTTTTTTTTGGGGGGGGGGGGGTTAATTTACATGTCCAGTGAAACAGACTAAGACTGTCTCATGGGCCCACTTTGAGAACCATTTTTTACACAGATCTGTTCATTCTACAAACAAATACAGTATGTTTTTAATAGAACTAAAGGATCCTCATTTGAGAAAAAAAAAAGTTAAAACTGTTTAACTACTTGTCTGAAGTTAAATTGGAATGTTTTTGTTTTTTTTCGCTAATAGGTAAAGGACACGGTTTGTCCATCACTCCTCTCCCTGCGGGACACATGCTCGGTGGAACAATTTGGAAAATCGTGAAAGATGGAGAAGAGGAGATTATTTATGCAGTGGATTTCAACCACAAGAGGGAAATGTATGTGCATGCCTTAAACTGTACGATGCTATTTTTATTTAGTATTATAAAGTTTCAGATTATGAAATAACCCGGCTTTTACTTAATGTTTCAGTCATCTAAATGGATGTTCCCTTGAAGCGATTAGTCGCCCTTCTCTGCTCATCACTGACTCCTTCAACGTTACATATGTGCAGCCTCGCAGAAAACAGCGTGATGAACAGCTTCTGAGTAAGTCCAGACACTCTGTTTACATTTTTGGTAATGTAACATAATGAAATGATAAGTAAAAGTGAAGTGATTAACCTGCTGTGTTTGTACTTCTGAATTTAACACATCCATGATGTGAAACACACAGAGTAGTGAACGCAAACACTAAGGGGCAGTTAACACACTTACCTGGGGCACCCGAAGAGCACTTGGGTGTGTTTGGTGCTTTGCTCAAGGACACTTCATGTCTTGGCACTACAGGCGATTGAACCAGGAACCTTCCAGTCAGAAGACTGGTTCCCTAACCTCATGCTTCCCCCGATAATGATGCATGATAATGTATCAGAACAAAGACATTATTTTTAAGAAATACAATCATTTAATTTTTGTTGTATTCTATGTTTTGGAAAATGAGTTGGTACCTTCTGACCAATCATATTCAAGAATGTAAAAATGCTGCGGTATAAAAACATAGAAATATTTACTCTTTAACAGTATATCTTCTTCAGTTTGTGTTTTAGTCAGCTCCTCTCAGGATGTCTGCTTGTATTTTATTGCTCAGCATCACACTCTTACGTTCTCGCCCTTCCAGCGAACATCATGGAAACGCTGCGTAATGACGGCAATGTGCTGATCGCAGTAGATACTGCAGGCCGCGTACTGGAGCTTGCTCAGCTGCTGGATCAGATTTGGAGGACAAAGGACGCAGGACTCGGCGTCTACTCTCTCGCCTTGCTCAACAATGTCAGCTATAATGTGGTGGAATTCTCCAAGTCTCAGGTAATCAAAGACAGGGCTGTTTGAACTGTTCCAGGGTAAGGGGACTTGGGTACAAAACCCAAAACAAATTTCCAACATATTTATGTTATTGTTCTGATTGTTATATATTTCTGTGGGGCGATTGCTCATAATGATTTGATTTACCGATGCAGATGTTTATCGTTAATACACTGGGTCAAATAGGGAAAATAGGTTTCAGTAGTAGTGGTAAATTACACCTGTGTTGTGTTTTTTCTTTCCTCTCTAGGTGGAGTGGATGAGTGACAAGCTGATGCGATGCTTCGAAGACAAGCGCAACAACCCGTTCCAGTTCCGCCATCTGTCTTTGTGCCACAGTTTAGCAGATTTGGCACGAGTGCCAAGTCCCAAAGTGGTGCTGTGCAGCCAGCCTGATCTGGAGTCTGGGTTTTCACGCGAACTTTTTATCCAGTGGTGCCAAGACTCCAAAAACTCCATCATCCTGACATATCGCACCACTCCAGGCACACTGGCACGCTACCTTATAGACCACCCTGGAGAGAAAATGATTGATTTAGAGGTAAACGTTTTACAGATAAATAGTAATATAAGTACAATATTTAAACAACTGTGAGGTGCATTGCAGGGTAATACTACACCATTGGCATTTTAGCATTTTACCCTACCTCTAAGGTTTAGATTAGTGTTTGTTTTTCTGCCCTGCCTAATACCAGTTTTTAAAGGGAATGTGTAAGTTGACCTTTCTGACACAATGTTCTTTTCAGATGAGGAACTGCCTACTTCGACCTTGTTAACAGTGGTTTGTCTTCCTTAGAAAACTTAACAAATGGCAAAATGCAGGAGTGATGCAGCAATGCACTTTCTCTTACCATTATTTGCATGTTAGGTGTACTTAATATTTGACAGCACCAGCTAGAAGGGCAAATCACATCTAATAGTTCTAAAAAATGCAGCACCCTACACTGTAGTGAAATACAAAAAAAAAAAAAAAATTGTCTGCTTAATGTTTGTCTGTTAGGTTTTGGGTTGAGGTTTGAATGCAACCGGATGTTGATTAGCTCCACTTATTAAATTTTTTAACCCCAGATTAGAAAAAGGATCAAGCTGGAGGGCAAGGAGCTAGAGGAGTATCTGGAGAAGGAGAAAATAAAGAAAGAAACTGCCAAAAAACTGGAGCAAGCAAAAGAGTGAGTCACGCAATTATGAATTATATTATTTAAGGGTTATTAGGCTTCATGTAAATGAAGCACTGAGGAGCTGTATTACTTAATTACCCAATTAGGGTTTAAACACTTTCTAACTGCTCAGGGTGGACGTGGACTCGAGCGATGAGAGCGATATGGATGACGATCTGGAGCAGCCTGCCGCAGTGAAGACCAAACATCACGATCTGATGATGAAAGGTGAAGGAGGGCGCAAAGGAAGTTTCTTCAAACAGGCCAAAAAGTCATACCCGATGTTCCCCACTCATGAGGAGAGGATTAAGTGGGATGAGTATGGAGAGATCATTAGGTTAGTTGTCTTATTATTATGTAAGTCATGTTATGTAGATTTTGGTGTACTGTCTGCTGAATAATGCATTTCTGTTGATCACTTCCAGACCTGAGGAGTTCCTGGTTCCTGAGTTGCAGGCTACAGAGGATGAGAAGAGCAAGCTGGAGTCAGGCCTAGCTAATGGAGATGAGCCTATGGAGCAGGACCTTTCTGATGTCCCCACTAAGTGCATATCCATCAAAGAGACCCTAGAAATCAGGTTAGTACTCCTCTGCTTGCCTGTGCAACACAAATGCAGTTTAAAAAGAAAGAGCATGCCTTCGGATATTGCTACAGAACTTTAATACAAGAAAGACTAAACACTCACCGACCACCATCCCCAAACATTCATCCAAGTCCAAATGGTGGTTTTACTTGATTGTGATTATATATTATCAGCTTTGATCCATGAATACCCTCTGGGACCTTGTCCAGGGAATATTTGTGCCTTGCGCCCAATGGTTCCGGGTGGTCCATCAATCCTGATGGACGAAGCGGATAAGAGAATGACCATTATAGTTATAAGGATATACTCTGCTGTCAGTTTTTCAGACTGTCACTAAATATGGATTTCATTATTACCGGAGTGTGTCAAGGGTACCTATTCTTATTTTTTTTGCACATATAATAAAAAAAAGATATTAAAAAATCTGTGTTTGGTTAATTTTTCATAATCACAGTTTGAGATATCTGTAAAAGATTGACAACATTCTTACCAATGCTTTCTAACATCACTGTTATTCACACATTTTCCCGACGATGCTGTAAGATTATTCATTAAGATATGCATGCTTCTTTCCCCAGAGCTCGAGTTACTTACATAGACTACGAGGGCCGTTCAGATGGAGACTCCATTAAGAAGATTATAAACCAGATGAAGCCCCGACAGCTGGTTATTGTTCACGGCCCTCCAGAAGCAAGTCAGGACCTGGCCGAGTCCTGCAAGGCCTTCAGCGGCAAAGATATCAAAGTTTATACACCCAAACTGCAGGAGACTGTGGATGCCACTAGCGAAACACACATCTACCAGGTAATGTGAATAAACTTAGTTATAGATGTGTTTAATATGTGTATGTGAATTTATTCATGTGTTTTGTAATTTAATTCTTTTTAAATTTATATAGGTTTAAGGGCTAATTGAAGACCTGTACACCAGGTTATTTATGCATTTTCCATGCAATCATGTAACATCAGTGCAATGCATAAACTCATGTGATCTCATGGCATGGTTAGTGGCAGATAGGGTGGTTTGGGTATTTCAGAAATTGCTGATGCACACACCTATTTCTGAGAAAAGAACATTCAGTGAGTGCCAGTGGGCAGTAATACTTTGTTGATGAGAGGCTGGAATAACTCAAATAGCATCTCTTTATGACCGTGGTAAGAAGGCGCCAATCTCAGAATGCACAGCACAGTGAACCTTTGGTTGGATGAACCACAACAGAACGGTTTTACACCTTGTCAATCTGAAACAGGAACAAGAAGACTGAATATTGGACAAAGACCAGCTTACTGAGCTGATCAGCTTCACAATTACTAATTACAGTCCTAAATCTCTCTATTATAACAACATAACAGAGTAGGAGTCTTGTACAGAAGGCTGTCAGTCTAACATGTGCAGCATTTTAAACCACGTCGATGTAGTTGTCAGATCAAGAGGCTCAGTCAGATCTGTCTGTCCATCTATTTATCCATCTGTTTGGCTGAGTATTTTAAACAGTCTGCAAGTTCTTACGATCTTCCCTAAAACTTCAAGGGGAATCCAGTTTCTGACTTGTTAATGCTTTTGCTTTTGTGTAGGTGAGGCTGAAGGACTCTTTAGTCAGCTCTCTGCAGTTCTGCAAGGCCAGAGACACAGAGCTGGCATGGATCGATGGCGTTCTGGACATGCGCGTGGTGAAGGTGGACACAGGCGTCCTGCCAGAGGACGGAGACAACAAGGACGACACAGAGGACGGAGAAATCTCCATGGACGTCACCCCTGACCTCATGGCTGAGCCCAGCACCGTAGCAACCCAGCGGGCAATGAAGACGCTGTTCGGAGAGGACGAGAAGGAGATCTCAGAGGAGAGTGATGTCATTCCTACATTAGAGCCTCTGCCTCCCGCTGAGGTGAGTAAAGTGTGTTATGCGTATGATTTTGAAAAGATGAGTAATGAACATTAGTTAGTCGAGTAGCACTTGAGGTATTCTCATCTTCACTAGTCCAGAAGCTGCTTCCTCTATTGGGGGGCGTGTTTAACTCTTTGTTCTGGTGTAACACAAGCTGCAGGAAGGCTTTAAATTTTACTCTGTTATGTATGTGTATTTTCAGGCTCCAGGTCACCAGGCTGTGTTCATTAATGAACCAAAGCTCTCAGACTTTAAGCAGGTTCTGTTGCGTGAGGGGATCCAGGCCGAGTTTGTGGGCGGAGTGCTTGTCTGCAATAACATGGTGGCTGTACGCAGGGTAAGACTCCTCCTCCTCTTCCTCATTCCTCATTCCTCCTCATTCCTCATTATCAGTGATCAGCAGGGCATTAATCAGTTTGTTAGAATTATTATAAACAAAGATTTTTTTTTGTTATTATTTCTTATTATTTTTTTGTATATTTAATATTTGGTCACCCAATTTTGTGGGTGCCCTCATTTACACCCTTTTCTCATCATCCTTTGTTAACATATAACAGTTAAAGGAAGAGACCTTGCTGATCTCTCACCTTCTTGTCCTGCTTTTTGGTGTCCTATTTATTTTCTTATTTATTTTATTTGTCTTTTTTACTGCATCTTTGTCTGTTTGCTTACATTCTGTTGATATACCTTGCTATGTTCTCTCACTTGTTCTCTCCTTTGCCTTTTTTTCTTTCATCGTCTGTTTCTTTCATAGTCTGTTGTATTGTCTTTTTTTTGTCAGTCCTGCCTTACACACACTCTCTCTCTCTCTCTCTCTCTCTCTCTCTCTCTCGCTCTCTCTCGCACACAGACGGAAGCAGGCCGAATCGGGCTGGAGGGCTGCATGTGTGAGGATTACTACAGGATTCGGGAGCTGCTGTATCAGCAGTATGCCGTGGTGTAGTGTCGTTCCTCGGCTCTAATCTGTTCTACTGAGACCTACACGTCCTAATTCCTTATTTTTGTAGTTTTTGTGTTGATTTCATGTTTAGTTGCATTGTGTGATAGAAGCTCTTCCTGGGTCACTCCCAGTATGAGCGTGCTTCACCAAGACAATACAGGTTCTGATATCTGCCCTAAAGTCAGAACATAATGTCGGAAGAATTGAGAAAACATTTGATTATTGAGGAATTATTTGTATTGTTTTTTTTATCTTTTGTTGTCTTATGATAAAAAAAAATTGTTTTTTTTTCTGAAATGAAATATGTTTTATGTCTTCAATTATTCTCCCTACAGAAACATATGAGATATTAGATGCATGTTGATGTGTTGATTTTTGAATTGAGTTCATATCCAAACACCAGATGGAGCCATTTTCACTGACCAAAGATCAGTATGCGTCTTAGAACCCACATGTGTGCTCACTAACACTCACAGAAACACCACAATGAACACACCAAAGGCATACATGACAGATTTACATAGTCAATGTCAATCACTCCCAGTGACCAACCTGGTGCTTTAAGATGGGGCTCCTCAGGAGTCAGTGAGGGCATGTGCCTCTAGCAGACTCTAAATCTAGCAGACTGTATTCCCTGCTTGGAAGCCCGGCCTGGCAGACATTTTTAAGAGTCAGAACTAGCTTGCAAGTGATTACATCTGTAATGTATGTAATTCACAACTTTAACAACTTCCCACAGATAGACCCTTCATCAGCGTTTAAAATTAGCAAAGAAATACAAAGATCACTCATGAATGTTCTGGATATATTAGCAGCAGTAGCTGACAGTCTTTATGTGTATAAGAGGAAGCACACTTTTTATAGCAGTTGTAGCTCAAGGTTAGGGAACGACGAACGAAGACATGACTGAAGTGCCCATTAAAATCATTCAAAATGCATATAGATTAAATCCCCTGCCACATGTTTTTTTTAAATGGCAGGCAGGTGGCATGTAGAAATGCCTTCGATTCCTTTACATTTTCCCTGAAAATGTACATCAGTGAATGTGTGTGTATGACTAACTGACATGAGCTATTTTCTGCTCTCAGGTGTTGCATAATATCGTTTTGCACTTTAGAGCCATTATCGTTTGAGGGCTTTTCTGTAATCTGCAATTTCACCCTTCCTGAAACAGCATAGATATACCACTATGTCTTTCCTCTTCCTGTGACAGAAACAGAAGCATCAGTTTGATGCGAGATCCGGGCTTTCATTTGGATAATTGACTGGGACAGCCAGAAACTGTCCATCAGTTAATCCTCTTAGACTTCATAATGCTGACTGCAGAGCTGAGCTATAATGGAGGCAGCAGCTGTATGCTCAAAATGGAGATATAGCTTGAGAACTCATGGAAAGTAGGGTCACACCTATTACCTAGGTGTTCCAGATATTAAATATATTACAAGAGGTGTTATGATTGATTGAGGTTGTTTACTGATGGTAGCAGATCATTCTCAGTCTCAGATAGTGCACAATGCAATAAGTCTGTATACTATGGTACTATGTAACCCTGGCAAGCATGAGAGACTCGGTAGAATTGATCTGCACACTGGTCGAAGCAGATTGTACCAATCACACTTGACAATTACCTCCTGGTCCAGGTGTCCACCACTAGGCAGGAAGTTGCAGCAAAATAGCTAACAGCATATTGTCGAAGTAAGCAGCATGCAATTCAATATCATGATTCCTTACCAGGAAGTCAGATTGTCTTCATTTCCCACATATCTGGGAGCAGCACTCTGATGCGAAACACACAGTGCAGCTAAAACCAACAAACCAACCTTTTTTTGTGCTTTACCACAGAGTCAGGGAGCCAGAAAGCTGGGGTCTGCCCAGATCCTCCCTGAAACTGCTCAATAACTTCAGTATGCCATCTTCACCCTTTACTGACAATGGGTAAAAAGGGCGGCTGTTTTGAAACAATCATGGTTAATGACTGTATGGTGGCAGTGTTTATTGTAGATACTGCAGAGTAAGTCCCTGTGTGGCGTATGTTTGACTTCAGTATACACTGAAGTACGAGAAAACTGCTGCAGATAGCCGGTGGCTCTATAATGCTATGGAGTTTGTTTAGCTGGCATTTCAAGTATGGTGTTCATTGCATAGTCCACGCCCCATAAGGGACTAACCAAGTATTTGACTGGTGTACCAGGTTTTGACTGGAAACCTGGGTTTGATACCTGGTCTGGGCAACCAGTCTGTGCTACACCAATAAGTGTAATAGACCCCTAACACTGCATTGGCCTACCTGTCATTGCAGTAACCTTGTAAGTTGCTCTGGATAAGAGCGTCTGCCAAATACCATACATGTAAATGTAAGTAGAGCTGCAAGTGTATATTTCCTCATATACATTGCCTTGCAAAAGTATTCGGCCCCCTTGAACTTTTCAACCTTTTGCCACATTTCAGGCTTCAAACATAAAGATATGA
>JAOVVF010000008.1:20871099-20899802 GCA_028565595.1 Duopalatinus emarginatus | reverse complement strand
TGCCTTATTTACTGTAAGTAACAGCAGGCTGTTCTTGGTTGATGATCAGTTGTTTGTAATATTTGCTCCCAGACACAGTGGACATAAGGAAATTCTTTACAAAGAAGTGGAAAGTAAATCAAGTTTTTTTTTCCAGTGGAATGTTAGTGCAGTTAGCTGGATAATTAATGTTAGGTTATCTATCAGCTAGCTTAATGATAACTATCATTTAACTATCATTTATCTGTTAAAAATACACCAAAATGCAAGAAAAGGCATCTAATTAATTAAAAAATTTGTGTACTTCATGTAAGCTGGGTAGCATTGTACAGTACAGTACACAAATATCTAGGAATAAATAAACAAACAATGTTTTTTAGTAAATGGCAGTTAGATTATTATGGCAGTTAATTATTAATAAATTCGATAGGAGCATTAAAATTACATAAATGCAGTTAGATCATTAAATACTGAATTATAAAGAACACATTATTGGTTTTAATTTCCTGATACCTATCATTTACATCCAGATTCTTCTTTTTTTTAAATATACTGTTTCAAATGTTTATTTATAATTATATATACTAAGACCATATGATCAAATAAAAACATTTTCACCGCAGCTTGAGTTTCTTCATTCGCAAAAGGCCGCTAATATTTAGATGAATTCTGTTAAGTGGCTCATCTTTAAACTGCACTATGCATTTTTCACATTAAACATACACTATTCAAAGCTCTTCATAGAGGAATGATATTGTTTACAAGAGGAAAACAAACAGCCTGACTAATATCATGGACTTTGGTAAAATTATGTTTTTAAGAGTATCAAGATTCTCTGTGTTTTTCCCATTCTACGAACAATTAAAAATAAAAAAAAAACTGATTAAATTACCCTGATGCCTTTGTCACATTTCGTCAGTACCCCATGGCCCTCAACAATTATGGCAGCACCAACTGGATTTTTATCTCTGACAGCCTGGACAACTAACAAAATTTGCACCCTGAGCCCTGCATCGTCTCTCCATCATCCAAGACACATGAGAGGCAAACAACCAGACTCTACTCCATCTTGGCACCAAGGTGGTGGATGAACTCCCCCTGGGTGTCCGTACAGCAGATTTACTAGCTAGCTGTCTTCATGAGTATTGTATTTACTGTCTTGTTCTCTTTACAGGTTGTGCATAGTTTAGGAACAATTTCAGGTTTTTGTACTTGTGGGATGTTTTATAGTAGGTACTGTATGGCTCATTTCTGGCAGTATCCTGGCTTCAAGTATTTGAATCCTGATCTATCAGCACTGAATTCAGATATTCCAAGAAAATGACTAAGCACTGTTTTGCTCTGGATTAAAGCATTTGCTATATGTTGTAAATGGAAATGTGAGGATCTTCAGGATGTGCAGTGTAGTCACCTCAATTGTACACCTTGTTTAATTCCAGCACTATAATTAAATAGATATAGAGGGATTATGATTGTGCTCATTTCACTTTAATACATTTTCTTCAAAAAACTTTTTTAATGAAAACTGTAAGCAGCTCATAATCGCAAAATTATTACCTACAGAACTTCCAAAGTTTTTAAGGAAACAGGATACAGTGCAGATTCATGGTCCACTCGTGTAATAAAGGCAGTGCAAAATTGCAAAAACATCTACAATGTAAAATCTGGATAATTGTGTTAACGTCTTGCCCCCATATCTGACTCTTTTAGATAGCCAGCACCAGCCTGTTTTTTTGCATAGGTTCATCTGTACCATTTTTTGGCACATTAATTACTTTAAAGCTGTTAGGTCTCTGAAACATTTTTAATATAGAGATTATGATCAGTGAAAAATAATCTGATGGAGGAAGATGCTGGTGTACTTGGTTGTGTCTCTTAGCATAAGGAGGTGATATGTTAACTGGGTGAAATTATTAATTAATTATTTTTTAATTATTAAATTCAAATTGCATGCTTTATATTATGTTCATTAAAATATGTTTAATGCTTTTTGCATTGAAAATGCAATTGAATATTGATTTTTTTAAATTACATTTATTTGAAAATACTTGACAACATTCAGTATCTTGGCAACACTACTCTACTAAAATCCAAGGTCTTACATTCAGCATTATTTAGTATTAGATTCAAAGTACATTAACACAAGTTCAATAACAAAAAATACTTTCAGCATACCTGAGTCACACTTACTGAGTCAAGTGTAAGGATGTTTTCTTCCTTTTGTCATCTCAGGGAGTTTTTCCTTGCCACCGTCGCCACCGGCTTGCTCATTAGGGATACAATTTCTAATAATTCTATAAATGTATAACTCTTTTTATTATTTTCTGTAAAGCTGCTTTGAGACAATGTTCATTGTTAAAAGCGCTATGTAAATAAAATTGAATTGAATTGAATTGAATTTTCGTTTCCTCAGTGAACTGAAGGCTTCTAACAGGTTGCTGTCAGATGGACAGATGGATACAAACAATCAAATGTTATCATAGACAACAAAGTCAGTAACTATTGTCATTTGTTATCTGTGTTGAATTAACCACTGGTAGTAAACAGTACTGTAGTCTGATTCCTTCCGGAAAAGGGCCACCTGATAAAGGCGTGGTGTGTAAACATCATTAAGATGAACTAAATTAGGAACTTGTTTTCACACTGGGAGTTCAAAGGTCTTAGTTGTAGTTGTCGACTTTCATCTAAACAAATCCACTGAACAATTTGGTAAAAACAATTTAGACGCTGAGCTTGGTTAAAGAGAAAAAGGTTCCATTTATTTACAGGTAATATTAAATCTATACACCTGGGCACAAAATCCAGATCCAATGCAAAATGCAGGACACCAAACAATGTTTTTTATACACAAAATAGCCCCTCCTTTTCCCCAAAAAGTCATTCATGGATTTTACTACCAAAAGGTCCATTTCTGGACATCATTTTACCAAACACCATTTATGAGTTACACCAGCGGGGGACGCCCAAGTTCCAACAAAGTTTTATTTTCGTCTCAACACGAGTACTACAAGTCAAAGCATGTTATAGTAACCTTTCCCATGCCCCTGCTATCTACAGTAAGTACAGTAGATAGCAGAAGATGTAATGGGCTCTTCTAATTAGTTTCCATAAACCTTACGCTCTTTATCTACTTTTTAAGTCAAAAAGATATCATGGTAACTTCTCCCATGGTTGTACCATCTACAATAAGTAGACAGGAGAGGATTTATTAGGTCCTCTTATTAATTTCTATAAACCTTCCATTCTTTATCTACTGTTTAGGTCAAAAGGATGTCAAGGTAGCTTCCTCCATGGTTCATTTCCATTGTGCCCCTAAGGTCACCCTGCTCTGTTACGGCCCTGATTAGAGCTTGATCATTCAATCTTTATCATTATTCTTTTAGCATTTATTTAATTAGTCCCATCATAGTCTTAAATGTGAAAATGACTTACATCACTTACTTGCGACTTACATCATTTCATTAAAAATGCTAGCTAAATAACTAGATACAGCTAAACTGGTTGGCCTTTAGGCTTACATTTATCAGAAAGCTTCTGATTTATAAAATAAAAATTAGTAATTTTGTTTTTAATAGACGAACATTTAATAGAGAAATGTACATAAAATTAACATAGTTGCCTAACTTTGGGTGACACCAAAAATACTCATGTATACAAAGTAATAAAATAACATTGAAATACTTACAGACTTAAGCTGAAGCTGACTGAAGCTGAGGTCTGTGGTGATCTGAAGTGATCTGAGGTCTGGGATGATATAAGGTCTGAGGTTATCTGAGGTCTGAGGTTATCTGAGGCCTGAGATGATCTGAGGTCTGAGATGATCTGAGGTCTGAGGTTATCTGAGGTCTGTGGTGATCTGAAGTGATCTGAGGTCTGAGATGATCTGAGGTCTGAGGTTATCTGAGGTCTGAGATGATCTGAGGTCTGAGATGATCTGAGGTCTGAGGTCTGAGATGATCTGAGGTCTAAGATGATCTGAGGTTATCTGCGGTCTGAGATTATCTGAGGTCTGGGGTTATCTGAGGTCTGAGATGATCTGAGGTCTGAGATGATCTGAGGTCTGAGGTTATCTGAGGTCTGAGGTCATCTGGGATCTGTGTTGATCTGGGGTCTGTGGTGATCTGAGGTCTGAGATGATCTGAGGTCTGAGATGGTATGAGGTCTGAGGTGATCTGAAGTCTGAGATGATCTGAGGTCTGTGGTGATCTCAGGTAATCTGAGGTCTGAGATGATCTGAGGTCTGAGGTGATGTGGGGTCTGAGATGATCTGAGGTCTGAGATGATCTGAGGTCTGAGGTGATCTGGGGTTTATGGTGATCTGAGGTCTGAATTGATCTGAGGTCTGAGATGGTACGAGGTCTGAGGTGATCTGAAGTTTGAGGTGATCTGAAGTCTGAGATGATCTAAAGTCTGAGGTGATCTGGGGTCTGAGACCATCTGACTTATCTGAGCCTGTGCACCTCAGTCACAGAAAAAAGTGTAAATCTTCTTTCTCCATGTCTTCTTCTTTGATGACTTTTACGGCACTGTGGCTTCCAAATGTTGCATTTCTTCCCCTTTAGCGTTCACATTCAGAGTTTATTCATTTTAAAGCCATATTTCCAGTCCAGTCATCTTTATATAATTAAATAACAATTTCAGTCACTGACAGAGCATCTTAATTGGCTAAAATATTAAAATATTAACAAAGACAAAGTTGTGTGGTATTTAACAAATTTAAATAAACAATCTTTATTTAATCATTCCATTGCTTTCCAGACAGATACCAGTACTGGGCTGAGTGTTTTTCTAGATGTGTCAAATTCATTATGATAGTTTTGCTCTTCCAAACAGGACAATGCGCCATCACCCACATCTAAAGACACCATTTTATGTCACCAGATCCTAGAATTGTGGGCCTGTTCTGCAGGAATTATGGTGTTCATTTTCTACAGAATATTACCTCAAGCACAGTACAATCAGACCACCATGGAATCAGCAGATCTTCGGCGGCTCACGTCTGCGCTGGAGCTTCAGGGCGTCATGCTGGGAAAGCATGAGAACCAGCTGTATGCCGTTCAGAAGTCCCTGGAGTCTGTTTCGACAAGTCTAACCAACTTGATCACCCAGTTCCAGCTCACCACGCCACAGAACCAACCACAGCCTCAACCTCCAGCTACTACCCAGATGTCACTCAACCCAGCCTCTGAGCCTCGCCTGCCTCCGCCCGAGATATATGGTGGGGAACCTGGAACCTGCAGAGCCTTCCTGTCCCTGTGCTCCCTGGTGTTCCAGCTCCAGCCGTCTACCTTCCCTTTCGACCGCTCCTGTGTGGCATACATTATAACACGTCTGACGGGGCGAGCCCGGGAGTGGGGAACGGCTATGTGGAACTCTGACTCTCTGGCATGCTCCACCTACGTTAGCCTAACGGAGGAGATGCTGAAGGTGGAGGCTGCTAGAGAACTACTTCAGTCCAGCCAGGGCAAGAGGTCAGTCTCGGATTATGCCATCGATTTTCGTACTCTCGCGTCTACCTGTGGATGGAATACTGTGGCTCAGTTTGACGTCTTCCTGCACGGGCTCTCCGAACCCATTAAAGACGAGATTCTCTCCCGTGAGTTGCCTCTGGACTTTGACACCCTAGTGGACCTGGCCATCTGCATTGAAAAGCAGCGGGAGCGACGCCAAGGTCTTCGGAGTTACAGGGGGCTAAGATCTTCTCTAAACTTGATCTGCGTAATGCTTACCACCTGGTTAGAATAAGGGAGGGAGACGAGTCAAAGACAGAATTCAATACTCCCTCCGGACATTACGAGTACCTGGTCATGCCATTTGGTCTTACCAACTGTCCCGCCACCTTTCAGGGTCTGATCAACGATGTACTCCGTGATCTGTTGGGTAAGATGGTTTTCGTGTACCTAGATGACATTTTGATTTTTTCCCAGTCTGTCTCCCAGCACGTGCAACATGTTCGTCTTGTACTACAACGACTTTTTGAGAACCAGCTCTATGTCAAAGCAGAGAAGTGCGAGTTTCACAAGGACCGCATCGCCTTCCTGGGGTTTGTGATCACCCCAGAAGGGGTTCAGGTGGATGACCTGAAGGTCAAAGCCGTTACAGAATGGCCGCAGCCAACTGCTAGATGGGAATTGCAGAGGTTTTTAGGTTTCGCCAATTTCTACAGACGATTCATTTGCAATTTTGGTTCTGTGGCTGCTCCTCTAACTTCTCTGACTTCTCCTAAAGTAGGCTTCTCCTGGACTCCTGAAGCTGAAAAGGCCTTCGCCCTACTTAAGAGACTGTTTACCACAGCCCCCATCTTGCGCCAACCTGACCCCTCTCACCAATTCATTGTGGAGGTGGATGCCTTGGATGTTGGGGTAGGGGCCGTCTTGTCACAACGTTCAGACAGTGACGCTAAGTTTCACCCATGTGCCTTTTTCTGTCACAGACTCTCACAAGCGGAGCGCAATTATGACATTGGGGACCGAGAGCTACTGGCCGTGAAACTCGCT
Source organism: Duopalatinus emarginatus (assembly GCA_028565595.1). Lineage (NCBI taxonomy): Eukaryota > Metazoa > Chordata > Actinopteri > Siluriformes > Pimelodidae > Duopalatinus > Duopalatinus emarginatus. The sequence continues at coordinate 20,893,326 of JAOVVF010000008.1, read as the reverse complement.
CTGGAAGAGTGGCGCCATTAGCTCGGGGGCGCTGAGCACTGCCAAGCGCCTAAACCCCCGTCAAGCCTGTTGGTCTCTGTTCTTCTCTAGATTTTATTTCTCCCTGTCCTATCGCCCGGGCTCCAAGAACGGTAAACCCGACGCCCTATCCCGACCATTTTCGGATCCTCGGATCAACCTAGGCATCCCCGCCATTGAACTCCAACATCCTCTCCAGCTCCGGGCGATTAATGGGGGCCCCATCTGCAGTGTAACTCAGCGCACACCCCGCCTTTGGCTCAACATGGGAGTTCTGCACCAAGAGGACATCGAGCTGCTTGTTACCCACTCCCCCAACTATCCTATAGTCCTGGGCCTGCCGTGGATGAGCTGCCACAACCCACTGATCTCGTGGAGACAACGCAAGATCCAAGTCTGGTCTACATTCTGCTTCAACAATTGTCTCAGCGCATGGCCCATCACGCTACGATCCACGTCAATAGAGAGCCCCCAGCCAGATTACACAGTCAATATTCCCGATTGCTATTTCCACCTCAAGGAGGTTTTCAGCCTGAAGAGGGCTGAGGGATTACCTCCTCATCAGGAATATGACAGCAAGATTGATCTGCTCCCCGGATGCACGCCTCCACGTCAAAAGATCTATGCCCTGTCCCTTCCTGAGAAACAAGCCATGGAGAAGTACATCCAGGAGGCTCTAGAGGCTGGGTATATCCGTCATTCTACCTCCCCCGCATCTGCTGGGTTCTTCTTTGTCGAGAAGAAAGGGGGAGGCCTTAGACCTTGCATTGATTACCGTGGCCGTAACAAGGTGACCATGCGCTACCCCTACCCCTTGCCACTTGTGCCCTCAGCTCTGGAACAGTTACGGGAGGCCAAAATCTTTACTAAGTTGGACCTCAGGAGCGCCTACAACTTAGTCAGGATCCGCAAGGGGGACGAGGTTTAGCACCACCTCTGGTCACATTGAGTACCTCGTTATGCCGTATGGATTAGCTTCGGCACCCAGCATTTTCCAACATCTGATTAACGAGGTACTTAGAGACATATGTTGGGTAAATATGTGGTAGCCTACATTGACGATATACTGGTCTTTTCCCCAGACTTACCATTACATGTGCATCATGTCTTCGATGTGTTAAAAAGACTCCTGGTGCACCAGCTCTTTGTTAAAGGGGAGAAGTGCCAGTTTCATCAGGAACAAGTAGAGTTCCTTGGCTACCACATCGGACCAGAGGGGGTTGCCATGGATCCTGGGAAAGTCACTGCAGTGGAAAATTGGGAGGTCCCTAGAACCCCCAGAGAGCTACAAAGATTTCTGGGCTTCGACAACTTTTACCACCGTTTTATCCACCGCTTTAGCGTCGTAGCCAGCCCCCTTACCGACCTGTTAAAGGGGAAAGCCAGCCAAGATGCATCCCATAGCCTTTTTTTCCCAAAAAATGTCCAAGGAGGAGAATAACTATGACATGGGAGACTGCGAGCTCTTGGTGGTAAAACTAGCCCTAGAAGAGTGGAGGCATTGGCTGGAGGGCGCCAAGCATCCATTCATCATTTTTACCGACCACAAGAACCTAGAGTATTTAAAAGCTGCAAAGAGATTAAATCCCTGGCAGGCCCGGTGGGCTATGTTTTTTGCACGTTTGGATTTCATGTTGTCCTGTCGCCACAGAGGCCCTATTCACCAACGTCTTTAGGTATTTCAGGATCCCAGAAGACATTGTCAGCGATTGTGCAACTCAGTTCACCTCGAGAGTTTGGAACAACTTTATGAACAAGCTCGGGGTCACGGTGAGCCTCACCTCGGGTTACCATCCCCAGGCCAACGGACAAGCTGAAATGTCTAACCAAGAACTACTGAAGTTCCTGAGGATGTTCTGCCACCATCGTCCTCAGGACTGGGTGAGGTACTTGCCCTGGGCAGAATATGCCCAGAACTCTCTCACTCATTCTGCTACTAACCTCACCCCCTTTCAGTGCGTCCTAGGGTTCCAACCTCCACTGTATCCTTGGGACGCCTCTGTGACGGACACCCCGGCAGTGAACGCCTGGTTAAATAAAAGCGAACGAGTTTGGGCCCTCACCAACCAAGCCATCAAAAAGGCCATACACCAGATGAAATGCCACGCTGACTGATGTCGAGGGGAAACCCCCATTTACTGTCCGGGAGAGAAGGTATGGATTGCCACCAAGACCCTCCCTCCAATGCTCGGTAAGAAGAAACTAGCACCACGTTACATCGGACCATTTCCCATCATTAAACAGGTTAATGAAGTCACTTACAAAGTTCAATTGCCATGAAACTGTCACATGCATCCTGTGTTCCATGTTAGCCAGCTCAAACCAGCCAGAGATGGGCCCTTAGCGGATGCGGGCGAGGGCCCCCAAGCACCAGGACCAGTGGAGGTTGAGGGTGAGGCCACCTACACGGTCCGCGACATACTCAACTCCAGGTGCAGATGAGGACAAGTCGAGTATTTAGTGGCTTGGGAGGGGTACAGCGCCGAGGAGAACAGTTGGGTCACGACGAGAAACATTCTGGACCCTCTGCTCATCCAAGATTTCCATCAATGCCATCCCAACAAACCAGCTCCTTGCAGGCCCGGCAGGCCCAGAGTTAAGAGAAAGGCTCCCAGAGGTAGCCTGTTGGAGGGGGGCTCTGTCACATTGGCAGTGGCTAGAGGCCGCCAGTCAGCCAAAACAACACCAAAACCCACGCGCTGAAGAAGAGCATTTCCATACGTCTTACCGCTCCACGATAGTTTATTTTTGTTTATCTTTAGCCTTGTCACAGTCCTATCTCTTAGTCTTTGTATTTCCTAGTGTTTGTTAGTTTTTTTATATCATCTAGTCTTTCCCATTTTCCATATTTTTCCGCCTAGTCACGTTTACTCTATTTCCGGTCACGTGTTCTCTGTTTACTTTTCTCACGATTCTCTTGTGTTTTTGTTTCAGTTTCCATTGGCGGGCCAGAGTGGTGATACCCACGCGGACAATTTAGAGTATGTTACTGTTTCACACAGTTCAGACTCACATAGTGAGCAATGTGCAGTGCCCTATAGAGTGATATATGTTTAATAATATAAAAAGATATAACTCACTTAAGGGATTATTAGCAGGCTAGTAACAGACATGGCTTTAAACTTTGGATAAATAATCAATTATAATCAGAGCTTAGAAAGACATGATTTCACACAATTGTGTAAAGCTGTACAGTAAATATATTTGAACAGTGTTCTCATAGATAACAACTCAATCACACATATCTTGCCTGATTATATTCTAAAACTATAAGGAAGTATTTTAAAAAATAAAAAAACTAGTCAACATAGTACATATCTAACATATTGTGATAGTATCCTGATATTCAGAAAGGTTGACATCATCAGGATGCAGTTAATTTAATAGAGATTGACAAAACAGGTCTCGTTCTTGGTTGTCTATCGCAAGAAACGGCAATGAGCATGACGGTCTTTCATTCCTTATTCTTTTCAAATGAACCACATTACTGATTCTAAGTATTTTTAATAGATGTACTTAAATCACTTTTTAACATGTGTACTTCAGTCATGGTTCTTCTTTGGAAAGATGCTGGGGAAGGGAGGCTTCGGCTTAGTCTATGCAGCTGTACGTAAAGGAGATGGGAGAAAAGTAAATGTTATCCTCCTCACTCCACACAAGAATATTTACTGCATGATTTAGAAAAGTTTTCCCCAAGCCTTTTGCTAACACATCTTGCAATGATTGTGGATGTGCATTGTAGAAAACTGAGGATGTTTATGTATATGTTAACAGGTTGCCATTAAATTTGAAAAAAAGAAACGCGCCCTCCCACACATTTCCATTGTAAGTAAACACATTATTTATTTATTTATTCATTCAGTCCTTACCTATGTATTTATCTGTTCATTTAGTTTATTTACTGAAAAAAGCAATATGACCCAAATAACAAGCAGTTTATAGACCAGGGTTGCATCCTGCTAATTATAGGTTTGTAGGTTTGGTAAGTCAACCTTGAACTAGTCACTGAGAGTAGCTGTTTAAAACTAGTAGAGTATAGAATGTTGTTCATGTTGTACAACCTACTGTGGTACCTAAACTCACTGTAGATGGTAACATATTTTACCATGAGTAGGCAATAAGAAACACAATGCGTGAAATTCATATTTGTTTTTGTTCTTACATCAAGTGCAGATAAATACATTAATCGATTTACATTTTTACAAATATATATTTACTAATACATTTTGCTGTAGAATAAAGTAGCTACTGAATGGCAGTACATCATTGTAGCAAATTTTATAGTATTTTGTTGTGTATAGACTACCGGTGTTGATATTTAGTACCTGAGAGAAGTTCTCACTTAGCTGAGTTATATATAATCCCTTCTGCCAAGACATTTTTACACCAAACTGATCATAAATATTTATTTTAATTTTAGCCCGGAGAGACAGACAAGCCTTTGGAAGTGGCACTTGATGATGATGATGGTGTCCCGGCCACCTTGCTGTAGGAATGTAGTGAAGCTGCTGGAATGGTTTGACTTCCCTGGAGAAGTTGTCCTGGTTCTGGAAAGGTCCAGCCCCTGTATGGACCTTTATAAATTTGTATGTGAGCAGGGTGGTTGTCTGTCTGAAGCACAGACTCGAGACATCATGCTGCAGGTCATTCATGCTGCTCCTCACTGCTGTGAGCGTGGAGTTTTCCACCATGATATCAAGAGCCTGAATCTCCTAATCAATACTGATACAATGGAAGTAAAGCTGGTAGATTTTGGCTGTGGTGCCATAATGCGGGACACAGAATATCATGCATATGCAGGTAATATATTACATATCCGATAGAATAAAAGGAAATCACAAATGAAAAACCCTTTTTTTTTTGTTTGTTTTTTTATACTGACCATGCTTTTGTCTCATGTACACTTAGGCACGACAACTTTCATTCCACCTGAGCATGTCATGTATAAAAAGTATAAGGCCATTCCTACTACCATCTGGGGTCTGGGCATTCTCCTGTACAAGGTGGTCTATGGAAAGTACCTCTTTTTTCTAGACGAAGGCATTGACAATGCACGCCTGACATTTTCACCTGGTGTGTCTCGAGGTAAGACTATACAGAAGCAAGACGTGCACTTTAAACATTAATATTGGATTTTATTTATTGATTTCTGTCCAAAACTCTTCTCATCACTACATATACAGAATTCTTTGAGCTGGTCATGTGGTGCCTGGATTTCAACCCTGAACTGCGTCCTACATTCGAGGACCTAATCAGGCATGAGTGGTTTACAAAGGAAGTTCAGGACAAAAGATAAGGTTAAACAGCAAATACACAGCATTATGAATGTGTGGAAAAGGTGTAAAATTAGGAAATATTAATGTATATATGAAATGCCACTTTTACTTCTGGTCTGGTGTCACCATGTAAGCTCCCAGCACGCCTAGCTGTGTTAGTGCTCCAATGATGACCTCTGTCCGAAGTACCTGAGTGTCACAAAGTCCAGCACCAAAATCCCAGCAGTTCTTCCCTGCTGTCCTTCACCAGTGTTTCACATTTCAATAAAAACCACCTGACTTGACTTGACTTGACTTCAATGTACATGTTTAACAACATCATCACTGCTCTCTTAACAGATGCTGTGGTTATTTGTAATCAAGGGATTCATTTGTATTGGTAATTATTTACTACAGATGTTATAGATTATGTAAAAACAATTGCATTCTTTAGTCTTTCCTGTGATAAACCAGAACACTGAAGACCTGCTCAGTCTGCTGTGAGGATAAATTCACCAGCACCACCCAGAAAGCATACAGATGTGGGCCACTTCTGGCAACAACATGGCACTGCTGGTTGACTGTTAGCACTGGCAAACCGCATGTGAGCCAAAAGTGGCCCACATATTAAAAATGCCCATATGGCCCACATAGTGCTGGATGATATGGCCAAAATTTATATTGCGATATATTCCTTAATTTCGGTCGATATGATATAATTTCGATATCTATAAAAATAATTTGAAGGCCTCAGGAAAACTGCAATGAATCCCTACAGTGGAGATAAAGAACATGAAAAGTGCTTGGCCTTTCTACAGAACAAAACAATAAATGCACATGTGCAACAATAAATGCACATGTTTCTGTAGGGACAAGTTTGAGGGTTGATGACACCCTATGGTGAACCCTACAGTTTTTAAAACTTTAGAGGTTTCCGGCCAGAAATACAAGCTGGTCTACATGATCTGGCTAAAATAAAACAGGCCGTCACTTCTCAAAATTACTGCATGACATTAATGCTTTGTCTAGACCCACATTACATAAATAATTTAAATGTAAATTAAACAAATCAATTTTCTTCTGTATTGTTAAATGTTAGCATATTAAATGTATTGTGCTCATAGCAAAGCCTCTGACCTGAAGATGCATTTATATTTACAAAATCAGTGGGATCAGCGGCGGGGGATTTGGGTATGTGCGTGTGTGGTTTGCAATGTTGATGTGGAGCAGGAGCGGTGTGTGTCTGCCCTGTGACACTGTGCGCCTGTGAGCATGGCAGCAGCTGCTGCTCACTGAGGACTGGAAATGAAGGACATGTGCTTTCATGTCCTAATTTTCCAAAAGTTGCTAGATAGGTCTGAAAAGTCGCTAAATAAAGCGACAAAGTCACAAATTTGCCAACACAGTTCAGAGCTGTCGGTTCACATGTGACAATATTACCAGATATGCTAAAAACCCTCTCGGAGGGGGAGCATGTGACTTGAATGCTAGTTCTATGCATTTATTCTGCAGCTAAAATGTGCAGCGCCATGCCTAGCCTATCTGGCTACATGCATGTGATTACATCACCGCCCTCTGACTTAAGGAGGCTATGGAGGCCGATTGTGTTCAGCTCTGCATGATTGTAGGTGCTCTGTAATAAACGTGTGTCAGTTACGGATGCTGTATGTAATATATATTGAAATACTGCAAAAATTATATCACCGTTATCAAAACATTTCTTATCACGGTAAATACCGATATCGAAATATTGTCCAGGCCTAGGCCCACATGGACCAAAACATACATAGACCACTTGCCATTGGCATGGTGTACATGTTGTTGCGCTGTGGGCCATTTCTGGCAGTGGAAGTTGAACAATGTTTCTCTTTCATGTCTGTGAACTGTGTGCCATGCCGTATGTGGACCAGATTTGGGCTATATGAGATTTGCTGTCTGGGAAGTCATTGCAGCATTGACCATTCTGTTAAAATGACTATTAAATCCTAGAGAGATGCATGTCCTTAATACAATCCAAGTGTGATTGTAGCTCCGTTAGCATTAGCAGTTAGCATTAGCAATTACCTTTAAGACAAACATTAGCATTAGCCATTAGCATTAGCATTAGTCTAATATATGGTGTTGGAGTGTTAATCAGTCTCTGGTAAAGATATACCCATAGACTGCGTTATTTTAGTCTTTTCTCACCAAATGACTAACTGAATACAAAACACACCCACTTTCCCAGGTGCTTCCAATTCTATTGCTGGGTCATCAGTGGTGCTGGATCTCACTTTGCAGAAAGTCCAAACAGCCATGGCAGACACACTCAGACAGGAAACCTACACAGACACAGGGAGAACATACAAACGCCACATAGAAATGAATTAAATAACATTGATTATGTCATTACAATAACACCTGTCATAGAGTGGAATATATTAGGTAACAGATGAACAGTCAGGTCCTGAAGTTGATGTGTTAGAAGCAGGAAAAATAGGCAAGTGTAAACATCTGACTGACTTTGACAAATGTCAAATTGTAATGCTAGATGAGTGGATCAGTGCATCTCCAAAACAGCAGGTCTTGTGTTGTGTTTCTGGTATGCAGTGGTTAGCAGCTACCAACAGTGATCCAGGGAAGGACTACAGGGTCATGGGAGCCCAACAGGGTCATGGGAGCCCAAGTCTCACTGAAGGATTTACTGTTGCTAAAATTGAACCTGAAACCTTCTAATTTCTGAAATTATCTCAGCAGCTAGAGGTCAAGGCTTTAGTTAATTTGGAGCAAATATTTAAATGAAAGGAAAATGTGACCTCTGTAATTTTGTGACATGATTGATGGCATGATGAATGGACTGGTTTGAGTATTTCAGAAATTGCTAAGTCACAGATCTGCTAGTGGAGAGGAATAGCCAGACTGGTCCAAACTGTCTGGAAAACTGAGCAGAAATCAAATCGGTTAAACCTTGTCGAGACGGGGCTACAACAGCTGAAGACGACACTGTTTTATAATCCTGCAGACAAGAGCAAGAATATGACATCTGGGCATCTGAAGACTGAAACAAGAGCAGGTTATGTTTATGCAATATTCAACAGTCTAGTTTCAATGAATGATTATGCCACATGATAGTTTGTTTGGACTCAAAATTCTACTTTATGGCAAACTACTGTCATTTTAGAGACACTTTCATTTCAAGTGTCAATCAAGTAGTTTAATCAGACAATGTATGCTTAATCTGTTTAGGTCCAGATTCTCACCCAAATGTATTCAAAAATGTATAAAGTGATATATTTTATATATTATACAGCTGTTGTATTTACAGCTCTCTCTCTCTCTCTCTCTCTCTCTCTCTCTCTCTCTCTCTCTTTATCCATCCTTCGTTGAGTTTTTAATGTTGGGCCAGGTTAGGTTTTTGCAAATCTGTCACTGGTGCCAACTCCCAGGTCTGAAACCACTCATGGCCTTTAATGCCCAGGTGTGTGTGCTGTGTAATTGAATGGCACTTGAGATTGTGATTTTTCATTAGTGAAAATGTCTAACATTTAATTGAACAGGGCGAGAAATTAAAAGTTCAACAATGGGAATTGAATTCATTATGGTCAAAGTGGTGTATTAATATAGTACTTTAATAGTGATGGCCTCTGTACACTGTACTGAAATGTGAGATCAAAACCCAGTGGACATGAAAACAGGACACACGAATCAAGAAATTCTTTTTCTGTGGTAGTTTTAACGCATAATGCTATATTAAATGCATGATAGTATAAATAGTGCACTGTCAAAGATGTTTTAGGAGAATTTTTAATGTCTGTACATTATACCTAAACAGCTATTAATGATAACCACCAAGCTGTGATTTCTCTCACTAAGCAGCTGTCACACTTGTTACACACACACACACACACACACACACACACACACACACACACACACACAGCCATCAACATGTCTTGATGGATAAAATAATTGCCCCACACTCTTGCTGTATATGACAGCTCTCTGATGTCTTTACTGTGACAGCATGTGTGGATGTGTGTCCTTCATTTGACCTTGGCCTTGGTTAGAAGCAGCATCCTGCCATTTCCCCTGTAGCATGCTCTTTGTGAAATAATACAGTGTATACTATTATATTGATTATTTAAATAGCATAAAGTGATATACACCGATCAGCCATAATATTAAAAACACCTGCCAGGAGAGCTGCTAAAACAGCTCTGACCCACTGAGGCATGTACTCCACAAGACCGCTGATGGTGTGCTGCAGTATCTGGCACCAAAACCTTAGCAACAGATCCTTCTGTGGATGTTCTACAGGATCAGACCAGTCAGGCTAGGCTTCAGCACTCATGCACATCAGTGAGTCTCCATGACCCTATTGCTGGTTCTCCAAGTGTCCTTATTTGGACTACTTTTGTTATTAGTAACTACTGTATACAGGAAATATTGCATAAGACAGTGAAGTATTGTAAAGCATACAAATACAAATCGAGCTACACTCGACTTGTGGCCAAGGCATCCCTACTGATGCCACTGGTGTCTAGTTCTACTTACTGTTAGATGTTAGCTGCAGTGAACACACTTACCTGAAGCAGAGGGCTGCCCCACAGGAACATTTAGGGCAGTTAGGTGCCTTGCTCAAGAGCAGGGTATTCCCAATATTCCTGCCTTGCGCCCAATGATTCTGGGTGGGCTCCAGACAAACCGTTACCTGCTAGATAAACACGTCCCTTATGCATCGATTACATTAGCCACTTTGTCTAGGTTATTTAGTATAGTGGAATTGGGTGCATATACTCTTTATGTGTTTAATCCTATCATACTCCTGTTATTTCCAGTGTTCCTGTACACTCATTTGACTTGATACAGACATCTGAATGGTGATGAGAAGCAGACTCAAGCATGCTTACTAGCAAATCTTGACATAGATAGATAGATAGATAGACAGATAGATAGATTCTTAATTGTCATTGCTTAGTGCAGTTAGCATCTACCAGAAGTGCAAATAGTAGCATTGTGCAAAGTCGTAGGAGCACAAAGATGAAAACTGTGCAAAAAGTACAAAAGTGCAGTTATGACAGAGAGTGATAATATAAGATAGATGTGGTAAATAAGAATATGAGGATATATATGGTGTACGGATATATATGAATGCAGAATAAATATGTACAATGGTTAAATATGGTATAATACATGCTGCTCTGACTGGTGAAGCAAATAAAATAATATAGCATAGCTCGACTCACTTTCGATTCGATTCACTTTACAGAATCGAATCGGATGAAGTAAGTCTGAACAGGGCATCACTGCTGGATTCGGGCAGTGCGTTACTTTTTCATCTTGCGCATGGGTTCGAGTGGGCGGGGTTGCTACAGAGCCACATAGTCACGCCCTCTGCATACCGACCAATTCAAGTAGATGGAATCAGCGCGGGCGCACGCCTACGGGGGTTCTGCACAACGCTTTGAGAGGCGGTAACAAGGTGAACTCGAGGAATGTGCGTGCGTGTGACCGGTAGGATATAGCGCGAAATAGCGCTTGCATGCTTTTACGCATTTATGCATTTATATTTATGCATCAGAATGATTTATGAAGGGCAGTAATCTGGAGGATTTGTTACGGAAATGATGCATTGATTCGAAATACCGGCTCTGGTTAGCGCTTGCATGTACAGATAGAGAGAGAGAGAGAGAGAGTGGGAGAAGGAGAAGACACGCCGCATCTGAAATGAAATGAGGGTCCAGTTGGAGCAAACAGACAACATGAAGAAGAAATGCGCCATCGCCAAGATCTTCAAAGTTCGCAAGAGGCGCGAGCTGCTGTGCGCGCAGGCGGGTTTGCTGTGCAGCCTGCTGCTGGGGGTTTGGGCCATGTCGGAGGTCCTCACCCAAGCAGGTGAGTCCATGATCACCTCCGGGCAGATGGAGATAGTGCTGCTGCAACACACATGCACGCACGCACATGCATGCACGCACATGCTGATCTGCGTCTTGGTTGTTTTTTTTTTGTGCAGGAAAGTGATACCACACTGCTGCACGCACACACAGCTGATTTAAAGCTCTCCCATCCTGCAGTGCAATCCCAGCATGCCTAACCTGCTATATTATTATATCATTTTGCAGATGCATTTCAAGGACAAGGCGCATGCATGCCTTTTTCTATATCATAAACATGTTCTTCAGTCATGCATTCACACACTGATTCGGATGTCAAAGTGAAATAAGACCAGTCTGACAACGTCACTCTGATTAAAGGTGCCTTGGAGACAGCAGCTCATTTTGGGAAGGTGTTTCCCAGTACTGCTGTGTTGTGTTTTTTTTAATTATCATAAGGTATTATATCACAAAAGAGATATCAGAATGAAGAAAAGTGGTGATGTCTGTGACTTTTGACTGTGGCATGGTTGTTGATCTCCGGGGATTTCCACCCAAAATAGTCTTGAGTTTGCACAAAATCATGTGAAAAACAAAAAACACCCAAATGAAACAAACAAACAAAAACCCTCATCCTGCGAGCTGAATACCGGGTTGATTAAGGATGTATATATACAAGAAGACTAGTTTAAGTTATCAGGGAGTCTCAACTCAACTTTTTCCAACTATGGTGAGCAGAACAGCATCTCCGAACACATCGAACCCTTTATGTGGATGAGCTACGACAGCAGAACACCACATCATTTTCCACTTCTATCAGCAAAGCACATTCTCACTCAAACTGGACAGTTTATGTCCTCCCCTAATGTTCATCTGTCCAGTTTGGGTGAGTCTGTGCCCAAAATAGCCTCAAATACCTGTTCTAGGCTGACATCAGTGAAGCCTATTGTAGTCTTCTGCTTTTGAGGCACATCCACATCATGGGTTGATGTTTTATGTATGTTGAGGTGCTTTTCTGCTCAGCACGATTTTATGCCACTTCGTGTAAACTCTATAGGTTGTTGTGTATGAAATTGTGTAGATCAGTTTATGAAATACTCAAACACACATCTAGAGATGCCAAATTATGGTTAGAGGAACACTTTTCTGAGTTTGGGGTTTTGCCCAGATCAGGAATCAAACCCAGATTTCTCACATGGGTGCCCAGTGATGTTACCATTGTACCACACCAATCACCAGTACAGTGTTTATTGCCTTCTTGCCTATTGAGTCCATGCCCTGTTGGCGACCTTACAAGTATCAGACTGGTCTACCAGTCTTTTTGGCACACATGGCCTAATCTCTAAAATTAAAATACACTGTTTGAGTATGTATTTACATTTATGGCATTTGGCAGACGCTCTTATCCAGAGCAACTTACAAGGTAACTGGTATTACAGGAAGGCCAACATTGTGTTAGGAGTCTTCCCCAAGGACCCATATTGGTGTAGCACAGACTGGCTGCCCAGACCGGGAATTGAACCCAGGTCTCGCACATGGGAGCCAATGATGTTACCACTGTACCACACCAGTCAGTATGTAGCCGACACTTTACATTTATTTGTTATACAATTAAAAAAGTTTAGTGTGAAAGGGTTTCATGTATTACCATACAACCGAGTGTCTGCTTATCGGGTCCAGGTAGAAATTCTAGGTATCCAATATAGGATATTATAGTTATATATCATATCATATATAGACATCATATTTATTTGATTAGATTTGTAGGCTATTTGTATGTTATGGTTGGGCACTCCACTGAAAAGTATTACATTGCTGTGCTTAAAAACATGCTATGATGATCAGGTTTGCTAATAAATAAGTATGTACATTACTGTTCATGTTGCTAGCAAAGTAGTGTTAATGCATATAACATTGTCAGGAAAAATAATGCATTTGTCACATATGTGGACAGTCATAACTGTAACACCACCTGCTAAATCATCTCTGACCTCCTGTGGTATATGGCGTGGGATTGGATCCGACGTGCTAGCCTTTACCGCCATGCACGAGTAAGACTTTGGTGCCCGTGACCCTGTCTTGGGTTCAGTGTTTGTCCTTCCTTGGACCATTTTTGGTAGCACTGCATGGTGGAAACATCCCACAGGACCTGCTGTGTTGGAGATGCTCGAATTCAGTTAACTAGACATCACAGTTTGGCCTTTGTTGCTTATTTCCTTATGCTTGCCCATTTTTCCTGCTTCCAACAAATCAATTTTAAGAACTGACTGTTCACTCGCTGCCTAATGTATCCTGTTCTTTGTTTACAGGTGCCTCTGTAGCAAGATAATTAATATTGTTATTCACCTGTCATTCACCTAATGATTATTATATCATATTTACCAGCCCTTGCTATTTGGAGTAAAATGTATCTTGTCTGTAGAAAACCTTTTTTTCCAGACAGCATCATTGTAATTTGTAATTTTGTATCTAACACTCAAGAGAATATCAGCAAAATCCTAAGACTTAAAATCCTTGAACCAAAAAATATATATATAGATATGCCAGATCTCAGACACTACAAGCATTGACACTGGTGTCATATGGAAAATGACAGGACAGGATGGTTTTTCATGCGGTTAGGTCCACCTGGCCTTTGTCTCCCGTCACTATGTGAAAGAGTGTCAATAGCTCGGGTGAGCGATTCTCCGGGACAGAGCATTAGGATGCTGATGGCACCTGGCGTTGCTCTCCAGACACTGTGCACTTGTTTCCTTGATTTATAGCCTGAACTCTGGAGATATGGGTCAGTGCGGGATGTTTTCTTCATGCTGGTAGACTTCACTATGATTCTGTGCTGTTGCCGCAGTATGTGAGAATAGTAGAGCTGCACAGGAAAATCTCCTGGTATTGAATTACCACCTCCAGTGTTGCATGAACACCTACACTGCAGGAACATGCTGATTATCATCCTGGACATTTTAACCTGCACAATAAGGTTTTATTAGATGATTTAAAGTATCATAGATTCTAGGACTGTCCTGTGCAGTGTTTGAGAGCATTTTAGTATCCTGTTATAAGAGCACCTTGCTTGATGTGGGTGGGAGGAAATAACATGCCTACTGTGCTAGCACACAGAGGAATATGTTCACATCTCCACATTTAACCAGTCCATGGAGTGAAACACACACTAGTGAACACACACACATTGTAAACACACTTGCCTCGTGGTGCCTGGGGAGCAGTTAAGGGCACTTCAGTCAGGGGCACTCCAGTCAGGCCCTTTTAGTACAGGTGATGGAACTGGCAACCTTCCAGTTGCCAAATCCCGGTTTCCTGACCCTAAACCTGGGCTGTAGAGTGGTAACTGTTGTGTCAGACCTCATTACACCACCCAGTTTATTTTTCTACCCAGTTTAGGTTTTCTTTTGTTTTAGTGAAGGTACAAGCTTTATGTTGACCGCAATCTCTGTCTCAACATCAGCAAAACAAAGGTGATGATCGTGGACTTCAGGAAGCTTCAGGAAGGGGTGGTCACCCTCCATGCATCAATGGAGCCGATGTGGAGAACTTCAGCAGATGACCTCACCTGGTCCCCAACCAACACTATTGTGGGATCAGCATCTCCTCTTCCTGCGTAGGCTCAACGTTTGGTCTGCCTTCTCAGATCCTCACTGACTTCTACAGATGCACCATAGAGAGCATCCTTCCAGGTTGCATCACAGTCTGGTACAGCAGCTGCTCCGTCTGCAACCGTAAGGCTCTTAAAAGAGTGGTAAGGATGGCAGAAGCCATCACAGGCAACAAACTACCAGCCTTACAGGACACCTACCAGTCTCGCTGTCTCAGGAAAATCAAAAAGGTCCGGTCAGACAGTGGTCACCTAGCATGCAGCCTTTCACCCTCCTGCCACTAAGCAGGAGTTTTCCCAGTATACAGGCCAGAACTACCCGGTTAATGAACCGTTTCTACCCACAGGCTGTCAGGCCTCAGGCTGCCAATCTATAGGCTCCACTGAGTTGCAGTTAGTGTTTAAAATTAGTATTCAGTTAACCAGCTGATTAGCTTCATATGCAAATTAAAGATTTTTTAAGATGATGCTAAAAAAAAGCTTCAGATAAATTCATCTTTCACAGAAGCTCCCTAAACCAACAGTCATCATTTGAAACCTGTCCTAGTCTACTGTGTGTCAAAGTAGCAGTCAGGGAAAAACAAGCTGTGTTAATTATGATAAAATAACATTATACAGCAGATGATATCATAGTGAGAACGCTAAATTTCACAGGAGGAAGTGTGGGATGTGAATGCAAAGCGTTTATCATCAGTAATGGTTTTCTTTCTGTGTAACGGTGGTGTGATGAAAGGCGCTGTGGGTGTATTGGTGCTCCTCTGCTCTCATGATTGCACTCATAATGAAGTGAAAGCGAGGAATCAAAGAAGCAAAAAGCGTGCACACACCCATCCATCAACTATTTCACTCACTGTCTTCCTCCATTTCTCTACCTCAGTCAAGTCCTGTCTGAAGGTTCCTCTTTGTGTCTGGCCACAAGTAATAACCCTAATTCGCCTCTTCAGTGATGACCAGTTGATGGGCACATTGACAGCAGAGCTAAATTAAGGGGGATTTTTGTATGGCATATTTTTTGCCTCACACTCCACTGACAAAGCCAATGCGTGGTTGGTTCTCCAGTAGCCTGACAGTATAAGAGAAGACTTGTAATTTCAATGCATACCATATTTGACAAATATTTGTAATCTTCTAATGTCATTAGAGACTGTTTTTATAAGATATGGTGTAAATACTTCAGTATCTAAGATCAGTTGAACCTAATGTGCTCTGTCAATGGAAAATTCAGGAATAAAAATAAGTTCTGTGACTCTTATTAACGGACCCAACCTTATTGCATGTTTGAGCATTTGGATTATATTTATGAAAACTGAAAAGAAGGGTGGCATCTCATTTCTTGGCACTATTAAATCTAGCTCATTAATATACACAGTTCCGGAAAAATCAAATACTTGGTAGGTCCCCCAGGGGCATAGATTTCATGAGCACTTAACAATGAACACCATACTTCCTGCACTATGGTCCACAGTTCTGTTGTATTCGGAGGTGTACGATTTCTGTGTTCCACAGCACATTGCATGGCATCCCAGATGTTTTGTTCTATGTTGAGCTCTGGTGATTTAGGTGACAATGGCAAAACCCTGAACTCAGATGAAAGAAAGTGAACTATTTGCCTACTGTGTTTGCACACAGAGGAATGTGACCTCCACATTTAACCCATCCGTGCAATGAAACACACACACACACACACCAGTGAACACTAGGGGGCAGTGAACACACTTGCCCGGAGCGGGGGGCAGCCCCAAACCACAGCGCCTGGGGAGCAGTTAGGGGAGTTAGGTGCCTTGCTCAAGGGCACCTCAGTCATGTCTTGCCCTGGATCGAACCCGCAACCTTCCAGTCACGAGACCGATTCCCTAACCACAAGGCCACGGCTGCCCTAAGCAATACACGGGCACACGGCACCACTGGGAAGGACGGCGGGACTTCCGTTGACTTGTGGGTCAGACCCCCGCTCGGTGCTGCCGTTCGGCCCCGAGCGTTCCTCTAACCATAATTTGGCATCTCTAGAAGTGTGTGGTAGTGACTAGTTGAAAACCCATCCGAACGAATACAGGGCATGACTGGGTGTAACTCATCAGAAAAAAGGCACACACAGAACTTTGTAGACATACCAGATGTCCTGTGCAATGTCAGGAAAGCAAACTCCATGTCATTATGGCGCAACTACCAGCCTATGTAAATTTCGCATAGGCTCGCTGTACCGGTTTTTCTGGCACTTTAATGTGAACCTATAATTTGTGTTATAGCCATAACTACAGTCACAGCTGCTTTTACAGAAAGTGAATACACACTTTTTGATTACATAATTCCAGGGTAATATATAAATGATGTAAATGAAAATTATTATTCACAATCTCTAAATCGAGTCAGTCAGATTTTTTTTGTGAGATAGTCATGCAGGGCTAATTCCAAGCAGCATGGAGGACACAAGAGCATGTTAACTACCTTTATTCTATCTGTATAGCTGCATGAAGACTTTTTGTCTTTTTGTTCAATTTGTTACTTTTATTGATTTATACTGTTCACATATTTGTCTTTTTATTACGGAGGACCTTTAATTCGTGTTATTTGCCCTAGCTGTTGCCATGGCAATAGAATGAAACCCTGCATAGTTCAGTAGGTTTTGTCGAGAGAGGTTTAACATGCTGGCATTGCCACAGGCATGAATAAGAGGTTATGGCCTGGACATCAGTGTTGGTATTTTGGTGCTTGCCCTTGTATCCCTGTTGACTCGGCAGCTATTTGCTGTATCAATCATCATTTAATCTGCTTCTTGTTCATATTCAGCACATGTCTTTGAGATGAGAAGAATGCATTATATTAGTCCACGTGGTCCATGATAAAAAGAAAAGCTGTATCTTAAATGTTTTATAAGATGGTAAGCTAGGATAATGCATAATCACCCCACTCTAAATCTGTTTGACTTGCCTGTATGAAATATTTCAGATATATGTATTGATAGTAGGGTTGGGCGGTACAACAGTATTTCTGTAAACCGCGGTGCAGAAAAATATTGACGGCACCTAATTTCTGCTTTATACATACATTGAATACTGGGACTTTAAGACTTTCCTCTAATCCATAATAAAACCAGGTTTATACCGGACTCTTTGCAACTAGCGCAAGGGTGTGCACGTCTTTATTAAATGATAGCGCAGGTTTATTGCCACTGTTTGGAGTGAATGAAATGATCACACTGCTCTCCCTTGTTAAGACCTGTTATTTATTTTTCTGTTTTGTGCGGGCATGTGATCAGAGAGACATTATCATGGTTATTATAACAGATTAATGTTATATGTTTATATGTATAAAAGTGTAATTAATAAATGTTTTTTTGTATTATATATGTAAATAAATATGTATTATAATTTAGTTAGAGTAATAAGTAATGTTTGACACTTTTTTTTTTGTAATAAAAAGTGAATACTGTAAACCACAACCTCCCCCCAAAAGAGAGTAATACCGTATACTGCCACATTATCTAAAGACTGAATGATGGTATGAAAAATGTCAATACTGCCCAATGCTTTTTATCCATTGTGTTATAAGTAAAAGTAAGTAAAAGAAGATTTATTAGCAAGACCATGCCAGAATAGTAGAGTACAACTTCTCGACTGGTTACACATTGGGCTACATTAAAAAAAGGATGCATTTCTTCAGGAAAATTGCAACACCTTATTTGCTAAATCATGTGTCACATGACCTTATGCACATACCTGAACTGTAGAAGCTGAAGGACCCAACCACATTGAACTTTAAAATTGACTGAATATCAAATCACTAAATGTATGAAGTGAATGGACAGGGGGAGTGAGTCATGGCTGCACATGCCATCTTGCTTAGAACTTGCCACTGATGCATTATGGATAGGGTGCATTTATCAAGGCTGACGTTCACCCACAAGTTGAGGCTTATGAGGCAGGACAACAGAATCACTGGCACAATTTATAATTTAAACAGCTATTAATATTGCTGCTTTACTTTAACCTGCATTGGACACACTGTGCTTTTGGCAACCTGAAAAATGTTATATACTTTCTAGCTCATTTTGCTGAGGATTTTCACTATGGCACTACAATCATGACAATAAGTCAGTAATGGAAAATGAATGATAGGTCATTCACACACAGATGTAGCTACCACTACATATTACTGCTTGCTACAGACAAGCAGCTGGTGTGCGCACATGTGCCCAGAGTTGTGGGCAGCCCAATTCACGGCAGCGAGGGAGCAGCTGGGAGTTAAGTGCCTTGCATAAGGTCACTTCACCCGAGTGTTTTCGAGCTCAGGGATCATATATATTTTTAAAATTGTGATCTCCATTAAAAGCCAGGCAGAAGGTAGCACTGCCATGTCACAGCTTCTAGTTCCCTGATGCAATCCTGAGGTTGGGTTTACTGTCTATTTGGAGTTTCACACGTTCTCATTTAGTCTGTTTGGGTTCAATCAGAGTTCCTCAATCTGTTTTCCAAGTCCCAAAAACATACCAGTAGGTGAATTGGCTAAGATAAAGGGCTATCCCTGGTGTAAATGTATGTGTGAAAATGCCTGGCGATAGGCATTCTGTCCACTGTTTGCTCCAGTCTCATGTTCAGTATTCCAGGGACAGGCCAAAAATCATTATTCCTACGTTATCAATAATCATCCCACCCTTGATGTGTCCCACCAGATCTGGAAACCTAAGAAATTTAAATTGTGTGTTTTTGTATGTTGTTAATTTAACTGCGGAGCGAGACACCAGTCATACATCTCAATACATCTTATTAGAATGGGCGAAGCCATTATAATACCTGGACATAATGTCTTTAATTTTATGTATGTTTATTCCAGCTTAATGTTTTTAAAATACCAGTTTTTAACCAGTGTTTCCATTCTTTTCCAGGTCATGGCATGATTATAGACGGAGGGATAAACAACGATGCCCACTGGGGCAGGAGACTGATGGCCTCTGCGGAAAACAACGAGACTGTGCAGAAGAACTGTACTGAGCCAGGTAGGAGTGGACACTTATTGCTACAGTCCTTGCAAATGCAGACAGCCGATCTTGGAGAAGTGAAGCACTTCAGTGGTTCTCAGCACCGCTGGTGTTTCCGTGTCTTTGTGGTATAAAAATAAGCAGTGGACTCCATTAACTTCTCAGTCTCCCCTGAAGAGTGCCAGCTGCTGAGATTACACAATCAGAATCTCGTCTGCATTACCTGCACTCTTTCCTTCGGTTCTCCTCAGGCTTTTTTTTTGCTCTACGGCACCTACCTTCGATGTACAGATAATATGGTTTAAATTATATCTCTTTAATGACTAACTCAAGAGAGAAAGCTGATTTCTTTTTTTTTCCCAGTAATGGCCTACTGCAGTGCTGACTTGCATATCTACATCCCACGTGGAGCGTCTTTCTTTATTACATCCAACACCTTCAGGCGGATTCATTGCAGCATTTCTTTTTCTACAACAACAGTTTTTATGAAATCTTTCAAGTAATTAAAATTTGACAGCTCTATGGCTGATGGTGCTTTTATAAACAGACATTTAGGACTTCACAGATTTCAGTGGGGTGAAGGGTGGGAGGGGGGGTGATCCACATACCACCTAACCTATACATATATACAATATAGTGGAAGAATGTTTTAGATGGATTTAGATGGCCAGTGGATTAGTTCAGACTGCATATTCTAGATCAGAGGCTTTCCTTCAAAAATACATAGAGTTATGAGACGCATGGTTAATTATTTCAGTACGTTTCATTCTTTTGAGCGTCACACTGGGAGGAAAACAAACTACCCCACAGGCCATTATATATTCACCCATGCCTTTTGTTATCTGTTAAATTTGTTGCGCTTGTGCACAAAGATAAAAAACTTATTTTAATGCTTATTTCCCATTGCACAAAACAATTGCATTGCAAAATGACATTTTAGGTCTCAGCCCTCAGTGGTACAGTTTCCTCTGTAAGTTTTTGGAACATCCAGGCCAATTCTTTTGTCTTTGCTTTACACTGATGACATCTGGGTTTGAGATCAAAAGATGATAGGGTTCAGAAGGCTGAGGATTCAAATCCCACCACCACCAAGCTGCCACTGCTGGGCCCTTTGGCATGACTTAACCTATAGAGGGTTGCTTGGTTGTATAAATGAGAAATGTTGCTGTGGATAAGGACATTCGCCAAATACCAACCATTTATGGTATTTACAAAGTATTACAATCCTTGTTGACGTAGTTGTTAAAACAGTTAATAGCCCTGAATATCTACTTATGGTTTGAGCCTTACATTTTGACTTTTAAGATTGCATTTGTTATGGATAAACCAACATAAGGACCCGAGAGCTGTCTATTGGAGGAAAACAAGCCATTTTTTAGCATGCAGGGAAAAAACCATCAGAGCCTTTGTCTATACATTGGGCATCACTAATAAAACAATTTGGATTGTTCTGAAAAAGAAATAAATTATTGGTGAACTAACAAGCACACATTGAACAGGTTGGACAAGGAAAACAGCAGCAAATGGTGACAAACATTTCCAATGGTGTGAAGAAACAACCCCAAACAGTACTCAGTGGCCACTGATAAAGCCACTGATAAAACTTCAAGAGCATAAATATAGAACCAGAGCATAAATCTTTTCTAACTTTGTTTCGGCCCTCAGACTGTTTCTTTCTACAGTCGAGTGTTATTAGTGGAGAACTCTTGACTCATTGAAAAGTGCTGATTTTTCTAAAACCATGCAGATACAGATTCAGACCTTCAGTTACAGAACACATCATATATCAGAACTGGGGAAAAAAAATCTGAAATAGCTGTTGGCTGTATTTCAGAATCTGCTGATATCCTGATTTTCATATGTACAACATTCTCTAGAGTTTGCACAAAATGGTCTGGAAAAACAAAACGACCAACAAAAACACCATCTAGTTTTGTGGGCAAAAACACCTCGCTGATGAGAAATGTAACAAGAGAATGGCCAGACTGGTTTGAGCTAACAGAAAGGGTATGGCAAATAATCACTCTTTATAACTTTGTTGAGCGGGAAAGCGTCTCAGGTTATATGGTACATTGCATTTTGGTGTAGATGGGCTGTAACTGCAGAAGACCATATCAGACCCAAACCGCACTCAGAAGCTGTCACGGCCACAGGATTAACAGGCCACAGACTTTAATTGGACACTAGGAGATTGGGAAAAGACCACATGATTTGACTGTCCAGTTTTGGTGAACCTGTGCCGATGCACAAGAGTGTGTTACAGGGGTTGGACAATGAAACTGAAACACCTGTCATTTTAGGTCGGGAGGTTTCATGGCTAAATTGGACCAGCCTGGTGGCCGATCTTCATTAATTCCACCTTTACTGTTTTCTTCACATCCGGGAGAGTTACGGTGTGGAGAAGCCCCAAAGAAGCGTACCACCCAGACTGTTGCATGCTCAGAGTGAAGCATGGGGGTGGATCAGTGATGGTTTGGGCTGCCATATCATGGCATTCCCTTGGCCCAATACTTGTGC
>JAOVVF010000008.1:20854476-20864727 GCA_028565595.1 Duopalatinus emarginatus | reverse complement strand
AAACACAAGTAATACTGGTATAACCTGCTGGAATTTACTGTTCACTGTTCTAGGACATGTCGAGGTGAACCATGTCTACATCTATCCAATGTTCAGTAATATCTCTATAATGCAGAAAGTCAAAAACTATGTATTTACAAATGACAAAATCATGACAAAAAAACTGATATATTTAAATTTTAGTGATTATTATACTGTGTGTTGCAGGTATTTAGATAAGCTGAGAAATTACTATGGGTCATGACACAATATGTCTAGACATGGATATACAAACTGGCTCCTTTAGTTTACTAAGTAAAATGTGTGTGTACAGTATACAGATCGCAATCTTAAGATGTAAACTGCTCCGAGTTGTTTAGAGATCCAGACAGCGAATATGCTAGCACACACCGTTTTGGTTAGATTCGTTTTTTTCCAAGACTAAACTAAACTGTAGCTCTTTCGTTCATCCTTTTATCATTTCTTTTTATGCCACTGCCAACATGACCCATGATGTGTTTCTGAATTGTTTTAGATGTGAGTGTGACTTACATCAAGCTCAGCAGACAGGCAATTTAACTCACATTTGTAAATTGTAAGATGAGTCCATGCACATTGTACAATAATTCTGATCTGCAATAAATTCTGTGTGACATGCGGGCTTGTATTTCACACCTGGAGGAGGACTCCGTCCAAAAATTAAATGATTAGGTGATTTGTCAGCAAAGCATCTAAGAGACCAAGGGTAACATGGGGAACATCTCAGCATGAAGCTACCACCACCATGCTTTACAGTGGGGTTTATATTTATATTTTTATATTTATATTATATTTTACATAAAACGTAAAACATGCACAAAGAAAATGAAATAATAATAATTAATACACCTATAGAAGTAAAAGTGTTGGTCATTTCACTGTTTAAATTTTAAGTTCATGTAATTATCATTATCATCAGTATTAAATTTACTGAATCTGTTATGCTAAATATCAAGCAGCAAAAATGAACGTACTTTGACGCTGTTTTAAAACAGGAGAAACCTGGCGTCAGATGCATTATGGGTAAACAGTGTAATATGTTGAGTGAGACTCTGATGACAAAAATGAACACTGGCCTCCTGTGTGAAATCTGATTCAGTGTCACGCTGCACAACTGCTCACATTTCTCACACTGTGTGACTGCACTGATATTTTCCCAGGACAAGTAAAAGTCAGAAAGTGGGTGGGTGTTACACATTTCGAAGAGTATTTATGTAATGTTTTATGTTACACATAATAAGGAAGGGGAAGGTGATGATGGTGAGGAGTCGGTGAGGAGACTTGCTTATTTGTTCATGTATTGCCTTTCATTTTGAAGTGTTCAGTATGTGTACAGGACGTCCACATGTCTGTGTGTGCTCGTTACATATTTATATAATTCCATTCTTCATTTTGTTGATGAGGTTTATAATGGGTTTGTCAACATCCTGATGAGTAAACTTGCAAATGATGAAAATGGTGCTAGGGTGGGGTGAAGGGTGAGGAACTGGTTTAGAGCGTAGTTGAGAACTTGATGGGGCAGTGATGGTTGGGCTGTTGATCAGAGATAAAATCCTGGCATGCCACATTGTCATAGTTGGGCACTAGATGAAGGCTGTAATTCATCATTTGCTCAGCTCAGTCTGCCATAATAAGAAATGTAAATATAATATGATGGCCTGGAAGTAAAAAGGTAAGCTTTGGTTGTCATTTATTTGAATATTTTCACCTTATTTTACTACAATGTAAATATTTCTGTGGTTTCGGGGTCGTAATTCGATTCAGAATCAATTTTCTATTCAGGAATAATTTTTTCTATTCACATGGTTTATACATGATTGACAAGATGAAACGACAATGTAAACAAATAAATAACATTTATTTAAAAAAAGAAAACTTTTAAGTTCCTTACTGTATCAAATATTTTTGCGTAATTTTATATTTACACCAAAAATACGATTGTGCATAAAACTCTGTAATATAAATGACCAGTATTAGGTTAGCTTAGCGGCCTGGCTTTTTCTTAAATAAAAAAAAATCTATCATTCAACAAATATATTAATACAAAAGTAAACATAGACTTCATTCTACCACAGTGTATTGACATTTAACTGAAAATAAAATACAAACTTTAAAGTCATAGTGTGCTAGTCCACTAGCAAGAGAGCTGGCCAGGTGGACACAATGTGATATGCATTACGCTTGGAATATTCTAGTCATGGTCATAACCATGTGACAGTTTCTACTACTACAGTTTCTTCTACAGAAAGACAAGTTACACCTGTTCATGTCCTGCATTCATTCTGACAGGTTTGGACAATGCTTCACCACGCACGTCTAAAGACGCTAAATTATGGTTATAGGTGTCGGAGTTTGAGGTTTTGCATTTCCACCTTAGTCACCTGATGTCACCGTTATCTGGGATGCCATGCAGCACATTGTGGAACACAGAAATCCTACACTTTACAACAGAATACAACAGAAATGTGGACCATCCTGTGGGATGTATGGTGTTCATTGCCTATAGAATATCTCCGCAAAATTGTGGAGTCTATGCCACGTGGGGGACCTACCACGTACTATACTGGTGTAACGTTCGTTTATTTTTTTTTTTCCGGCACAATTATTATTTTCTGCATAGACTCCGAAATTAATGATCATTTAACTGTCCTCAATACAACATAGTAATTAAATAACCATTAAGACTTAGATGAAATGTGCAGCTATAATCTCTCTGATTGACTGGTGTCTCATTAAGAGTGTATTTCCATCTCACTCCCACTTTTTCTAGGATCCTTACTAAGATAGTTACTAAAACGGGTGAGTGTATAAACGGCAACTACTGTGTGTCTAACTTTACCACTTGTCTTGTGACACATTGATGTGTGGGATAGCAGCGGTAAACCACAGTGCCAGTGTGCATGATGAGTGTGAGGTGTGATGTTGGCTGGAATGGCGTAGAGGGTCACCTTGACCTGCTGAAGACATTAATCTATATGCTGCTATTCCTGGAGCCGATGCCTGTGATGTCATCCACCCTACTGCTTCCCATCTTGTGCGTCATAACTGTGGGGTTTGGTTTAAGAAGGGGGTTAAGCATATTTTGAGGTCAAGCTGTCTATATTGTCAGAATTTCTGTTGTATTTCAAGACTGTCTTCAACAGTGCATTGGGTGGCATCCCACATGTGTTCGATAATGCTGAGATCTGGTGACTTTGGTGCGAATGGCAAAACCCCAAACTCGGATGAGTTTTCTCTAACCATAATTTGGCGTCTCTAGATGTTTGTGGCAGTGTATTGTCCTGCTGGAAGATGCCAAATACATCAAAATGAACGCAGGAAAGGATCAGAAAGAAGGCGCACATAGCGTTCCCTTGTCAGAGACGATTGTAGATGTACCATAATATATAACAAGCTGAGATATCTGAAGAATAAAATTCACTGTGCTGTAATGTATGTTACAAAGGCTTCTTCTTCTTCCTATATTGTGTTTTCTACCTCCTCAGTTGCAGTTACGGTATTGTATTTGTGGTTCTTTCCTCTTGCCTGTGTCGATTTTAGTAGTTTATTTAATAAAGCTTCTCTGCGCTTGCATCCACCTTCCTTGGAATATAAATCACCCAAATTACATTACAAAAGGAAACCAAGACAATCACACACTCGCATATTACGTGTACACTCAACTGTCAGCATGAATTCAAGTGTGGCTTAGTCTATGATCTTAGCCTGCCTGAGCCGGCTAATATAACTCTCAGGTATGACTTGGTATTCACTTATTCGAATTAAGTAAAATAAGTGAATACTTAAGTTCCTGTGAAGGGGATAATTAGTGAAAACGTAACCCTTATTCTGTCTTGTTAATGTGTTTGAAAGTGGCATGATTTTTTTTAAAGTGATGTGAAGTGAAGTGATTGGCCCAGTGTGCTTCCACACACTAATGAATGCACACACTTGGTGGGGTAGTGAACATACTTGCCCATAGCAGGGGGGGAGGGGCATTGTTCCTGGGGAGCAGTTGGGGAGTTAGGTGCCTATCTTAAGGGCACTTAAATCATGTCATGTCGGTACGTTTCCTAAACTTGAGCCATGACTGTCCCCCAAAGATGATGGCGTCCAAGCTAGCCTGAGTGCTTTTTAAGGCTGTGGTACCACTAGTGCTGTGGGGCACAAATCATGCTGCCTAACCATACACCTCTAACATTATAACTCCACTGGAAAATGTATAAATTAATAATAATTATTGGAGTTGTATCATAGGATAGTGTGTCATTAAAGTCCAAAATGCTTGTACTGTCAGGTGGAGCAACTACGTTTTCAGGTTCATCCATCCATCCATCTAACGATCCACTCATGCCTGTTTCCATTGTTGTGTCTGTTCATCTGTCTGCCTAAGTTTCTGCTTAGCATGGTATTTCAAGAACAATTGTGTTTAATGTTTGTTGTATTTGTATGGAATTGGTTAGGTTTTGGATCCCAACAGGGTCAAGGTCATTACAAGGTAAAATGTCTGAAATTGTGTCTGAAATGTCTGAAATACAAGTGATTTACAAGGTCTAAGGTTTTTGGTGATGGAGACCTCCCTGTCATTACCGTAAGCACTGAGCTCTACTTTTTTTTTATGTTAAAAAAAAACCCTGAAACTCTTTTTCTATGTCTGTCTGATAAACCACCTAAGGCTAACATGATCCTTTTTATCCACTTTAAACCCACTCCAATAACAGGAAGCTGTACATATCAAGACACTATGATAGACTGAGAGCAT
The DNA here is from genome assembly GCA_028565595.1 of Duopalatinus emarginatus. Classification (NCBI taxonomy): domain Eukaryota; kingdom Metazoa; phylum Chordata; class Actinopteri; order Siluriformes; family Pimelodidae; genus Duopalatinus; species Duopalatinus emarginatus. Next base: position 20,859,968 of record JAOVVF010000008.1, on the reverse strand, counting down.
TATATTGTTACCGTATCAGTCCTTTACCACCCCATAGGGAAAATAAGCCACAGATATGTAGTTTTTCTAGTCCAGTAGATCGAGGGAACATTAGGAGCTGCAGAAGATCAATGTTCTGCACTGGTAGAGCTGCACTTTGTATTCGTGTCACAGAGGAGTGTGAGGACTTCGTTGTTTGACCTTTCAAAAGGAGCTGCATTATCCAGTCATGCTGAACAGTAGGAACAGATTGCTGCATGCTGCACGGCAGCCTTTCTGTGTGTTTACGTGCGTGTGCCAAGCCACAGCTAATACCCTGATGTGTAAGAGATGCAGTTAAACAGCTGATATGATTCAGAGCTTATTCATGGAACACACAATAGTATGACTCAGTGTTGCAAAGATAATTTGTTATTAGGTTTTTTTAAAAAAACTGTTAGGCCATGCTGCTTTGACTGGGATGACTAACAAATGATTAGGCTTTCTTTTGTATTGCATGTGGCCTAGTGGTTAGGGAACCCGTCTTATGACCAGAAGGTCCTAGGTTCAATCTCTGCACAGGGCAAGACACGACTGAGGTGCCTTTGACCACCTAATCTACTCCCCAGGTGCCGTGGTTTGGGGCTGCTCCCTATTCCAGGAAAGTGTTTTCACTGCCCTCTAGTGTTCACTGGCAAATAGTTTACTTCACTTCATGATTTTCCCTCTCTGTCTGTGCTAATGTTATTAAATAATGAACATTAAGTAATAAGAGATTTAGATTAAACAGATAGTCTACAATATTATCACAGATATAAGTGTGCATTTACTCTACTTCCTGGTACTGTTATACATTGGTACTTCTAGATTGGTCCTGGTAATTGAGTGGTTTATTAAATGGGCAGGGGTAGTTCGGTGGTTAAGACATTGGACTTAAGATCAGAAGGTCAAACACCAACACCACCATCATCACCAAGCTGCAAATGCCGGGCCCTTGAACAAGGCCTTCAAGCCTCAACTGCTCGTTGGACAAATAACCTTTTATCATATGACAACATAAGGAGCGCCACTGAAAATAGGGCAGTGGTGGTTCAACCAGTTAAGGCTCAGGGTTACTGATCAGAAGGTCTCAGCACCACCAAGCTGCCACTGTTGGGCCCCAACTTCCCCCAACATGCTAGGATACATTTCGAAGAAAGCTCATGAACTCAGATGCTCACGATCTTATCTTCGGGATTTGGTGTTTCTAGGGTGAATATATTTCTGATGCACTAGTCACGATCCCCAGTTTGCAGTCTGTCGACAATTGCTAAGGAACAGAACCAGCACAAATCAGGGTATTCTCTAGAATGAAGTGTTGGTGCCTTTGAGAGTACGAACTGCATGGGATGGGAGGAATGTGTCCAACCCTATACTGGAAACGGTTGCATTCGTCCCACCTAAAACGTATCTTCTTTTAGCTTGTGTCGACTTAACCTGGCGCTGTTGCAGCAGTTGCCCTCTGCGATGTGCCCGATCTGAGAGACGACTTGATGACCGAGTTTAATCCCCATTGGCTAGAAGCTCCACTGACACCTATAACGTTTGTCTTATTTCTTTATAATACAAAAATCTTTGTCTTTCTTATAGTCCCTGTATGTACCTTAATAATGTCATGCACTCTAGCAGCACAGCGGTTTATTTTCCTATAATCTATGACATCATAATTATTATTTCATGTCATGAATAGACTTGCGTACCTAGTGCTTCTGGTGGTCTATGTCTTATTTCTCATTTTACTTGAAGCACTCTGAATCACTTTAGTATTTTCTATCTTAACAGACCTCAGTACCATTGAACAGACCAGAAATCAGAAATCTATTATGCAGGATTAGTTTGCAGATGGATCTTTTTAATGGATTAGTCAAACAATAAACAGAAGAACAGGTATTGATGTATTTATTAGTTTATGTTTGTTGTAATTTCACAAATGATGTTCCTCATATTTTACTGCCTCAGCTACAGGGTAATCAGCTTATATTCAGCTAATATTAAGGGAATGGGCTGGGCTTTGATTCATAGCAGCAAATGTAACGTGTCCTATGGCCTTGGTTGGTGTAATTGGTACATTTAATAACAGAATTGAATTATTGCTCTGTGGTCACAGGTTGTGTATATTGAGGACGTTATGATTGCGTCATAGCCAATCAGATTTTAGAACTGAAAGATTAATTTTATAAAATGCAGGTGTGTGTGTTTGTGTGTTGCAGCCGTACATGAATTTCCTGATGACTATTTCACCAACGCTGAGCGGAAGAGTGGGGCAGTGCTGCTGCATATCATAGCGGTGAGAAAAAAAACAACCTCTTGCTCTCCTCTCTGTCATGTCTTTTCATGCCGATAATGGATTCTGTCTCTCTCTCTCTTCCTTTCTCTCTCTCTCTTCTTCTTCTTCTTCTTATCGGCACAATCATCCCTTTCTTTATCTCTAAAACTGTCTTTAATTCCATATCTGTTTGATCTTTACTTTTATTTATGCCTCTGCCATCCTTCATCTCTCTCTTTTATCTCTGTTTGTCTCTTTAGACTCTACCTCCTTTTTTCTTTTCTCTCTTTATTTCTGTCTATACAGCTACTACTACTTTCTTTTATCTCCACCCAGCTCTTCACTTCCATCCCTCTCTCTTCATCACTTTGCTTATACATTTACTTTTGTCTCACCCCTCATTTACCACATCTTTATTCACTTTTCTCGCCTTTGTTTATCTCCCCAACTCCTCTTCCATCTGATTTTTTTTATGTCTATCATCTACGTCCATATCCGTCCCTTCACCTGACTTCCACTATACCTCTACCTCTTGCATCATCTCCATGTGTCTCTACCTCCATCCTCATTTACCTCACTCAATCTGTCTCTTCACTTCACAACTCTACCACCTCTATCAACATTTGTCTCTTCAAATCCACCCTCTCACCTCCATCTGTCTGTCCAACATTTACCTCTGCCTCCATTTTTATCTTCATCACAATGTCCCTCATCAAAAAAACTTCTGTTAATCCCCAACTCCACCTTCATATCATTTAATTCCACATGGATCTCTCTTTAGCCATAATGTATCTTTCTTTTCAGGTAAATCTTTTCAGGTTATCTTTTATATACACCTACTGTATGTGCCTTAATTTGGGGGATCATTTAGTCTCTTTACTGCATCTGTAAACCCATCCTGTAATACAGTGATTCAGTTCAAGATTCAAAGGTATATAGAAATGTCCAATACAATACTAAAAATAAAAAAAAAAGTAAAATATTTATCTAACAAATAAATATAACAACAACAATAATGCTAATGTGATGATGATGATGATAAAATAAAAAATAAGTAAAATAAAATTAATAAAAAAAATATAATAATAGTAGAATAAAATTTACATTTCTTATTAGAGAAGTTACATTTTTAATAAAATAAAATTCTGAAATAATAAAATTTATTTTTAATTATAAATTGTATTATGTTACTGTTTAGTTCTTTCGTTCTTAAACACCATAAAGGTTTTTGGAGGCACTGGGACTGCTCTGATAATCTGGTGTTATCCTAACCCTCAGCTTAACTCCATTTGCACGGCTGCGGCAGTTAAAATCTGTTTCTGGTTATGTAACGCACTATAGGATGGCGTAATGGCTTTCCTGCTTGTGCTGTTCTCGTCTGTGACTCTGCCTGGTTATACGGTGTGATATCGCCCTCTACGGCTGATATCCGTTTCTGCTCCAGCTGCTGCAGCAATACAAGACGGCAGGTCCATCATTTATTCATCATGCCATCTTTCCTGCTGGAGGAGTGAGGAACGTATTGATGATTCAATTTTCAGTAAATGAGCTGCTCCTACCAATGCTGTGCAGGATTCAATCCGTGGTGGTTGAAGGCCGGGTTTATTGACCAGGTTTAGTTTATAACTGCCATGACTAAAAATATGGATTAATCAGCTTTAGTGATGGGTTCATGAATGATCTCATTCCACTGTATGTCAGAGATTTTGGAATGTGTTTGGTCTCAAACCTTGGGATTTGTACATGGCAAATGTTGCAGGTCAGAAAGGAATCGGTTCTTTATGACTGATGATGCTGATTCCATGATAGTATGGGGTTTGTTTAGCTGGCATTCAGTGGGACCCCTGGTACATCTATCAACATCTCTTACTTGAAATCATGCAATGTAAAATGTGAGTTATTTTTATTTATTACTGCTGTGTGTAACAGATAATTTACAGCACAATAAATAGCATAGTTTATTTATTTCACCTCCAAAAATCTTCCTTCTACATGCTAAACACCGGCCTGCCTTTCCAATTTGATTTGTGAAGTGCAAGCAAAAGTGAAGTGATAGGCCTACTGTGCTTGTGCGCAGAGCATTTTGACTGCTGCATTTAACCACCCATGCAGTAAAACACACGCTAATGAAAGCTCGGCATTTAACCCATAATAGGAAGCAGTGAACGGTCCTGTGAGCGTCTTGCCAGTAAACCCTCTTGCCCCTATAGCCACCTTAGTCGAACTCGCACCCTTTGGGTCACATGATCTGAAGTGTCCTTCTGTATGTGTGTCCTTGCAGGCTCTGTACATGTTCCTGGCCCTGGCGATTGTGTGTGATGACTACTTTGTTACCTCCCTGGAGAAGATATGCGAGGTGAGACCTTAATGTCATCTGCCTTCCTAAAGAACAGAAATCAGGATACTGCCAGAACATCGTATTTTATTTTAGCTTTTAATGAAACAATAACAGGCTCAGAGTAAATGTGTGTGTGTGTACGTGTGCGTGCGTGTCCATTGTTTGTGGATTCTGTCCTGAAGTGTATGTAGATTGTGCTCTGTGTGTATGTGTGTGTGTGTGTGTGTGTGTGTGTGTTGTTAATTGTATTTGTTGTGTTGTAAACTGTGGGTTTGTGTGTGGATTATTGTGTGTCGCTGTGCAGAAGTTGGATCTTAGTGAGGATGTAGCAGGAGCCACCTTCATGGCTGCAGGAAGCTCGGCTCCTGAACTCTTCGCATCAGTTATAGGTGAGAATAAAAACACACTGGTGTTATAATAGTAGAGTAAAAGTAGAGTACAGTCTTTTGCCACGTGTGTTTATACAGTGACAGTGAATGTTGGAAGACAAATGTAATGACACTACCTGCTGTAGAAACATGTTGTGCCTGAGTTATTTAGAGCTTTATTATTTACGAATGGATTACAGACCTGATTTTCATTTGCAGGTGTGTTTATTACTCATGGTGATGTCGGAGTAGGAACCATTGTTGGCTCTGCCGTCTTCAACATACTCTGCATTATTGGAGTGTGTGGGATTTTTGCTGGACAGGTACGTTTGTGTTTGTCTGTGTAAACGTGCAGAGGTGCTCAGTCATACATTTATTTATTAACCCAAATAGTTACCACAGAAAAAATGGCATGTATGTGCGAGTGTGTGTGTGTGTGTGTGTGGGTATATATATACAAACCGGATTCCAAAAAAGTTGGGACACTAAACAAATTGTGAATAAAAACTGAATGCAATGATGT
>JAOVVF010000008.1:20829713-20853240 GCA_028565595.1 Duopalatinus emarginatus | reverse complement strand
ATTGAGTGATATGCAGAGGTGGTCGGAGGGGGTATGGGGGGCCTCAAATGAAAATCTGCTTAGGGCCCCATAAAGGCAAGGCCTAGGGCCCTGGATTGATTAGACATGACGTCAGGTAAAGATCAGGAAACACCACAACTCTGAATCAACTTAAGCTATACTAGAGTAGAACAGTAGGGGGTGCTGAAGAGCTTTTTCAGAAGTAGTCCACATGCTGTAGAGAGGGGAAAAAGGTGAGAACAGACATTTGAAGTCAGACCAGCTTTTGTTATATTATTCTTCAGATAGTCTAGGTATGTGTTACAGTCCATCGGCAAAACCGGTTCGGACCGAACTGTGTCCTAGAAAGAGGTTTGACACTCCTCATATGTGGAAACGGAAGAGAATTTGGAGGAAGTGGATGCAAAATTAACTGCTACTGCAATTCTTTTTTTTTTTTTTTATATTAAGTACACATTATGGCAGTGGTTTGATATCTCTGCATGCACAATAATTTGAAATATAGATTTTTATACATGTTTATTGTATGCACATCTACATACATATGTATGTTTTGTTCATGATCATGTTAATTTCTCTCTCTAACTGTATGCATGTTCATAGAGGGGTAGGTGTTTTTTTTTTTTTTTTTTTTTTCCCCCCCTTCCCTTAAATGGGAATTGGTGGCTAAAATCCCAACAAGTATAGGAATATCTGATCATTTTGACCTTGTGGGGACATTTACATGGGTCCCCATATAAGCAAAGTATTTTGTTGGTGGTGGTGTTATAAATAAGAGCTGATGAGCTGCCTTTTCATTACTGAGATTAATGTCCGGTTTAGACTTACTATCAATTAGTAGCATTAATATTTATGTCAATGGCGTATCCTCACAAGAATAGTGTGTGTGTGTGTGTGTGTGTGTGTGTACACATCAGGTGGTGATATTGACATGGTGGGCCGTGTTTCGGGACTCGCTCTACTACATCCTGTCTGTTGTGGCGCTGATTGCAGTGAGTCCCAGTACACACACACAAATATAGGACTTTGTGTGTTCGGTAGTATCTCAGTAAACAAACACACACACACACACACATTTATTCATTATCAGCAAATGATAAAATCAGTAAGTGATAAATAATGTGCACATGATCTGAATGCATATAGCATGATGTTACTCTGATGTTGTATTTATTCTAATCTTACCCCTCTCGCACAACTTTTTTTTTTTTTTACAGTTTATCTATGATGAGAAGATTGTATGGTGAGTGTTTGTAATTCCTGTTTTAGGTTTCTGCCAGTTCTTTAATAGAAGAAATCTACTTTTACACACTGTTTTTCGGTTTCCAGGTGGGAAAGCTTGGTGTTGGTGGTCATGTATGCAGGATACATTCTGATCATGAAGTGAGTACAGCAGTTTTATATAATGTGTGTTTTTTCTCTGCAGTTTGGTCTCCACTACAGCCAGCTCTCCACTAACATATGACAGCTAAAAACCAGGGACAGAGTAGGCTAAAGTCCTTCTTCTGAGACATGTGAAGCCAACCAAGTACATCTTTTATAAAAGCTGCTGCTCATGCTCTTGAATGTATCAATGGTTTAGCAGTAGAAATGGATAAAGGTCAATAAACTGGTATGTAAACGACAATTTCACAGGAGTGATGTACATATAAAACTGATTCTGACTCTGATAAAAGGCTTGTTATAATATACAGATTCATAATTTGACCAGACATGTTTGGGGTCTAAAATGTGCTTTTCCCAAGAATCTGTGAGGCTAATGGAGCTAACAAGGAGTGTCCGAAATTGCATACTTAAACAGTACGTGCTAGATTTAATCCAGTTAAGCAGTAGGCTCTTTGAGTATGTGAATGTGCAGTATGCATGCAGTTTCAAATGTATGATGCAATGTGTTTGTCATTCTCCACAAAACTACACATAACATGACTTGGGGCTGTACATAGTCAAGATATTTTTTGTTTTATTTTTTGAGTTGTAGACAACGGAGTCCATACTTTCCACCATTTTCCCGCTTTCCCACATTTGGACACCCTACCCATGCTTGCATACTGTTCAGTATGGAAATAGGCGATTTTGGACATGGTCTTTGTCTTTAGTTTAGCATTGTTCAAGCTGTCTGCTGTATTGAGTCAGCAATATGTGAATTTTTACACTGACTAATCAATAAAATAGTGTTTCTTTCTTGTCAAATAATTTTTTTTTAATCAAACCCCTAATAATAAAACCCCCTAACTTGTCCAAAAAATAAATGCATTCAGTAAGAAAAATGGCACAGATCAAATAAGAACAATAAAGCTAATGACAATCAGAATTAGAAATACTTTATTAATCCCAGAGGGAAATTTCACTTGTTACAGTTACATCCCTTTATACAAACAATAAACACACTTATCATTTAAAATAAAGAGAAATTTACAATATTTACACTAAATTCGTATAAATACAATAAAAGGAAGTGGCTAAGATGATATATACAACCCCTGGCAAAAAATTATGGAATCACCGGCCTCGGAGGATGTTCATTCAGTTGTTTAATTTTGTAGAAAAAAAGCAGATCACAGACGTGACACAAAACTAAAGTCATTTCAAATAGCAACTTTCTGGCTTTAAGAAACACTAAAAGAAATCAAGAAAAAAAAATTGTGGCAGTCAGTAACGGTTACTTTTTTAGACCAAGCAGAGGGAAAAAAATATTGAATCACTCAATTCTGAGAAAAATTTTCATCCCTAAAACTAACACCTGCATCAAATTAGATCTGCTCGTTAGTCTGCATCTAAAAAGGAGTGATCACACCTTGGAGAGCTGTTGCACCAAGTGGACTGAAATGAATCATGGCTCCAACACGAGAAGGAGAGGATTATCAAACTCTTAAATAAGGGTAAAATAATCACGCAATGTTGCAAAAGATGTTGGTTGTTCACAGTCAGCTGTGTCTAAAATCTGGACCAAATACAAACAACATGGGACTTAAAGCAATATGTCTCAAAAACAGAAAATGCACAACAAAACAAATGAGGAACGAATGGGAGGAAACTGGAGTCAACGTCTGTGACTGACCTGTAAGAAACCGCCTAAAGGAAATAGAATCTACATACAGAAAAGCTAAACGAAAGCCATCATTAACACCTAAACAGAAAAAAACAAGGTTACAATGGGCTAAGGAAAAGCAAGCGTGGACTGTGGATGACTGGATATGCATTGGGCAACGTGATGATGCTGGAACTTTTGTTTAGTGCCGTTCCAATGAGATTTATAAAGATGACTGTCTGAAGAGAACATGCTGCATATATGGGGCTCCATGTCAGGTAAAGGCACTGGGGAGAGATGGCTGTCATTACATCTTCAATAAAGTTCGGAAAGTTGCTATTTGAAATGACTTTAGTTTTGTGTCACGTCTGTGATCTGCTTTTTTTCTACAAAATTAAACAACTGAATGAACATCCTCCGAGGCCGGTGATTCCATAATTTTTGCCAGGGGTTGTATGAAACATACTGAATAAAGCAGTTCAAATTATTATTGCACCTCTGAGTAAATTGCACAGATGAACCATAGTGTCACCCATTAAGAGAGGAGTCATTGAGTTTGATGGCCACAGGCAGGAATGACCTCCTATGGTGCTCTGTGGTGCATTTTAGTGAGATGAGTTTTGCACTAAATGTGCTCCTGTGTCTTATGACAGTGTCGTAGAGTGAGTGGGAGCCATTGTCCATTATGGCCTGCGGCTTAGACAGCCTCCTCCTCTCCGACACTGCCGTCAGTGAGTCCAGCTCCACTCCCACATCATCACCAGCCTTGCGGATCAGTTTGTTGAGTCTGTTGCCACCCTGAGCCTCATTCCCTAGCATGCAACAGCATAGTGGATAGCGCTCATCACCACAGACTCATAGAAAACCCTAAGCATAGTCTGGCAGATGTTGAAGGACCTCAGAAGCCTCAAAAAACAACTAATTAGAAAGAGCTACAACTCAGACAGACCTGATACCGAGCGGATAATCAGTGACTCAAATGCCTGAAAGAATAAATGAGTTGTAAATTTGACTTAATAGTCTAAAATGTCTGAGTATTAATCATTATGATTATGAATTATAGGTTCATTAGGTTATACTGAATTATTTACTATAAGCTTCACATGGACACATCTTTATATATCTATATGCATGTAGTGGAGTAGAGAGAAAATGTAATGTCCTTATATGAAGACAGTGGGGGCTGGAGGCTGTGTGTCTAACACAACATTTATACTTATTTGAAATTTATTTGCTGTTTTAACATTTCTTTTTTTTTTTCTGTTCACTGAGGTAGAAAACTGTAGAAAATGAGACAAACCGTCAACAAACGACAGAAACTGACAGAATGTTCTTCATCGTTTTTTAATTATGGCGAATGAAGTAAAGTGCTGACTTGTAGAGAAATTGTTCAGATGTGTTGGCAGTGATAAATGTATACACTACAAATATTATAAAATAAATCCATGGCTGTGTGTGAGTCCCCCCCCCCCCTTCCCCATCCCAAAAAAGACTTTTATTTCTCCCCTTGGTATTTCTTTTCTTTTTAGATTTAACTCCACCATGCAGACTTTTTTCACTGGAAAAGGCAACAAGAGTGTTGCAAATGGGAACGCGGCAAGTGGAAACGAGTTGGAGGACGGTAATGATTGTTCTACTTCTGTGTCCGATGGCGCTTTATTGCTTTTGCTGGGGTCGGGTAAGGCTAAACAGACAGGCTGAACATAACTCTCTATTTGGAAATCAAAATTAAAATTGATAACTGCACTTGAATAAAACTGACTCAGGAGAAGAGACACTGCCCAATAATGATGTTGCCATTATTCATCACAGTTGTCATGATGGTAATATGACATAACCCATATAAAGTATGTTAAATATAATAATTTGGTTGTTGTAAATAAAGAAATTGACACACAAAGATTTTTTTTATATTGATGGTATTAATATTATTAATAAAATTAATATTTAAATAGTTGTAAAACACTGATATTTATAAAATAACATTCTAATTGCTAATGTACAAAGAACTCTTATGTAAACCATAACGTGTGTGTGTGTGTGTGTGTGTGTGTGTGCGCGTTCATGGTGTTACATTCAGGCTAAATATTTCACTCAGAAAAAGAATTAAATTTCCATATAAAACCCCCACATAAAATCCCCCCCCCCTTATTTACACTTTGTACTAAACCAGAACTCTTTGCTGATATGGAGATACAATGTTTCTTCCCAGCAGCACTCTGTGTGTGATGTGTGCCTGCATGCTTTTTGCTGCAGTCTGATGAAAAGGTAATCCCTTGTGTCCTAGCTCTTCAACATCTTCCCTCTCTTTTCTTTTTCTTGTGAACTCCGAGGCAGACTCTCTTTTGTGAATTCTGTCTTTTTTTTCTCAATTCTACTTTATTCGAGCCTACCAGCCTGTCTGTTTAGCTGAACTAATCCTATTCCCACTTCTGCTTGGCCCTTGTTTTATGTCTTGTTATTGAATAACTATTTTTGATTCTGTTTCTTTAGTTTAAACACTTTGTGCATCTCTGAACAAATGTTGAACGATTGTGATTGTAGAAGAAATCGTGTAACCGTTCGCAACAGATCACTTGTTCCATTTAATTGTAGTTATTTGCTGTAATTCTTATTATAAGGCGCCATTTCTTTTGCTGCTGAAAAATTTAGTGTGATGAACTCATGTTGCAAATTAAAAGCTTGCAAATTTTTTTTTGTGGCAACACACAAAGATTTATATAGTCGGTATTATGGCTACCCTTATAAAAAAAAACATGGTATTACTATGGGGGTTTATACTAACTATGGTTATTATATTTTACTATCATGAATTACTAAGGTAACTTATGGTAATGATGTATATACTATGCTTTTGCCATGTTTTTTTTTTTCTATAGTAGTTTATAATGTACTATGTTATTGTATAGTTAACCATGATTTGAACATAAACTACAAAGGTATTTTATGATTCTGCCATGGTTTTACTATTGTACCATATAGTATACCATTGCAGCTGTCATACCAATTCTTTCAACCAAATAAATATGGATAACATGCCATAGTAAAATCTCAGTTAATTTCTGTAAGGGTACTATTTTGCTACTCGTTTCATGAGCATGTGTCTTATCCTTATTTCTAATACTGCTAAATTATAAAAAAAAAAGTGTATTCCTACGATCATAGTCCATGATAACGTGTGCTATATCCTGTGTAGTCAAACCTAGTAAGGCCTACACTCGAGGTTCAGTGGTCATGGTGGACGAGATCATCAATGCCAGTCCTCCCAATTACCGTTTTCCAGAGGCTGGACTTCGTATCATGGTCACCAACCACTTCGGACCCAAAACTCGCCTGCGAATGGCTAGCCGTCTCATAATTACAGAGGTTTGCATCACATGACACGCATGGCATCTGAATATTAAGGAGCCTGTAATCTTCTACAGCTACACGCACTGAAGAGCGAGTGAGGCAGCTTCATACATTTATGTTTAACCTGCTGATTGCACAAGAATAATATGGCATAGTGTTTAGAAAATGTGTTTTTTTTTGGTGGACATGCAATGGTAGAATGAGATAAAAAAAATAATTTACATATGGACTTTTTGCCTTTGAATACTAAAATATTACAGCAGATAATGAAATAGATCATAAAACTAGACTTGTCCCATTACCGGAGCTTATGTGGCATTTTTATTTCTAATTTCCAACATAATTAGCTTAATATTGTGCTCTGATAATGCTTTTTTATTTTACATTTTTTTTTTTTTTTTTTTTTTTTGGCAGAGGCAGAAGCTTGTGCAGGCAGCCAACGGTGTTGAGGTGGCTGTGGTGGATGGAAAGAGTGATATTGAGAACGGAAATGTGCCAGAAGACAAGCCAAGTGAGGAGGAGGATGGGGAACTGACCTCACCGTTCACTGTACCAAGTAAGAGACATACAAAGTAAGGGTGTGATTGGGGGTTTCCTTAATGACACTGAGGATGAAATCACACTTCTAACAGGTGACATTAAGGTTCTTAACCCTTAACAGCTCTGTTCTTGAACTGGATTTGAATCTATTAAGTCACTTGGGTTAAAGCTGACTTCCAAATATAACAAAATTATGATTCTAGTAACTTTTTCTTTAAGCTTTACAAGAGTAAACTAATATAAATACAAATTATTGTACATTATACCTTTTTAATTGCTAAATCTTTAATGAGCAAACCTGAATCAACCTGTTTAAAAAAGGAACACATCTTTATCTAGGTGCTACCAGAAAGTATAATTATTGTGTAAACAGGAACAGCATTACTATCAGTCATTTCTGAATTCATTATAGTTCTAACTTAAAGTCTATTATATCGAGCTGAAGTTGTTTAACTATTCTGTGATGGAGATTTGAATGCAGTTGCATCTTAGCAGTTGCAGTCCTCATGCTATCCCAAAAGAACATCCACAGCCCTCTTTATGTTCTCTATGTGACATCATCCACAGAAATCTCACATTGATCTTTAGGCTGTGCATATCGAGCTGTCTTTAGCAGTAAGTGATTTTCAGGTGATTAGACCTCTACTGGATTTTACTTTTATGGCCGACCCCTCAGTTTCCATCTGTTAGTTTCTGGCTAACCCAAGTTTACAACAGTACTTCCTCTTGAGCAACTGACATATAACTTACATCAGAAAATGCATACGTTTTGGCAGATATGGCAGCTGTTGTTATCTTATCTTAATGAACGGTCATAAACTGCTTTTAAGCATTTTTTAAGCATCTTTCCTTTTCTCTTTGCTTTGTCATGTACATAAGTAGCTGTAATAAAACTGTGCGTGTAAACCTGGCTTTATGTGCAAATAAAAAAAAAATTACTTCCACTTATACTAATGCGCACCCTTAATGCATCTTGATCTCATGTAGGTGATAATAGTTCACTTAAAATCAAAGATTAGTGAAGGAGTCTATCCTGTACTAAACCTTTGAGCAATTGCTAATGGAAAGGTGAACATTTATGGTACTTAGGAGATTCTTGTATCCAGAGCGACATCTAAATGTGCTTAGTCATTAACACTGAATATCCAAAGCTGGTTGACTTGAATTCAAAGTACCTGAAGCTAGTACTTGATACTGCCAGAAATGATCATAATACAAATATGACATGCAGAACAAGTCTTACAAACTGAAATTACTACTAAATTATGCAGAGCCAGTGAAGAAAATGAGGTAGTGCAAAGATAGTGCTGAATTGAGTTAGTGCTTATTTAAGTGCTCTTGAAAGAGGTGGGTCAATCAGTGTTTGAAGACAGTAAGTGAATCCACTTTTCAGACACTCAAGTGGAGTTTGTCCACCACCTTGGTGCCAGGATAGAGAAAAGTCTGGGTGCTTGCCTCTTATGTGACCTGGCTGATGGTGGGTCAAGTCAAGCTATACTTAAAGCACAAATGGCTCTGAGTGTGTGTCTGGTATTGACCATTGCCATCAGGTAGGGAGGAGCCGCCCTATTTTTGGCTTTGAAGGTCAGGATTTCATATCTGATGCGGGATGCTAGAGAAAGCCAATAAAGGGTTTTCAGCAAAGGTGAGACATGACTGAACTTAGGAACTTAGGAATATAAATCATGCTGTTGCATTCCGGATCAGTTGCAGGAAAGCCAGCCAGGAGGGAGCTGCAGGAGACCCTAAGCAGATCATTTCTATTGAAGTTTTTAACATCAGTTAAGTGAGTGCATAGTTTAATGTTCTGTACTGTACAACGTACTTCAGTACACACCACTCTGTGCCAACACTGCTGTAGCTGAGAATAAGGCCTAAAGCCTTATTCATAGCTTCAGGCAGAGTTTATGGAGGTTATATTGAGGTCACCACAGAGCTCTATACACATGCACACTTTCTGGATTATAATATCTATTTGAGAAACTGTTATTCACATGAATAAAAAACAGAAATGATACCCCAAATGGATCTATAGAAAGCAGCTGATCGTTTCTGCTTTATCAGTGACAAAAGAATCCATTATTGTGGAAATGAGGACAAAAATAGGGAGCGCCACATATTCTGTATCCTCTCACAGGGTTTCTCTGCTGTTCTTTGTATGGGGACAGAAAAACCTAAAAGATTTTGCACCAAAACACAGAATATATAAAGAATATAAAAAAAATTAAATGTGGTTTTTAAGCCACTGTGTTTAATTTTGATTTATTTATTTTTTTTTTATTTTGGGCCTTTCTGTAAATAAATATATAAATAAAATTATTGTAATTGGCTAAAGATTAATTCAATTTAAGTAAAATAAATGAATACCAAAACCTTTTTCAATAGTGACATAAAGTATATACCTGTGGTACAGTATATACCTGTGGTATATAATTCCAAAAATTCCACCGTGTTATTATTTCTCTTAGGAATCCTCCTTTGAAGTCCTCTGTTACTGGTTAAAGAAGAGAAGCTGAGTCCTTTATTGTTCATCTAGAGCTTGCTATTTAGGTCTCTCTCTCTCTCTCTCTCTCTCTCTCTCTCTCTCTCTCTCTCTCTCTGTCTGTCTCTCTCTCTCTGTCTGTCTCTCTCTCTCTCTCTGTCTGTCTGTCTCTCTCTCTCTCTCTCTCTGTCTGTCTCTCTCTCTCTCTCTCTCTCTGTCTGTCTCTCTCTCTCTCTCTCTCTCTCTCTTTCTCTTTGTGTGTCTGTGTGTTTGTTTGTGTAGAAGGCTGCATGAACAAGACCAAATGGCTGATCTCATGGCCTCTGCTGCTCCTGCTCTTCTTCACCATCCCAAACTGCTCCAGACCTCGCTGGGAGAAATACTTCATGCTGTCTTTCATCCTCTCGACTGTCTGGATCGCGGTTTTCTCCTACTTCATGGTGTGGATGGTAAGTGTTGAATGTTTTGCTTGGCTTTTACCACGGTTCCTTTGTTTTGTTGACCGCCTGGTTTCCATGCTGGTTTAGGTGACCATCATTGGGTACACGCTTGGCATTCCTGACGTTATAATGGGCATCACGTTCCTGGCAGCCGGGACTAGCGTCCCAGACTGCATCGCCAGCCTGATTGTTGCTCGCCAAGGTTTGTCTCTGTTATTCAGATATCATGTTGAGTGTGTTTTGGGGAGGTTTTTATAATGATTGCCAACTTGTGAACCAGTTTCTGGAGCTCTGACAGCAATGCTGACTGCAGGACAAATTATAAGTTTATATGAATGTGCTTGTTCTAATACAGTATCATTTCTATAGTAACAAGTAATTCACAGGGATTTACATGGCAGTACTCTAGATAATCTAAGCCTGTTCTTCACTAGATTAGCCTGGATATGAACTCAGACATGTTATTCAAACGTTAATAAGCAGCACCCTCTCAGAAATCCTGTAAGATTAGCTTGTGCTGCTTAGTTTGCACTGAGAATTCTGATCCTCAGTTTGTATGACTTAAAAATCGTCCAAAACTTTGTAACTTTAGCACATTTTAGCTAGCCAGCAAACAGTAAATTAGGAAATGTTGACATAACATAACATAATAAATTGTATGCTGACAAAAACTGGTACACCAGTCTAATGCTAGGTCGGCGCATGGGACTACACATGACAGGGCATAGACTCCGCAAGCTTGCCAAAATATTCTGTAGGCAATAAACACCATACTTTCTGCAAGATGGTCCACAATTCTTAAATCTGGTGACTTAAGTGGAAATGGCAAAATTCCAAACTCAGATGAGTGTTCCTAGTACATATAACATACTTTAATGAATAAGGGTAATTCTGATTTATTGCTTGATGTCAGGGGGAAAAATAAATGGCCTACTCTACTTTTTTTTAAGCACTATGTTCCTGATTCTAATGACATTACGTCTTCTATGGCTGTGTGTGTGTGTGTGTGTGTGTGTGTGTGTGTGTTGCAGGTCTGGGCGACATGGCTGTGTCTAACAGCATCGGCAGTAACGTGTTTGACATCCTGGTGGGGCTCGGATTGCCATGGGCTCTGCAAACGATGGCCATCAGCTACGGCTCAGTGGTAAAATCATCCACTCTGTGATCACTTAAACCAGTCTTGGGTCATTAACTGTAAAGCTTTTGGGCTGATATTGCAATATAGTGTTTTTATAGAGGCGTTATGCTCAATGCTTAGCAATGTTCTGTCCCATTGAGCTAGGATGTCTCTTCACATTTATTTAAACGCCCTCTATATATTCATCTTGGTGATCAATATAAACAGTCCTGAGCACTGCCCATGCTCTGGGCCCCTCCTGATGGCAGGGAGTGGTAATAAGATGTGGAGGAAATGGGACATGACTAACATCACTTACTTTTCTTTAAACACTGATTTTATCTTGTTTTGCTAATAATAGCGCTGTGATTCTCAGAAGGTCTGCACCCCCCCACCAGCCCTTGATTTTACTATTGTTTTTATAGGCGTAACAGTGCTGGTCAGTGTTAACTACAGTCAAAGCTGTTATTTTGATCAGAATGCTTTGAATTGTTGAAAATGTGTTGCACAGCCAGGAATTATACCTATTCCATGTTGGAATGTAATCTTTTTTTTCTTGATCTGGGTTTTCTGGTTTCCTCCAACCTCACCAAAACAACAGCAATAGGTAAGATAAGATTAGGTAGCCTTTACTGATCCCAAAGGAAACAGCAGAAAAAGGGATGCACCATTCCCAGTAGTACTGGAATACCGTGTGTGGAGTAGATGGAGCAAGTACCTATTTCATCTCCCTGTTTCAAAAAAACAATTTAATAGACGGTCCCGGGGAAGGGTAAAAGGCCAAAAAGGTGGATGTGTCTGTGCGAGCGTCTGTGCGAGCGTCTGTGCGAGCGTCTGTGCGAGCGTCTGTGCGAGCGTCTGTGCGAGCGTCGAGTGGATGTGGATGTGGAGGTGGTTGTGTGTGTGTGTGTGTGTGTGTGTGTTGCCCTGACATCCAGCATGTATTCATGCCTTGCACCTGTTATTCCTGGGACAGGCTTTGAATTCACCATGACCCTGACTAGGATACAGCTGTTATTGAAGTTATATGAATAAATGAACTCGTACTGTGATTACTATAAAGAAGTCTGTATTTTTTTTTGTGTCTACTATAAGCTTTTACCTGTCAACTTTTTGCATAAAATACACTGATCTGTGTGTATAAATACCATTTACACTCACATTAGGACTGTCTGCCATGCTTTCTATTAGGAAGGTGGTTTAAGGTGGTATTTTTTGCTTTCTTTTTCAGGTGATGATAAACAGTCGAGGGTTACTGTACTCCGTTGTGCTGCTGCTCGGCTCCGTTGCTCTCACAGTGGGTGTGATTCCATGTGCACACACACACACACACACACACACACACACACACACACACTCATCTGACAAATAAACCAGGGCGCAGTTGCTTTTGCTGATTTGTCTGAAAAGCTGTTTTACTGGAGCTTGAAGTTGGTTTAGTGTCCAGAAATGAACATGTACACAGTACAAAAACTTTATTAACTCTCATTAGACACTGCTGCAGTTTCTAATGATTTCTGCAAAGTATTAGACTGGTGTTCTAGTTTTTCTGGTACTTCAGTATATATAATATGCACAGCACAAATAGTTATGTTATTGTTGTACATGTGCGGCAATCTACATAATCTAAGGCTTATAATAAACAGATAAAAAAGCGGAGTCTGCAGTGCCAGTGCATCGTAATGGTCAGAAATAAAATTCGTAAGGATGTGTAGGAGATTTTTCTTGCTGCATTCTTGCTTACGTGACGAGTTGTATTCAAGAGAGTAAAAACATTTGAGATTGATGAGGGAACTACAGATTATGGTTAACAATGTAAACGATAACAGGAACTTTGCTAATTTGGTGCATATTCCACACCACTACAGGTTATTGTAATAATTTGCTTGCTGACTTGTGACCTGATTGGTCCTCAGCTAAAACAAAAAAAAAAAATCTATAAATTAAAGTTAAAATAAAAAAGTGACAATTTGTGTGCACATAGCCTTTAAGCCATTTTATTTAAGAGTGTGAAGCTTAACTATCTATCTTTTGTTGCTGTGTGTACGTAGATCTTGGGCATCCACATCAACAAGTGGAAGTTGGACTTCAAGCTGGGCGTGTACGTGCTGATCCTGTACGCCATCTTCCTCTGCTTCTCCATCATGATCGAGTACAACGTCTTCACCTTCGTCAACCTGCCCATGTGTCGGGAGGACCATTAGAATCCATGCAGTCCTCCACAACCGTCATCTTTCTCTCTCTCTTTCTTTCTCACAATTTCCTAGTTCTTTTAATAGACGCTGGTCTTCCACTGTAGTGTCAAAACCACCATTACCTCAAAGTGGACTAGGATACGGTTCTTTATCTTGTAGTAAATTCCAGATGTTCTCTCAATGGCAGCAGGCCACAAAGTGTTTGGGTTTGGTGTGACCTGGAGCTTGTCTTACCATAGCAGGTCAAATGATACCACAAGCCCTCAATCATGAAAAAAGTTCTCTCCATGATCCCATAGGAGGATCTTCTTGTTGGCAGCTCTTCTATTCTTTAAAAAAGGAAAAGAAAAACAAACAAGAAAATACATCTTCCATGTTGCAGAGTGCATCTGTCGAATACAGATGTTGGCTTTGTCCTATATAAATGCGCCCTTTTTGTGTTCTCTATGTTCATCTTTATGGTTATTTATTCATTATTAATTTATTGGCACTATTTAATGAATTGATTTTTATAAACTTCACTAACTGGACTGTAACTTTAACAGATGTGCATGTTTTTCTATTTTGCAGTGTTATGTGAAAATCGTATTTACTTCCGAATAGTTTTGTTAAACTTTTTTGTTTTAGGAATGCAAAATGAAAGAGACAGAGAGAAGAAGTAGGACACGATTCCTATTTAATCTGTGGAACTGCAGGAATGTTGAAATACTTTGTGTCTCATCTAACAGAATTTATTTATTTTTTATTTTTTTACCATAGTCTAAAGAAATTTCTGCAGTATTATGTAGTGAGATCTGTGCATAATTGGTGTGAATCTGTACACTTGAGTTTTGAGCAAGATGGAGGATCCTAGGTTGGATCTTGCCTGTTATTTTGTCTCTGAGCAGACATGGGCATATTCTGCTGCTATAAAGCCTCGTAGTGGCAGATGATTGTGTTCTTTTAACATCTTTCCATGTAGATACTTGCACTTTAAAACAAGCGAGTCTTCTCTCATCAGCGTACCATGCTTCCTTCTGTGTGAGTATGAAAAAGACTAGAGAGATTATGGGATGTTTTTAGGGAAGATGAGATCCCCAGCAATGACTCCTTGACCACAAATCCCGAAAGCACATCTCGCTTCTATCTGCAGTGCATGATGGGTGACCCTCATCCAAATCCAAACCAGCAGCAGTAGATAAAAACTGGTGACTTTTTTCCTCCTCATATCACAAAAACCCAGAAAGCTCCACTTTTGAAAAGCATGCATAATTTTTGTGTGAGGGTTGCTGCTGCAATATGCAATCTCAACATGAGCGTCGCTTTCACATCTTCGCATGGAGGACAAACATAAACTGCTGCTTCTCATCAGAAAGCTGGATTTGATAGCTATTTAAGAATGAGAAAGTTCCAGATGGGGGAGCTATGCAAGGAGGACGGGCATTATATTTCCCATCATTCCCATTTGTGAATGACTTGAATCTCACTTCTCCAACACGGGACATGATGAGGCTGCAAGACTTTTCGTTTTTGGGATTTCTGAAGCTGCTAAACATGACTGGGAGGAAGTGAGCGCTCTCGCACTGTTGTAATACATTTCCTCTTCCTTCCCAGAGACTCTCTCCTTTTCAGCACATTGGTCAATTTTAACATTTGTTTGAATGGCAGCTTGTTTGGTGTTTCATTTCATGGACAGGGAAGAATTTCTCTAGTGCCATTTTCTACACTTTAAAGATGCTGCTGAATTCTCAGCTGTCTTGGACTTTTTTGACTTTGTTTTGAAAGAAAAAAACTTCTAAAATATACATGTTTCACAGCAAAGAATTTGTGTTGAAACAATGAAAATGTGTATGTTTTGGTATGGTGTGGTTGGATCTGTAAGTGTCCATGGTCATATGTCCTTTTGATGTTTTCTTGTACTGTTATGAACACACATGCATTGTACTGACTCAGAATTCGTAAACGCATACTTAATACACGTTTCAGAAAGTAGAATGTATTGTGAGTGCATTTTAAAGATTGTGTACAAATAAGCACACAACACGTTTCATATGAGCTTCATATGATCTAAATATACATGGAACATGGATAAGGAGTTAATTGCGGTTCAACATAAATGAACGTGACCCTATGCACTGTGAGCTTAACATGATGTGGGATTTGTGTCTGTTATAAAAATGGTAATTAAAAATAAAAGTATGTATAAATTTAATGTAAACCTAGATACGGTTAATGGTAACATCTGTTTAACTTTGAATGTAATGTCTTGTTAAAATGGACATATCCATTATGCATTGTACTGTAAAGCAATAACATTAAAAAAAAATTAAAGTAAGTCCTGTACATTTGTCATATATCAACCCTTACAAATTGGGAGGTTGTTAAAATTAAATTATGCTGTTTATACCGATGTCAGAGTGCTGGTATGTGATGTTTTAAATGTCTCATTTCGTGATGCCACTAAGCACATCCTGTCAAGGTGTAGAGCTGAAACAGTGATTGTGCACTAGACAGTCTTTTCCTCCATTTCAGATATAGAAAGTGGTTCCTCCACATGGGCCAAAGGTTTAATCAGCTCCTCTATCAGAACCCTACCGCTTTTCACTTGGATGTGAACCTGATCTTTGATTTCACTCAAGCACTGAGGTTTTCACCTTTTCACCTACGACAAAAAAACTGGGCAAACAGCTACTTGTTACCATGCATATCAATGACATTCACCATGATACTTTGCAATTTTGTTGCTTTTTTAAAATTTATTTAGGAAAACGAGTAATGACTATCCAATCAAAAAATGTGAGTTATTATTGAAAATATGACGGGCAAAAGTTATTGCATCATAAAATCTAAAAGATTCAATATCTAAATATGCAAAACAGACCATTTTATGGGTACAAATTGTGAAAACTTCACATCAGGGTTTACTGTCACTTTCAAGAATTCTACTGAATATGCTGTAAAAGAACATGTGAGAATACATAGATATATGTTTGGTGAGAGAGGATAATCAGCTGATTACTAAAAAGGAGACAACAACTGTGAACTTTCCATAGCTCTTCATCCTAAGAAAGAAAAACATATGCCTCATGTGCCTTGTAGTGATTTCCTCGGAAGCATGTTCATAGTTCTCTCATGGGTTTATCTCACAGCTAGATAAACTCTATTGCTATTTTCTTTCCTCACCTTGCAGGCGCTTATTCTGCAAAAACATTCATTGAAATGGAAAATTCAGGAAATACTCAGTTATGCTTCAATAAAAAAGGAAAAGACGACGCATCTCCAATCTAATGTGATTATTTTTTATACTTTTAGGCTTTATAAAAGCAGCATATGTGTAGTTTATTTAAGTTTACAGTCCCGCAGGAAAGCAATTAGAACATACACTATGTTCACACTAATCAATGTGCTTTATCCAATAGCTTGATTTGTTTAGTTGGTCAGTCAGTCAGTTTTCCTATCCATTTAGTAGGTTAGCGTTGGAGTTTGCCCAGAGCCCACCCGTAATCACTGAAACAAGGCAGGAATACCACCTGGACATGGTGCCAATTCATCACAGAGTACCACACAAACACACCTAGGGGTAATTTAGCACATCCAATTCGGGTACCATGTGTGTTTTCGGGAGGTGAAAGGAAACCAGAATACCCCACCAGACTGGAGCAAGGCTCGAACCCACAACCCCAGATCTCTAGAGCTGTGTAGCATATACACTTCCAGTGGCACCACTGTGCGATTTGTTTAGCATTTCAAAAAGTTGGGAAAAACAGTACGGCTCATGGACTACAAAGTGGATCTCAGACTCTTTTTAAATGCAAATTACAAGGTAGGTTTTGACCAGCAGGTGGTAGGCTTTGCTAAGTATTTGCTGCAGCAGATCATCCCCATGGCTACATCATAAAGGTTATGATCTTGTCCGTTCCATATTATAGAGACAATGGTGAAGGAAAGTGTATTAAAAAGCAAAAAGGATCACTGTCTAAGGACCAGGGTTAGAGTAGGCGATATCACATACACAAGTGAATAGTGAGTGACATTTATTACAAGACTCACTCTTGTGGTATCTCAATACCTTGAAATAGCTGAAGCTCAATAGCTGAAGTTTCACCAGTCACAGTTACATGTGTGTATATATATATATATACATATATAGTTATATTTATTTATTTTAATATAGCAAAAGCCATCAGAAGTTTAGTTTGGATATAATTTTCTTTTTGTTAATTTACCAACAAATCTGAGGAAACCTCATACTCTTGAGGCTTTTGGCACCTTTAAAACTGTATGAAACTCTTCATGCTAACATGTTCGCTAGCTACCTAATTAGCATTAGCCTTATATTGCTTGTTTATATTTCCCCAGTTGCTGGGCAACAGGGTTACCAAAGTGTCATACACAAGTCAGACATTTTAACACACCTCTTTAATTATAAGGCATTCTAGAATTCAGAATGAACTGTTATGGTATGTATAGATGGATGGATGTAATTTCATGCATGTGTGGCTCATGTCCGTAATATGTTATTCATTTTCCCCTGGATTTTCTCTCAGGATCAGATAATGGGTTTTATCAGAATATTTATTAAAGGTACATTTTCTTAAAAATTTTTTAACTTACATAATGTGCCCTAAAACATACATAACGTCCTTAGGCTTTCATTGGCACTTCCATTTATGCCCTCTGATTATGCCTAATTAATCCAACATTCACATCCGCCATGTCTATTTAAGCTTGGGGAAGGGGGAGTACATGCCTTCCTCTATTTTTAATGTCTGAAGATTTTATATTTGTATTTTATTGTATTACTTTTATTTCTATTTTATTTAAATCATACCTTAAAAAACAAACACCCCCTTTCTTTAAGGCATTGGTTTCTTCCAAATGTTGCTGGAGGCGGTTAATCATTAACGGTTGATTATTAACTAATGAAGGATTAGCAATGGTGTTGCTGGAGTTGTTAGTAGAGCACAGGTTATTTATTTCACTCCTGCGAAAATAAAATGCATTTAGCGTAACACATTCAACACTAAATGTGTAATATGTAGATATAGTTTAGTGTTACAAGTTGTAGCTAGCATAACACTAAATTCCTTTTGATATCTTCAGGTCAGAATATAGAGGAAAGCCTTGTCACAACAGAACTTTGGAGGTTGATAGTGCAAGAGGTAGGTTATCTTCATACCCCTATTTTACACTAATTAAGGGATGATGATGATCAGAGAGAGCCACTCATTGACCACTGTACTTTTATACACAAGAATTTGGCCTTGACATTTAACGCATCTTTGCTGTGAAACACACACACACACTAGGGGGCAGTAAACACACTTGCCCAGAGCGGTAGGGAACCCTGTTTATGGAGCCCCGGGAGCAGTCGGGCCCTGCTCAAGGCCACTTTGGTCATGTCTTGTTGGTACGAACCTGCAAGGTTTCTTACCACGTCTGTGTGAAGCAGGTATAAAAATAAGTAAACAGCCAAATGATTATATGGTGATAATATTATTATAGTCTTAATTAATAGTAATTTCTACTACTTTTATTATTACTACCAGTAATATTAATGTAAAGTACTGTATGAGAGGCAGTCAGGTTGTTTGGTGGTAAGAGAACAAAATGAAGTGATTTGATCAGTGAAATTTTCTTATAGTTTCAATAATTTGTAATCATTTTGTCTTTCTCAGAAGCACCCCCATTCTCATCCCAGAATTATAGCTTACATGACCCCCCTGGATTTGTTTGTACTTTCTGATACCATATGTATGGCACATGTATAAAAATGCACAAGTTAGTGGTTAGGGAACTGGTCTCTTGACCAGAAGGTTGTGGGTTCGATCCCCGCCCAGGGCAAGACACGACTGAGGTGCCCTATGAGCAAGGCACCTAACTCCCTCAACTGCTCCCTGGGCGCTGTGGTTTGGGGCTGCCCCCCGCTCTGGGCAATTGTATTCACTGCCCCCTAGTGTTTACTAGTGTGTGCGAGTGTTTCACTGCACGGATGGGTTAAATGCGGAGGTCAAATTCCTCTGTGTGCAAACACAGTAGGCAAATAGTTTACTTTCATCCTTTCAAATCTTGTATGTTGTATTTGCACATTTTTAATATAGACTCACTCTGCTGTTTAATGAAACTGTTTCTGTACAAGCAATTCAAACCTAATTTTGTTGGCTTTATTTTGCTTCATGGCTGAATTGCGTGTTGAACAGCATAGGAAATGGTCTGTAAATCCAACTGTGTGAGAGGGTAAATAATGCCTAATAAATGTCAGGAAAGACAGAAAATTAAATCAGATGTTGTATACTAAGGTGGTGGCAATATTGGAGAACATACTGAGGTGTAAATGTACTGCTGCTATAGCAATAAGATCAAAAACGTGACTCACAAATATATAAGCAAGGTTTGAGTGAACACCACTTTAGTTATCAGTAGTAGGTAAATAAGAATATATATAAAAAAGGTAACGGCATCAGGGTCTCCAGCTGCATAGTTATTTAGGTATCAATCAGAGTTGCTCCTTACATATTATCCTTTGTTACCTACACCGATCAGCCATAACTTTTAAACCACCAACCCAAACAGCCACCAAAACAGATATGACTTGTCATGGCATTTCCACACTTGCCGTGGCCTAGTGATTAGGGAACCGGTCTCGTGACCAGAAGGTCTCGGGTTAGATCCCCTGCCCAGAGCATATCCCTGAATTACCACTTTTGGTAAGTATTAACCACTGCAAACCTGGAACATCCCACAAGACCTGCTGGACACAAGAACTGTTGTCCTTGTAATGTCTAGTCACACCTTAATCTTGCCCATTTTCCAGCTTCAGAAATGCAGAACACTGAAGATATGTTTAATACCAGGCGTTCATACTGTTAAACAGGATCTGACTAGCTGGTTTAGCTTACTTAGCCAGCTTTTGGCTTGCCTGTTCACGTTTCTGCAGTTTGGAGGTTAGAAATGCTGAGATGTCCATGGGCTTTAGCTTTTAAGCATTTAAAACCTGAAGATAGCAGATAAATTAGGCTCATCAGTCTCTACTGTCTTAGACATGCTGCTGCTGACTAAGGACTTGCCGCCTGAAGACTTTTACAGGATGTGGGTCTTGAAATGGAGGTATTTTAAAGTTTGCACCTATTGTTTTTTTAATTGGCTAACAATCTTCTGGGGGTAAATGTACTGTTATTATTATTACTCTGTAAGGGTGATCAAACAAATGTAGTGAAGGTGATTATTTTAATCAGCAAGGGTCTGGCTTTAATTACCAGGTCGGGTGGCCAGGATTCTTTCTATATGGAGTTTGCATGTGAGTTTCCTCCACAGTCAGATAAATTGCCCCTGGGAATAAATGTGTGTGTCTGCCCTGTGATTGACTGGCAGGTTTTTCTGCCATGCCTGATGACTGCTGGGATAGACTAACTGCAATCAGACCTCAGGCCTTTCCACACCGGGGGCATGGTGAATAAACCATGGCAAATAATTTAAAGTAAAATTGTCCTACACTAGAATTTGCAACAGTTGCAACATTTCAACACACATAAAATAATAAATAGATAAATAAAAATAATAAATAAATAATATATTTGTCCTGTAATGTGTTTTATTCAGAGTGTGGGCTACTGTCTTAATTATATTTAATCACACAGGGTTGAATTGGCATATGACTCAAACGTTAGTGTGTGTGTGTGTGTGTGTGTCAGCAAAAGCGGGAAGGGGGGGGTGGGCTGGCAGGAGAGATGAGTGAAGGAGCGATTATTATGGGCAGTGATTATTGTCTTTGCTTGCGTTTTCACAATACCATACAAAATTTAAACATTTGTGCTATATTTTAAAAAGAATTTACCTTGGTGCAAGGAAAAATTAATATGCATGGTAGCATATCAAGGACAGAAAGAGTGTGTGTTCTGCACAACATGATTGGTTGACATTTTTATCTTGGCGTGAAAGCTCCGTAAAATCGACCTTGTTCCTAAAGGAAATGCTACTCCTTTTGCTGTGTAATATTCAAGCTCTGTGTGCAAGGGCTCATGACAAAAACAACAGCCCGAAAAAATTAATCACAGAAAGAAAGCCTCTGCTGTGTAAGGGCCTTGAGTTGTACAGTTTGAGCAGTAGTACCTAAAATGTGCAGACGTCAAACACCAAATATATGTTGGCTGACTACATTTGAAGGGAGGGGGAAATTGTGTACATAGATATTTTAGTTTGAACTGTCCTTATGTGAATTTTAGAAAAGAGAAGTTTGAAGAAACTAGCTTGGAAATGAAATGATGGACCTTTTTAACTACACTGTTATGCTGTGAACAAATTACATGCAATGTCCTCAGAACCTCACATGGCAGGAATGGACATCATTACTATGTGTCCCTAATAGTCTGTGGTTTTTGTTCAGGTTCGGTTGATTGATTTTCTCTAATGAGCTTCGCCTCAGGGCATGCAGCTAAAAGACTCGTCCCCATAACTCGGTGCTCTTCTGACTGTTCTGTCCTGCTCTCTCATGAGCCCCAAGCCTCTAATGACATGTATGCACGTACCCTTTGGCTTTTGTTCGCATGCTTAATTATCAGGAAGCGCCTGATGAGATCTTTACTCTCAGCATGACTTTCTGGCAAACCTCAGTTGCTCCTAATATCCTTCACAGAAACAGCTGTAATATTCATAGAGATGATATAAAGATAATAAGAAAGCATAGTAGATAATAGGACTCTTAGCTGTGTTTCATTTAGTTATCAGCATTGTCACAAATGAGAAAAAGGAAATGAGACAGTGGAATTAAATATCCAAATACAAATTTAAATGAGTGAAATAAATGCTTTCTGTATAACATTACTGGATTATAACTTGTTGCACTTATGCATATGAATATATATATTTTTTTATTTTATATAAATAGTGCTATAGCAATGTATTGTCCTAAAGCAGCTTCACAGAAATGTAAAATCCAGATAAAATTTATATAAAATTTATATCTCTAATTAGCAAACCGGAGGTGAAGGTGGCAAGAAAAAAAGTCGAGAACAAGAGGAAGACACCAGATAGCGTGATTAGAAACAATCCATTCTACAACTGTCTACTATACAGAAAAGTGTAAATGTTCAGCCAAGAAATTTATTATAGGTTTTACCATAAAGTCTGATTTGTAGAATTTATCACTTGAATGCTGTGGTGTAAAACAATGAGACGCCAAAGAGAGTTTAGGGCATCAGGATGGATCAGGCAGGTCCAGAAAGCAGAACGAATCAGAATTACTGGTATTTCCTGGTGCCCCAGGCATAGCATGTGTAGTTTTCTTCCCTACTTACAAATGCTGTACTCATTCTTTTAAATAAACATTTAAAAAATGCTTGAAAATGTATTCATGCCATTATAACATAATAAAATACAGTGATTTGTATGTTTGCAGCAATCCTAAGTGTTGGCACAAAAAATAGTGTGTTCCTAATTTGCACCTGGAGAGACGATGCACGACAGGATAGATGGCAACTTCTACAATACCGCATAGGCGTGTTAAAATGGAAGTCATGCTGAGCTTTTCCTGCCTGAAGACCCATAAATATTTTGGGGACAAAATTATGGGATGGTAATGCACTACGAGGCCCTCCCAGCAAAGCCATTTATTTTTATCCTTGGCAGGGAGAGATCTATTTCTCCTGGGCAGGAACATTTTTAAATCACTGTCCTAGCAGTCAAGCCCACACATTGATGCCTTTTACTTTCAGGTGTGAGGATGCAGGGAAGGATTTATTCTTTTGTTTGTTTGCTTATATGACAGAGCACCGGTGGTTTGTCCTGATAACCATAATTGTGAGCTTGATTGCATGTCTGATCAAGAAATGCCAACAAATATGCTGTTTGTGTCCCATTAACTCTAATGGCTGTAATGGAAGATTCTAGATGGAGGGATGGCAAATATGCGAATACATATGAGTGATTTATGTATAAGAAGCAAGATTCTATGCTGAACTGCAGGATTAGTGTTGGAAGTGGCCCAAGAAGTACATTTGTGGCACAATATATAGATTAATGGAAGCTGGTATAAAGATGCTGATCTTTCATGTGGTTAAACATGACCTGAACTAAAATGAACTACCCCAGAGACTCAATTGTGTTAATTCAACACCCCATAGTTTCTATACTTCGTTACATGCTTAAGATGATTAAAGGTTAGTTTTTGCATAAATGTTGAATATTGGATAGTTGTGTATTAGCACTATATTTTGTAGTCATCTACATTTATATGTAATAAGGAAATTAGTCTTTTTTTTATATCACAGTCAGTAATGTGGTGGCCTGGGAAAACCTCTATACATAGTTCTAAATAGTAGATATAGATAGATAGATAGATAGATAGATAGATAGATAGATAGACAGATAGATAGATAGATAGATAGATAGATAGATAGA
>JAOVVF010000008.1:20787474-20818246 GCA_028565595.1 Duopalatinus emarginatus | reverse complement strand
GTAGCTCAGTACTGTCCAAACTGGAGAGGTAGCTCAGTACTGTCCAAACAGGAGAGGTAGCTCAGTACTGTCCAAACTGGAGAGGTAGCTCAGTGAAGGTAGTTATTGGAAGGTTGCAAGTGAAAATCCCAGGACTACTCGAGATTGCTTCTTGAGCAGGCTTGTTAGCAATACTCATTAACCTCAAACGTCTCCGCTCTCGAGTGGGTTAAAAATATCTACAGTCTATTAAATATCTATATACGTAAATGTCATTTACAGTGTGGTCATAAGTATGTGGACACCCTTCACATCAATGTGCTTGTCAAAAATAAAATTTCTGATTTTTTTCCTGAGATGCTGTTGTAATAACCTCCTTTCTTATGGTACAGCTTTTCACTAAATTTCATAAGATGGATGTGAGGATTTGGTTGTGGACTGATGTATTGGTATAAAGGTATTGTTTGGTGTTCGTGTTCCAGTTAATCCCAGAGATGCTCTGTTCGAGCTCTGTTCAGGGATGCTACAGTTCCTCCACACCAAACTTGGCAAACCATGTCTTTATTTACCTTGCATTGTGCACAGGGTCATTGTCATGCTGGAACAGATTTGGACTTCTATACACTTCATTCATTTCACTTATGTATGTTATGTATATGTGTGTATATTTATTACACTTTTATTCTTGCATTTTGTCCTGTATTTGCCTAATCCTACCATCTGAACTTCTGGTAGATACTAAGTGCATTCTGTTGTATTGTACTTGGTCTGAGCAAATTCACTATAGTTTATAGATAGATATTTTATATATAGAATCTATCTAATTTATCTATACAGTGTGTATAATGCACTAGCTAAAATATTAAAACCTATATTTCCAACCTAAATCATTTGTACCCAACCAGTAGTTCTTTGCTTTTTTGCCTTTAAGGTAGAGTTACATATCACTTTAAAATGTATGAGTTACATCAAACGAAAAAGTTAAAGACTCTTAAATTATTGGTGGCCTTCCAATTTACATTCTCACTCGCTTAGAATTAAGTCACTGCAGTCTCTAGAGCACTGATGCATGCCAATATAGTGGCATTAATTATAGCCTGTTTTGCAGGTGAATGGGCAAAAAATCATGCATGACAGTTCTCTGAGAACCACAGATTAAAATACACTTCCTGCATATTTTTACCACCAGCGTTCCAGCAATTAACTGTTGGAAAAGTATGACTTCTTTTCCATGCTGCCAAGCCTAAATGATGTCTGAATTATTGAAATATACAATCTACGATTCAAATTCTTTCTTTTTTCTCTATATAAAAACTAATGGAAGGATATGTAAAGATAAATACATTTTGCAAACTGAGACTTAAATTTGATGTTCTCTCTTATGCACGTTTAAAAGCATTGCTATGTCTTATTTAACAAAGTTGACCACTGTGTTCACGAATTTTGTAGCTCCAGTAATACAACAATATCTCACTTACTCATTGTCTAAGCTTTTTATCCTACTGGGTCTCAGGGGCTGCTGGAGTTCATTCCAGCATTTATTTACCAGAAGGCAGGGAAACACCCTAGACAGGTCACCAGTCCATCACAGGGCAGGCACATTCATATCTTGGGGCAATTTACTATTTCTAGTTCACCTGACTGCATGCCTTTTGTATTGTAGGAGGAAACCAGAGCTCCTGGGGAAAACCTACATAAACACAGAAGAATATACAAACACGGAAAGAACCCTAACCATACAGATAGGGCACCCGCTAAAAGAAACGAACCAAGATCCTTCTTGCTGTAAGGCGACCACGCTACCCATTGCACGAACATATAGCTAGCAAACAGTATTCAAGCTAACAAATCCAGGCTATATACACAAACATGTAGCAAGATGGTATAACACCAAATGGTATAACACACCTGGAAACCATGTAAGAGGGTTTGACCGCATGCTAGAGGACTGCATAAAGCTGATGGCAAATTGGCAATCACCCATGACTAATGGCATTGCATCAGGAAGAGTATTTTAGAATCAGAGAGCTTAAGTAGTGTAGAAGACAGGAGCAGCACCAGCCGGCACAGAGTGGCCTGGGTGACCTTTCAGAGCTCTATCATTACAGAGTAGGTGAGGTTTGATTCAAACACATGAACTAACAAGAGGTATTGGTCTTGTTTCTAATTTGAGAATCCTCTGGACTACTTTTTGTTTGTTTTTTAGATTAGACATATTTGTCATTGTGCAGTGTACAGGTACAGAGACAATGAACTGCAGTTATCATCTAACCAGAAGGGCAAAGACATTGTATTATTCACAATGTTAAAGTAAGGTACATGTGTAGATGGTAGTGTGTAAAGATGACAAAGATAAAGAGTCACGTGTAATGTACCTTTTCTTTTATCACTAGAATACTTTGTAAATTACTCTTATACAGAGAATATAGGAGTTAATATTGTTGGTACAGATGAATAGCAGCAGGTAATAATCTGGGGCATGTTTCCCGAACAACACGTACTCCTAGCGATTTATGCACAGCTTTAAGAATGATATAACTATAAAAACAGCAATTTCTTCATATAAAATTACGAACGCTTTTTACACAGTTCTACCAGTACTACCAGTCGAAAACTGAAGCACCAATTGACACTCTTTTTCCTTTTTATTATGCTACAGTAGTTTCATTAGGAAAATAACTATTATTAAAAACCAATAACTAATACATATTTAAATTACTGGTATTAAAATTCCTACACATTGCATATCAAACCTATTGTCTAAACTGACATAATTAACATTTCATGTGTCCGTCCAGAAGCATGGTAAGCTGGCAGTGCAAGCTCATCTTTTCCCAAGACTGACTTAGCCAAATACTAGAAGAAATTGTGCTTTTTCCCAAGCTGTGCAAAGTTCAAATTTTATAAAAATTCTGGGAAAAACCCCCAGCTCCAAACCCCCACTTCACTTCAGATTATGTGCCTCATTGCCATCTTACCCTCATTACAAACAGCACGTCAACAGACTCTTAAGAGTGATTAAAAGGTGAGAAAGGCTCTAGGACAAGACTTAGTCTCAGCATCCATCCTAAAGCACTGCTGAGAGTAGCTGGCATCAGTCCTGCCAGATATTTTAGCAAATCCTCTGTTCCCATTTGCTTACTCATTATGCCAGTCTCCAAAAAGGCAAATATTCCAAGCACACTACTAGTGTAGATCTCCAAGGCACCGCTATACTCAGGGACCTCACCAAAGAGTTGCCTGAAGATGAAACGCCAAAATGAGTTTCATGGTCATCAATGAATGTTCTTTATTTTTTTCATATTTTATATTTCTTTAATTAATGCTATTAACAAGAAATGACGTTTCACAAAAATGTAATTGAATTTGGGTGCGTAATTTAAACTACACAAGCTACTTAAATTTGACAGCATAATCTGTATATTAAAGTACACTAGCTCATGGCAATTTTTACGATTTGAAGTTGCACACACACATGCACAGGAGCATAAATAATCGCCTATTGTCTATTTCTTTTCTGTGTGTCAGTGGAAGAAATTTTCCCACAGGTTCTGACTGGTCTGCTTCTATACTTCTACCATCCTCACCCCATTAAAAGTGTTGTGACAGCAGGAACCTCCTTCACCTCAGACATAAGCCCTTTCACATGCTTCAATAAAGAAATTATCACAACTAAAAAAAAAAATAAGTGTACAAGCAAATTTTTACAGTTTAGTTTTCCCCCTAGTGATGTGGCCCTCAGTAACCATAGTGGACTCTTTCACCTCAAGCCTTCCTTTCACATGCAGCATCATCCCAACAAAAGAAGCATAAGAAAAACTTGATTTAAAAAAAAAGAATGATAAAGGAAACAAAGAGTTTATAACCCAGGGTTGGTGCCAACAAACTTTCCTGTTATACGGCTCTAATATTTAAACCTAGTTTGCTACCTAGCATTGAAAAGTGTGGCTTCCAGAATTAAACAGTGAATTATTGCCATGTTCCGAAATATATTTTTTTTATAAAGTTTTCTTATTTAAAAAGTTCAGTAAGTAGCAACGCATTAAAAAAAGCTCTTCGCTAAAGCATCACTTTCTGCAGGGATGCACAACTTTAGTCCTGGAGGCATAACTTGGTTCTACACTGTGATCACTAAATCCATCCTCACCCAATCAAAAACACAGTTTGGATTTACTTATTAATTGACAATGTTTAGTGGGTGTGTTTTGAGTAGAAAAACTTCCAGGATGTGCTGGACACTGACCATCCAGGATTGAAGTTGTGTACCTCTGAGCTACAGCAAACCCCAAAGCAAAGGGAAAAGCTTAAATATGCATGTGCAGGCTTAACCTACTCAATTCAATTTACATTCTTGAATTTGTTTAGAGAGCTAATCATTAGTTGGCTTTTTTGGTGTTATAGTATTAAATATCTGAGTCTGAGCCACCTGGTGTTAAAATGTGGAAAAGTAAAAGCTCTTACCTACTGTCATGGAGTAATGAATGCCGTTATATCCCTTATGTTAATAACCGCTAATGTATAAAATCATGCTTCTGGCGACCTATTTAACATTCAAACAGTAACCTCCTGCTTGTCTGAGAGTCAAGGTCGTCTGCCTTTTTTTAATCAACAAGCTGAACATTTTTCAAACAACCAACAAAGCCTGGGTATATGATACCCAGCTGCTCTCAGATCTCTTAATCTACAGATCCCAAATGCACAACCATATGAATTTGACCCTGCTTACATCCTCTGTTCCTCTCAGGGGAGACAGAAATAAAAACCAGTCCCATTTTAATAGGATTAACTAGTTGAGATATACAATAGGCAGAGAGGAGAAGTTCTCGTTTGTAACCGGTCATCTCATTAGCGCCGTGTGGAGGAAACAGATGGGGAGGCTTAAATCACATTTCTATGCTTGTCAACTCACTCATGTCAGAGCATGTTCAGAAACAAATTAATGAAACACAGGCTAATAAGGAGTCGTGCCTGAGTGGAGTGACAGTAGACCTTCGCAATCGCAGAGGAACGTTCAGGAAAGTCATTAGCTCACAAAATCAGACTACAATGAAAATTTGACAGCATGACGGCTATTGTGCTTGAAGGAGACCAAAACTAATGTTACAAAAGGTTTCTCTATGAAATCATATAGGAAATGAACAGAACATTGTCTTTAATTTGTTAGAAATGTCTCTATGGAACACTGACGTAATATTTAGTGAATAAAAAAAGTATATGAGGAGATTTCATGCTTTTGGTTCTTTTAGTTACTACATTTAGACATGTTCCTCAAAGTGTTTATATGTCATACCACTAATTTTACTGGACTATTACATTACACAAGATTAGCTTATTACCTTAAACTCCCTGCATCTAGTTCCTATATACTGTTGGACTCGAAAAATAAAGAACTGTAAATCCTAAGACCTTTCATTACATGTCTTTATAGACTTTACAACAGCTTGCACTGATAATCTGCTAATAGATTGTTATATTGTGACCGGGAGGTCAAAGAGACTGTCGAGGCAGGTTGTAGGACACAAGTTAAGGTATGTCGTATACAAACTCCAGGCTGATGAACCCAAAATACAAATTCCAAAGGCAAGGTTGCTACACAGGTAAGTCTCAGGTGATCTACAAACACACTTGAAGCAGGTCAGGAATCAAAATATTACTGCCTAATTAAAAAACATCAAACAGGTGGAAAAAACAAGCTAGTACTCTGGGAACTGAGAATAGGTGAGGACAGAAGTATCTGGGTGTGGCCATGTTGGTAGGCCACTGAGTATTCTGGTTAAATTGGATCCCGTAGGTGTAGTCTCTTTGAGGGCAGCTAGGGGGGCATGTAATGCATAGAGAATCTCTGCTGCTGCCAAGAACATAAATAACAGCGATCAGAATGTTTTGTTGGAATGTTTTCTGCTCTGTTATAAATGTATGAACGTATTGAATCGTACCAACTCCTGGCGTTTCAAGAACAAGGACATAACGCAACACTACGGCTCCACACTGTTCTTTGGGAGTTTCCTTCATGCTTATTTTCTGTTTTTTTGATACATTTTTTCACACTTTCCCCGAAGACCTTAGATTCCATATCATTCTTCTTACTAATACTTGAAATATTTGTTGAGCCAGATAAAAAATACATATATATTGTGAACTTTTGGCATTTCACTTTCTCTTTTCGTGCCGCTGTTATTTAGATTAAAATCTTTCCTATTTCATACACACACCACCTCTGCAGCTGACAGTTGGAGAATAATTCATGTCTCCTTGTCGGCTATTGTTTCGGTTCTCTCTCTGGACATTCAGAGCCGCTTTTGAACTCAACTCTTGGCATTTGAATGCGTGCAGTGTGAGCTTTCAACACTTTTTCGAACAAGTAGAGTCCTGGAGAGAGCCTGAATACAAACTCCACATTAACATTCTGCAGGAAACGTCGACTTTAAACGAGCGTGTGTCTGCGTTCTGACACGCTCGTGTCTTGTGAAATGTGACAAGGCCTTCTTACAATGCAAGTAAATGATTGTATAAGATGCAGATTTTGCCAACAGAGACTCCTGTCGTTTTCATCTGATGTTTTCTTGTCAGAAAGTTGCCCCAGACAGCTAGTTTATTTAACTGTAAACTGAAGTACCAGAAAAACTGGAACAGATTGGTGGTTGCTCCATAATCCAATACAAACGTCTCTTAATGGGTGAACACTATGTGACTAGACTGACCAATCAGACTAGTTACACTTGCTCATGTCCTGTCGTTCTGATGGGTTTGGCTTCTTCCAACAGGCCAACGCACTGCCACACGCCTCTAATGATGCCAAATTATGGTCAGAGGTACACTTATCTGAGTTTAGGGTATTGCCATTTCCACCTAAGTGACCAAGTCGCAGTGTTATCGAACACATCTGGAATGCTCCCCCCAATAGGGAACCTACCAAGTATTAGACTGGTGTACCAGTTTTTCTGGTGCTTCAGTGCACTTATTAGTTGGCATGCTAATGCATTATTTTTTTTAATGCTATTCTTTTTTTCAAATAACTGTTTAATGCATTGTACTTTTATTTATATGTGTAGATAAACAAAATCCCAAAGCCCCTGGTACTAGAAGTCCCCACTTTGCTGTAATCTGTTTTGCTAAACGAAGCCTTGAATGGTGATTCACTTCATCTGGCCCAGATTAATTGACTGATTAGCTGATCACTGTGGCTCATTTGCACAGTAACAATGTCCCTCGCATACACAGCATCTTAATTTGACTCTTATTAATTAATTCTGGTAAGAACTCATTTCCAAATGGAAGCATATTATCGTCCGTGGTGGCTGATTATTAATATAAGCCCTTTAAACCGTTTGTGAGTGCTAGAATGATATCCCTGGTTGAAATATGCTTCTCAGAGACGGAATTTAAAGTGGTATCAACTTGGACAATGATGGATAAGTGGTAATCCAGTACAGCTCGGGAGTCATTGGGTTGTCTTCGCCAGCGGGAGTCTGGTGCTGCGCTGTTTTACATATCAATGATTCTAAAGTGGAGAAAAATGTCATCTAGCGTGAGCTGATGCTCAGTTGGGGGTCATCGTTGTTTCACATTCGCATGTGTTCTGAGTAGATTGTGATTTTGAGAGTTAGACAGTCAAGCTCTATACTAGTTGTTTAGTATAGAGGTTTATTTTAAAAACCAAAAATAACATTTGACTTCAGCTGTCTACACTTTGGACAGATCAGGAAGAATTGTGTAGCACGGTAAAGAGTGTAAATAAATAAATAAATAAATAAATAAATAAATAAAACCATTTTCTTCATGTTTTACAGAGTGCCTACACCATAATGACATTCAGCTCAGGGATATAATGATAGAGTAAAATTAAATATTATATTGCACATTCTCGCTGTGGGCTTTATGAAGAAAAGTAACCTGTGAGTTATATCCTAACCTACTGCAGTGCATATTTGGAAGTGAGCAGCTATATTTACTGTAGTTACTGAATAATTCATAGTAGTTAAGTAATTTATTCATTTTCAGTATCTGTTTAATCTGAGTCAGGAATATGGAGTTTTTCTGGAAACCGAGTACTGCAGTTATGAATTTAACCTTGAAAATAACCTTGAGTAGATTCTTCCTGTGTGAATTGGACTCAAGTGAGGAGTAGGATTCTGATCAATGTACTGTAACCACAACCTGCATGTCAGCCTACATTTCATGCTTTGGTTTGGAAATACAAAAAAATTTGTAAATAACTTAAGTTAAATATTCCCACTTGGATCCTTTTTTGCTCAGTTGAATTACATGTATATTTAAGCATTTACCTACACCTCATTCATACAAGACAATATTATTATAAACTGCGTTTTTGAATCGTGTCTTGTTTTTGATGCTCTGTTGTTGTGAGAATGACAGGGGATTTGCAAAATGATAAACAACTCCATATTTTCTGTCCCCAATTTTATTTTATCACATTATCACCCCATATCACAAAAGTAAAAAACTTTGAACTTTTGAAAGTTCATGCATATAATTCTCAACAGACCATCCAGACTAGTATGCTTTAAGATGAATAACTGATTAATATCCATCCTGATAGTTAAAAAAATAAGACAGGGTCTGTTACAAAACCTGGAAAGCAGTCTGGGTTCCAACATTAATAACATAAAAGATTGTCATTTTTCTTTTCTATTAGACTGATTCATTCCTGTCACATGTGTAGGGCTGGGCGATACGACCTCAAATCAGCATTATGATTAATTTAATATTTTTTCTTGATTACGATTAATGAACGGTTATTGTTATTTTTTTTTTTCCTAGTTTGCGATCACAAATAGGCTAAAGTATGAAAGTTGAGATTTTTTTCTAGTGAAACAGTGCATACCTTCATGATTAAAAAAATAATGGTTATTTATAGAATATTGGCAGCCCTACACGTGTCTTATTCTTGTTAAATACATTAAAGAACAGGAAAAGCTGCATAGATTAACATCTAACCTGAACACAGCTACATGCTCATGCTAGGTACCATTTCTTTACAAACCAAGTGGCCAGGTGGAATAAAGGATTTATTTATTTTTTAAAAAGGATTTTATACAGGATCCATTTATTCTCTGGAATTTTCTCTCATCACGTTAATGCAGCACCACAGCAGGGAGCTGTCTGTTTCACTTGTATTGTCTTCATTACCTGAAAATGGCCTCCATATGTGACTCTGGCATGGGTCCATGACTGTTAGTGAGCCAGGTGCTCTCTCTGTCCCTTTATATTTGGAAGAGCAATCAACACCGCGCCCCAGTGACTCTCTTAATTGAGTCATTCTTGAATACAGACTGAATCTGAGGTGAGTGTATGGCTCCTGTTATCATTTAACTGTCGAATGGAAACGGTAAACGGAATCATACTGACTTTCACTGACTTACTGACCCGAAGTCCAGGTTTATGTATTTCCCGAGAGCTTTACTCACTGATGGTATGTATAAGATTTTAACATACTGTATACGTTAAAAGGCAGGAAGATGATATTTATTCACATATTTCTGACCTGGGGCTAAATACAGCCTTCCAGCTGCTAGACTTATTGATTTGCTTATTGCAGTTATTCTGTTGTTTCTGTATGGATTATTATAATTAGGGCCCGGGCACTTATAGATTGGATTCATGTCAGATGTCAGAAAATTTTTGACATCTTGCAAGGTTTTTTATTATTTCATGCTGAACATTTCAGCTAAAGGAAAAGGACAAATTTGGGTACTTCTGAACACTTTTTGTTTTTACCAGTCTGATGAGGGACCGGATGTTTAAATAATCAAATGAGTGAGTTTCAGCATAGAGGTTGGTCTAGAGGTGCCTACATCATGATGTGCCCATGGAGAACATTCGGACAGTGGTCATTTACATTTTGTTTTGTTTAGCAGTGCTGCTAATTCACAGATATTGGGGACATTTTGCATGCTTAGTGAAAACTCTATCAGCTATAGTGTTAATTTGATATGAAAGCTCCAGAGGTGCGATGACCATAGTTATCACCTGGGTGAATACATTATGTGTCATGGCTTCTATGGTACATACTTGCACAGTGGCTTGCATAGGTGAAGCTTTATATGAAAGGACATTCAAGGTTTCTGAACGTTTTCTGTAAAGAGATGTTTGTTTATCATTTATAGAGTCTCCAATGTTAAAGTTTTGTAACTGAGGGCTTTGTGGGATTTTGGTTACATGGCAAGCTACATTTTAACTATTTATTAACTTTAAAAAAAAACAAGTAAGGAAATGTAGGCAAACGCAGGAACTTATTTTATTCATTTCTGCAATGTTAAACATAACAATTAAAAAACACAATTCATCTTTAAATTGCTGTGTTATGATGCATAACTTCTGGAGTTGCTGTTATTGTGAAATAATCAACTTGGGGCAGTAACAGTAACTTCACTTCAAGCTGTATTAAACCATTCTGCAACAGTATGAGATTTTCACAATATAATAACCATCTCAAAAAATAACAAAGTATTGTGGTATTTCATGATGATTATTGCTATTATTATTATCAGTTACAATGTGTCATGGGCGTTGCCACACAACCCAGCACTAAACCCAGAGCGGCCCGAGGCAGTATGCATGAACCCGGAAGTCTCAGCCTAGATCCCCAGTGAATATCAGGATTTAATGTAGGTCTTTAGCAAAGCAAAAGCGTGTGCCTCCTCACTGCCCATAAGACTGTGCACTAGACCTCCTACCTGGATACTCTCTTCCCTGTGACTGCATCTACCTCCTCTCCCGGAATGAGCAACAGGTCATGGAGGATTGCAGGTCATATAGGGCTACATACAACCATCCACTTTCTCCGCCAGCGCAGGTTACTTGTTTGTGAAGAAGAAAGGCGTGGAGGCCTCCGGTCCTGCATTGAGTACCGCGGCCTCAACCAGTGCAATATCAATTTTATCACTGCCTACATCAATGATCCGAACCTGATTTATTTAGAGACCCTGCAGGACCACATCCAACATGTCTATAAGGTCCTTACACAGTTACTTCAAAACCAGTTTTACATAACGGGGGAGATTTTCATGTAACCAGAATCAGCTTCCTTGGGTATTTGATCGATGTCCACAGCGTCCACATGCATAAGGACAAAGTAAGGGCAGTGACGAGCTGGCCCAAGCGAGACACAGGTGCAGGATCTCTATTTCTACCGGCGTTTAATCCGGGCATTTATCAGTGTCACCAGCCCACTTACTAACCTGCTAAAGGGCGGAGCCAACCGCCTGCGATGGAGCCCTTTTTGTGCCCGTCAGGCTGGCGTTAGAGGATTGGTGGCACTGGCTAGAAGGAGCCCTGCACCCGTTCCAGATTTTCACTGACCACCGCAACCTGGAGTATCTCAAAACAGCATGCAGGCTAAACTCGAGGCAAAAACATTGGGCATTGTTCTTTGAGCGGCTCAACTATGTCATGTCCTACCACCCTGGCTCAAAGAACAGCAAGGCAGACACCCTCTCCCGAGTGCACTCTCATGACTCGGAAGGAACTCTGCCAACACCATCTTGCCACCCATCTGCTTCCTTCAGTCGGTCGAGTGGGAACTGGACAGAGAAATCTCTGCTCAGACCCAAGTCAGGACCCCGGCATTATGTCCAGCAAATCGTGTCTTCATTCCTGCAGCCACCCACCACAAGCTCCTCACATGGGCTCAATGTGCCCCGGAACCAGACACCTGGGCATTCACAGCACCCCTTAAGATCCGAGCAAAGTACTGGTGGTCATTCATGTGCTGTGATGTTCAGTACTTCGTCAGCTCCTGCACAGAATGCGCCCAGAGCAAGACACCCAGAACTCCATACCATCTGGTACACTACTGCCACTTCCTGCCCTGCAACATACCTGGTCACTCATAGCAATTAATTTTGTCACTGATCTCCCTGAATCCAAAGGCAATAGTGGACCAGTTCTCCAAATCAGTCTGGTTCCTCCTCCTACCTGGACTACCTACAGCCTAGAGAACTGCCACAGAATTATTTGAGCATGTCTTTTGCTACTTTGGAGTCCCCAAAGACATTGTGAGTGACCGGTGACCCCAGTTTATCTCTAAAGTCTGGAAGGGCTTCATGGAGCACTTGGGCATCACAGTGAGGCTCACCTACAGCTATCACGCCCAGTCTAATAGCCAAGTTGAGTGGTTCAACCAAGAATTGGGGCAGGTTTCTGCACACCTTCTGCCATAGTAACCCCCAAGACTGGAATCACACCGGTCTACTGTGTACTGGGCTTTCAGCCACCTCTGTACCCCTGGGACGCCACAACTGCCAACAACCCCTCAGTCGATGCTTGGTTCAGATGGAGTGAGCAGGTCTGTTCCACCTTCAGAGTGGACCAAATGAAGTGGCATGCTGATTGCCATCGTAGAGAGACACCCCTCTTCCAGCCTGATGATCGTGTCTGGCTCTCCACACGGAACCTGCACAAGACCTGCAGAAAGTTAAATGCCCGCTTCATTGGTCCATACAAAGTCATAAATGCCATAAACCCAGTGGTTATGGTACGGCTCGAATTGCCTGCTCACTCCCACCTCTCCCTGGTCTTCCATGCTTCCCAGCTGAAGCGTCATGTTTCGGACCCCTTGCACGTGACGCCTGCACCGAGGGCCCTCCTGTGCCTCTGGATACTGATGGTCAGCCCCCTATGCAATCACACAGCTCCTGGACTCGAGGTGCCGTGGCGGACTTTCAACTTCCATTTATAAATCCTGGACTTCCGTGGCTCAACACGAAGTATTGTTCTTGCCCTGGTTTACCTTGCATGTGTTCATACCAAGCCTTATTTCTGTGTTGGATTACCTGTTGCCATTTCAGAATGCCTTTTGCATTTCTGCCTCTGCGCTGTCTCTGATACCCTGTTTGTTGATTGATTTTTTGTATAAAAACGTGCTGTTATTCACAGTGGATGCATCTGCATAGATAAAAAATAAAAGCAACAAAGGCCCACTTTTCTAAATGAAGCTCATGCACTTCATCTGGCACTGATTAACTGAATGATTAAGAGTTTTATTTCTACAGCAATGTTAGCCTTTTTGGTATCCTTTTTAATCTTGCTTTTGTCTTTTGTCCTGATTATGGTCATCTCTTACTCCTGCCCTGGTCATTATGGCTGCTTAGTGCATCTGGCCCTTGTGTTCTGTTCCTGTAAAATACCTAACAACTGAGATAAAGAGAAGATACAGTGGATAATTTTAAATACATTTTACTCAATGGGCCAGAACGTCATGACTGAACACAACTGAAGGATGG
This sequence comes from Duopalatinus emarginatus, assembly GCA_028565595.1. NCBI lineage: Eukaryota > Metazoa > Chordata > Actinopteri > Siluriformes > Pimelodidae > Duopalatinus > Duopalatinus emarginatus. Next base: position 20,805,023 of record JAOVVF010000008.1, on the reverse strand, counting down.
TTTATATGGTATACTCTACCACTTGTTTTTTTTTATAGAATGCCTGAGCCATTTGTTTTTACTACTTACATTTCTCTAAACACTATTAAATACTGAAATGTCAGAAAAACTGGTACACCGGTCTCATACTTAGTAGGTCCCCCACGGGTACTCCACAAGCTTGCAGAAATATTCTGTAGGCAATGAACACCATACTTCCTGCAGAATGGTCCACAATTCTGTTATATTCTGAGGATTTCTGTGTTCCACAGCGTGTTGAATGGCATCCAAGATGTGTTCAATAACGTTGAGATCTGGTGACGTGGGAATGGCAAAACGCCAAACTAGGGATGAGTAGTCCCTAATCTCTATACTATTATGGAGACACCACCAGCCTATGTATTTTGCATAGGCACAGCTGTACCAGTTTTTATGGCACTTCAGTGTATATTCCTCCATTTTATAAATTTGTATTTGATGTTTTCTTACTTACATTTCTCTAAACCTATTGAGTTGTTATAAACTGTATGCGTATATGTGTACGGGTTTGCGGATGTGTATATAGATCTATTGGTGAACTATGCCATGTGTGAAGATGGATTTTCGATTAATTTAAGAACTCGGCACATTCTGCAACCTTTTACAAAAAACACTACACGCCGTTGTCAGATTTCATTACTGCACCGGAATGAAATATCACCATGTTTTGGGATTCCTCATGTCAATTGTCGTTATATGCATTTATTTATTTGACACCTCCTTTAATCCAAAGTGACTTACATGCACAGACGGATTTAATCCCACAAAAAAACAACAACCAAAAAACCAACTAGTGTCAGGAAACTAATATTGGAATATAAATTTCTCTTGCGAGGTTGAGGACCTGGATGCCTGCATGTATCTCTCCTCTCAGTGTTTATATATAACTCTACCATTGTACCTCTTTCAGTTTTGCAAAAGTGATTCTCCCTGGAGCTGTAAAAAGTCATTTTAAATGCGTACTAATTCGAGGCCTATAGGACAAAAAGGTCCTGGAATTGCATCTAGACCCCCTTCATTTATTCCTTTGCGTTCTGATTCAGTACACGTTCTCATTCAGTGCTTTCAAAGGGGCCGCAGTCTGACCATGAAATTAAATTACAAAAACAGCCTCATTGTTGTGCTGCTATTTCAAGTGTTTAGTTGAGACTCATGGTAAAAAGACCTCCTGCTCCCGACACTGACCCACTGTCATTTGGGAAGGCCAAAGATAATTTGGTTAAACAGGAAGTGGGCTGGCGTTAGCAGCAGAATGTGTAATTGGGTCATTAGTATGGACTGAACAGAATGCTGGGACATGTTTGGCAGCATGCAGGCTGTTTTCTTGCAGTACGTTTGCTCAGGTATGGATGTAGATGTGGATGTTCTCTCGAGATCCTGCAAGCATCAGACATTTGAGTGTAAATAAAATATAGGATTACTACAAGGTCTAGTCACTGCATGTCATTGTTGAAAGATTGGTCTAATGTTGTCTTGTTTCATCTAAACACATTTAACTTTACAGATCGATGTCTGAATTAGATCAGTGAGTCATTTGTATTCAGTGTTTGTCCACCCCTCGGGGAGCATGCTTATTAGAGGTGTGTATCTCTTTTTGTTAGACGGTATGATGCAGCTCTTAGTATGCAAACTGCAGTCCAATTTATTAATGTTACAGGTGAAGCGGTTAATTCAATACAACATGCTTTTAATTGAGCAAAAGCTCAATGTGGATAAAGACCACACCCCCTTCACTGTGGCCACTCCCTCTCACCGGGACTGAAAATGTAGCGGCCACACCTTCTTTGCTGGGACTGATGGCCATGTGCTCTTACTACCAAGCACAGAGGACATGCCTGTTACTAAGGCTGTCAGGGATAAAGAACAAGCCTTTTATTGGGGCTGACACGCACAACTAAGAATTTATTTTACTGAGACTCACAGGAACTGTGGACATGCCTTTTGACTAGGGACAAAGGATATGTTTTTACAGAGACTGATAGGCACTCGGGACACATTTTAACTGAGACTGACAGGGACAGAGGACACCTTTTATTGAGACTGGTGGGCACAGCGAACATTCTTTGCCCTGAGACTGAGGGGCACCAAGGACACGCCTTTTACTGAGACTGACAGGCAATGAGGACACACATTTTAACTGAAACTGACAGGGACAGAGGACACCTTTTATTGAGACTGAAAGATGCAGAGAACATGCTTTGTACTAAGACTGAGAGGCACCAAGGACACGCCTTTCACTAAGACTGACAGGCACTAAGGACACACATTTTAACTGAAACTGACAGGAACAGAGGACACCTTTTATTGAGACTGAAAGATGCAGAGAACATACTTTGTACTGAGACTGAGAGGCACCAAGAACATGCCTTTTACTATGACTCACAGGCACAGAGGACAGATCTTTTACTGGGGCTGGCAGGCACAGAAGACATGTCAAATCAGCTAATAGATAGGACAAATCAGGAAAAAGTGTGAGAAAGACATTCTTTATGCAAAAAGCTGAATATTATATGAAACTGAACATGCAGAAATAAGTTGTCTGTAGAGGGGAGGGGAATAGGAGAGAGCACGCTTGTCAATCAAAGCCGCAGTAAGCAGGTCACACTGAGTCACCTACGGTTTCATCCAGTTCTGCTTCAGCAGGTCACACAGGGTTGCCATAGACAGAAAAGCAATTCACCATCTGCCTCAGGCGCTTAATAGTGATCCATAGCTTGTCAAATGTTTACTGACACTGAAACTGACACTGAAACGGCTAACTTATACATATTCACTTGTCTGGAAAGGCAGAGCTGTAAAAAATCCATAGTGCAGTCTTTCTTCAGATAAACAAACTGTCATATGGAGTGTCAAGGTTTTTCTTGTGTTACCTGAGAACCTGTGAGAAAAATATTTCAGATGAACTTTTGACGTTTTGCTCGTATGAGAATTAGATTGCTGGGTGTAAACGTATGGTGTGAATTATTTAGAGCAGTACGAGAGCGAGATACTTTTTTTCTTTCTTTTTTTTTAACTTTGAATTCAGAATGAGATTCGCTATGAAGTATATTTAAAACTACTAAGACTGGTGGAGCACGCTGTGAAGATAAAATTTCACAGCCACGCTTTTTCAGAGGTGTCTTTACTGTGTCTAATAACGTCTACGATCTTAAATATGTTCTTTATAAATGAACTTAACGAATAACTTTCAGCATGAAGAAATTCCTGCTTTTGAAGGTGACAAGGGGAAATTAGCACCACCGTGAAGGATTGTAGATTAGACACAGATTCGATGACAATAATAGTTAAGGCTCTGGGTTGCTGATCAGAAGGTCGGGGTGTTCAAGCCCCAGCACTGCAGCACAAGCTGTTACTGCTGGGTCCTTGAGCAAGGCCCTTATCCTTGTTCTGCCCCAGAGATGCTGTATCATTACTGACCCTGTGCACAGGCTCCAGCTGACTAATGCCCTGGGATATCCGAAGAAAAGAATTTCACTAGAATAATTTCAAAGCTGCTTCTTAAGTTTATAGTGGGTGAACACTGTGTGCCTCCTTTCTTTATAGTCAGATAATAGTGCTGCATTCATTCTGATGGGTTTGGTTCATCACTGATCTCAGAACTGTGGATCCTTCTGCAGGATGTATGATGTTCACTGCCCACTTAATATTTCTGCAGTCCTATGGGGGTCTTGTGGGGGACCCACCAATTATTGGATTGGTATACCAGTTTAATTTAATGTATCACAACAATTCTTGTCATTTACAGTTTTATTTTAAAAAAGTGTAAAGAGGTCTCTGTCTAAGACCAAGCACAGTGAAAATGAACATAAATCTGTCATTTAAATTACAGCAAGCCCTTCAATCTGAAAATAAGCAACATCTTTTGACCTATGAGATTTGAAAATTTAACCCCTATTCTCATATGTAAATTTTTTTATATTAAAACAATTTCTTTTATTACTGTTTTTATTGTATTTATTGTTTTTGGGCAATTCTTCAATTGCAGGCTCTGTTTACCATCTTAACTTTTGTAAAAATAAAATAAGTGATAATTTGGTTTTAATTATGTCAAGATCATATTTACATGATTTAAAGCAAAGACATAATGATGGCTACAATTGAGTTTATATTGAATTTTAATATGTTATATTTATTTGTGAAGTGGCATATTAAAATGTCATTATCATCACACCCTCAAAAACACAATTTTAACATAAAAACATAAATGTTTTTTTTTAACATTCAACACATTACATATTTTTTCATGGATTCAACATCAAATAATTTTTTTCTATTTTTTCAACTTTTGTGTCAATGTGATTTTTTTTTTTTTTTTTCATTTCAAATTTTTTATATTTAAAAGCTTAGAAACTACTTTTGCTAAAAATTAAGTTTCATGGCGGTAATGACATGGGATTCTGGTTATGACACAGTGTTTTGGTAATGACATGAATGAAAAACTGTATGCTAAGACAAATAGAGAACAAAAGTACTTACATATCTTAAGAGTTTAAAAGATTTGAATTCTTTTAAATTGTTTCAAAATAATCAAATGTAACAATGACAACATTTATCTAAAGGGAAGAAAACAGAACACAGTTATAAAAATGAACTAAAAATTGTGACACTCTCCAAGAAGAAATGAGAATAAATAGAACTAAAAGACATCAATAAAAAGGAGCAGCATTATACACTAAATTTAGTTGGATATTTACATAGGAACAGTAACAGTAATTTATAAAACTACAATATAAATTGTAATATAAAACGAGTGCATGGATGTGCAGAGTGTACAAGATAAAACTCTATGAGGGTTAACAGGATTTTAGTCTAATCTTTATTTAATATTATTAAGTTATTGTATTTAATATTTAGATATTTTATTTTATTTTTTAAGGAAGTATATTATACAAACTGACTTTGAAAAACAAATCTTTTTTTCCTGTTATTTATTTATTTATTTATTTTTATTGACTTTATATATTCTCAGAAGAACCAAATGGATAACTGTATAAATCTCAGATACAGATGGGTGGAAAGAAGGATAACACATAATAACATTGATCTAAAGGGGGTGGAACAGGAGGTGGTATTTTTACAACAGGGTCATGGCCAACAAGGTGTATTGTTTGTGTATTGTTTGTTTAAAAAAAAAAAAAAACAAGGTGATGGTGTCTCTTCTCAAACAGAGTTCAGCTATTAATCTTCCTGGAAATCAGCAGTGCATCTGCCCTCTGGGATCAACTGTAACATGCACCTCATTCCCCTCTTCATCTGCCTCCACTGGCTCCCTGTAGCTGCTTGTATCACGATAAGTCTAAGATTTGTGGAATTGGGGCAGCTGTAGGCAGCCATGGGCCAGTGGTTAGGGAACCGTGACCAGAAGGTCCCAGGTTTGATCCCCACACAGGGCAAGACACGACTGAGGTGCCCTTAAGCAAGGCACCTAACTCCCCCAACTGCTTCCCAGGTGCTATGGTTTGAGGCTGCCACCACCCCCCAATCCCCCATGGGCAAGTGTGTTCACTGGTATGTGTGTGTGTGTGTGTGTGTCTGCATGTGTTTGACTGCACAGATGGTAAACAAATAGTTTCTCTTTCACTTTTCAGGGTGTAAGGAACTGGCACGTTTATACATTAAGGCTGATAAATCCAAAATGGCAACTTTACTCAAAACAGGAAACCGACTCGGGTCAGGTGATCTTCAGGCAGGCATAAACTGCACAAGGCTAAAGCATTAAATAAACAGGCTGTGGTCAAAATACTGGCCACAAACCACAAATTTAAGGGGCTTGGTCAACAGATGGGTAGTGTTCTGAGACTTCACACCTGTCTCTCTCTGAAAACAAAGGGGTTTAAATACAAAAACAAAAGATGTGAATACAATCAACATAATTGCAAGAAACAAGACACAAAATGGCTCCATAAACATAGAACAGAAATTGGACAAATACTACAGGGAATGAGCACGGGTGCAATTGGAAACCATAGTGCTGGGCATGGCCATTTTGGGTGGACCCCGGGGATTCTGGGAGCTGGAGTTCTTTAATAGCAGTGCTGGCTTTGGCAGTGGCTGAGATGAGGCATTGACACAATGAATGATAAACACACTGTATGTTGTACATTTCTATAAAATGTCAGCTGAATTACTTGGACTTCTATTTTAAAGAATGTGAAATGGTCCTTGAAACTTTCCTGACAATAAGGTCTTTTGTAGATAAACCAAACACATGATCATTTTCCACATGCAAATATGTGAGAAGTTAAAGAGAAGCAAAATTTTTAATAGCCTGAAATTACACGCATGGGCTGCAAGAAATATGACGTCAGACGTACTGTGAATATAAAAACATTTTGGGTGTAAAAATGAATGGAGGGAAAAATAAATTAATTGTGGAACAAAATCACATCTTATGTGGAAAAGTACATCTGAGAGTAAATGAATTATCTGAAAAATACACATAAAATAAAATAAAATAAAAGAACAAATAAATCATCTGAAATGTAATTAATGCTTTTTTTTAAGATTAACTTTTTAATTAAGATTAACTTTTGAATCACCCAAGAGCCTTTACTGTAAACTGTTATTATTTTAAAAACTTAAAAAAAAGTTTTGTATTTGTGCCATTTTTGTTATGCTTTTGTGTAAAATTTATTTGCATTTATTTATTTATATTTAAACAAATTTGTAATTTATATATTTTTAAAAAAGATTACATTTTCAAAAGTATTTCTGTCATACTATTTTAACCCCTTTTCTTACCCATGGACAATCATTTGACTTTTTAAAATTAAAATTAAGAGTTAAGAGAAGCAAATCATCAAGCAATTAATTAAAAAAGGAGACCGTTTTAATCTAAATAATTCATGCATGAAAGGAATGTAAGAATAATAAACATATTGTGTTTAAGCATAGCAGAATCATTTGGAAAAAATGTGTGACATTTGAAACAAACCATTAACTGAATCATTTGAAACAAAATGAATTGTGAATATCTTTAACAGAGGAAAAAAAACCAGCCACTTTATAAGTGTGTGAAACGTAAAATTTGGGCTATATGTGGGGGGAGGGGGGGGCATATATGTAAGTATATGTAAACGTCTCATGCAGCTCATGCAAGTATTAAGATGTGAAAGTTATCAGATTGAAATCAGATGTCTATTTGTATAAATGGTTTGACTAAGAGGTTATTGTGGTACAGTGGTAACATCCTTGGCTCTCATGTGAGAGACCTGGGTTCGATTCCTGGTCTGGGCAGCCAGTCTGTGCCACACCAATAAGGGTCCTTGGGCAAGACCCCTAACACCATGTTGGCCTACCTGTAATTCCACTAACCTTGTAAGTCGCTCTGGATAAGAGCGTCTGCCAAATGCCGTAAATGTAAATGTAAGAATAAAATGCTGGACAGATCAAATGCGAACAGCAGTGCACAGAACAATGTACTGAAATTCAGACTTGAGAAAACGTTGTTTGAGATTAAAATATTAATCTAGTGTAGGCGCATGTATCAGGCATTGTGTCACGAATGTAATACCACAATGTAATTTATAACCTGACATTTTCCTCCTGTGGTTCGGTGTATAAAGTCTTCCAGCTTCATTTACTCAGCTTTTAAAGAAACGCCTGAAGTCTCGTCTCCTCTGAACAATGATGCAGAAACACCCTCAGCCCTCTCCATCTCTCTGTGCTCCACTTTGGTATGCAGGTGAAGGCTGTTCTGCTTGCCAGATTGTATCACTTGAATCGATTGAATTATCATTTTTCCCCCCTCTCCTCTTCCTTGGGGCCTTCTTTACTCTATGCTCCGTCTCAAGTCCAAAATAAAACACTCATCATTTTATACCACCTGAAGCAAATCTTTATATGACATGCGGGCAGTAAAGAAATGCAAAAGTTATTGCAAAATGTAGAAATTAAAGCCGAAGCCATGAAAAGGGCTATATTTGAGAGCTATATATATCTAGATGCTATAAAATGTGTCTGAAGTTCTGAATACTGACTGTCATGGAAATCAGTCTGTTCAATAGATCTCCATTCTGGCTCATGTGGTACACAACAGAACAGCCATTTGTTCACCCTGCAAGTTTCAATGATACCACAGCCAATCAAAAAAACCTAGCCAACTCTCTACATAAACAGCCAGTGAAGTTAGTTTGAAAAGTAAATAATTCTCATTCAGTTGAATCCTTTATAAAGGTGCACAATAGTAATTTATTTGTAATTTAATCACTGTCTCAGTAATTTGCCTTTTAGGGTTCAAGGTCAGTTTAAATCCTTTCTACTTAGGTAGCAGCCTAGTTAGGCAGTACAGAGCAGTTTTGCTGCACTGTGAAGCAGCATGAGCAGCAGTGCTGAAAAATAGTTTACTGGTAGTTTATACTCCTTTACTGGTTAGTATCAGCTGTATGATGAGAGAGCTGTCGTGAATTGGACAAATTAAGATGAAAACTGGATAAGTAATTAGATTTATTTGTCTTTGTATGTGAAAGCATGTACTAACACTAATATATGCTAATATATTTGCACATAATGTGAAAAATCAGGTTTATTGGATACATAAAATTAAGAAGTAGTTGTGCTAATGCACATGATCATGTTGTAAAAACATTACCCTGAAATGTGAATTATTTCACACAGAACTTGATTGATTTCTACCCTATCTTTCTAGCTTTTGTTTAATCATTCATGTTTGGAATAGCTGAAAGAGAAATCAATTTGCAAAAAAAAAAAAAAAAAAAAAATCTCAGAGAGCGAGCAACAAAAATACAACAAAAACGTTTTTTTTTTTTTTTTTTAACTTAGAAACTTTCAAACTTTTTTCAAACTTAGCTATACCTGCAGTTTTACACCTACTGATAGTGCTGTGTAACTGATTGATTTGGCCATTGGCAAGAAGAACTCGGTGAACAGTCCTACACACTGAAGACCCGTAGAGGTGAAAAACATCTCATGTAGCATCTCCCAATCGCAATAAAATGTTATCAGGAGCAGTAGAACCTGTGTGCCATGGTTAAGGTCACCTTCCAATTCGCTAGCAATTTCATAAAGTGACTGTCAAACCTGTATTCTGTCATGAACTGTTCATTGCTCAGATGGTCTAAAGGATTTTCTCTGTCGCAAAAAACTCACTTAGAAAAAGCTTTTTGTTTATCCACGTCGAAAGCCTTAGCTATTATAGCTTTAGACAATAATAAGGTGAGTTTCTGCTTACCTTAACTTACCCCGAAGGGAAATGTTTGTTCATTGAGGAACTTTGTGCAATGCTTAACAGTATTTAAGGGAGTACTTAAGGGAAATTGTAAGGCGTTATGATGATTTTCTCTCAGAAATTTTTAATCACTTGCAGTTTTTTTTTTTTTTTTTTGTGCAACAAACTTAAATTTAAGCCCAGGGGCTTAAATACCCGGGGCAGGTTAAATGCATAAATGTAATCAAGGTGCACAAAAAACAGAGGAAACACTAGGTCAGTACACTGGATCATGAGAACGGGTGGGGGAAAAGTGGTTGGCATTGCCATCCGGCACATCTGTCAAGTCTTGGGAACTGGAGTTTGTCCATAAAGACACTGAGCTAGAGCATGGCAGGGCTGAAGCACTGACAATGCATAAATTGTGTTATTTTTCCCCCCAAAAGTTTTCAATGCATTTTTTTTGTTTGCAAAATCTCAGATATTCTACTAAAGTTGAAGGGAAAGTTTTGTAGAATTTTACTGCCGATTTCCATTTCCATTGCCACTAAAGCAATTTTCATATAAACACGCTTGAATGAAAACGTAGCTATTGCTATAAAAAGTTATAGGTCATAAATGAGAAATGGGAATATTGAATATAAATCCTGTTTTACTGTGTATAGCACAAACCTACAAATAAAACAGATTGATTTGGCTTAATCATAACTTGTCTGCTTTCTAAACTCCTTTTTGTTTTCCATATTTATTTGGTTTTCCTGAATGCAGTAGGCAGAACACAGAACTAATCTGCTTCTGCACTGAACTTCAGCAAACTCCTTTAAACCCAACAGAGATGGAATCAACAAAATCATCAGTTCACAAATGGAGCCACAATCTTCATTTATTATGTAGGTTTTTCTGTTCACACTGCCTACACATTACCATTCATATTGTAGAGTGTAGAGGTTTATTTCCATGCTTTCGTAATACAAATAATATTACTACATGTACTAAATTGTATTGCATGCTGCGTAGGTTCAGAATATGGTCTAACATTGTATATGGTGAAATAAAGCTCAAATTATATTAGCTCAAACTTTTAGCTGTGTCAGGTTTAAGAAATGTGTTTCCTCCTCTATAACTCAACGTACGTACTTCACTGTGCTTTTAATGACACTGGTACATTGCACAACTGCCTCACATTTAAATGCAATATGACACAAAAATGAAGAAGCAATAAAGACGCCAATACATTTTGTCGAGCATGCACAGACAACTTGCTTTATCTGTTAATGGATCCATGTATTTTATCTGTCAAGCATTTGAGATATAAAAATGACTAAAAGTTTTTTATTCTACTGGCGAATAAATAAGAAAAAAATGTTATTTCCTACAAAACCCAGAGGTTCTGATAGTGCTCAGCAGCTGGTGGCACAGATGGTGTCGGGTTGTGACAACAGGAAAGGCCACTGGATTTTTCCTTTAAGTTTCACTTATGTGTTTGTGTTTTTTTTTTTTTTTTTGTTGGAATTTTGCCAACTGGGTAGGTAAATAATTGACAAAACGGAAAAAAAAACTCCCACCCCAGTGCTACAGGAGGCAATTCCCTCCTCAACCAATTAGAGCAATCCCCACAGGGAGGATTCTGTCTAAATATTAAACACCTGACAATATTATCATATATATCCTATTCCAAATTTTGCCCCCGCCCCCGTCACTCTTCTGGAAAGGCTAGATCTCGGAGTGTGAATATGGGGATTTATGTTCATTCAGCCTTGAGGGTTATTGAGGTCAGGCAACAATGTTGGGTGAGAATGGTGTTTGTAGTGCAGTCTGCATTTCAGTTCATCCCAATGATGTTTAGAAAAGGAGGCTAGAAAATGTTTGTGCCTCTTAGTTGCAATGAAAGGAATTTGTAGTTTTACAGCATCATCCATCCAGCATTCTTTGTCTTTATTGCCATAATTTATGACTAAACAATACCTACAAAAATGCTGATTACTGAAGTCCCACTAAAATGTAATATACTACTTCAGCACAGACATATCTACTATTCACGAATATCAATCTCTGCAAACCAGCGAGAGTCTGAAGAGTACAAAAGCCTTTAAAGAGTACAGAAGCCTGTCATTCACACTTTTACTTAAAGTTGCACTTAAAAGATAAAAAAAAACTTTGTCATGTCCGGTAGTAAGTAAACAGCACTACGGCTTTATCAAGCTTTATAAATGGAAACAAACATTTGTGGTAATGTTACTTTTTGTAGCAGAGTGAAATATATCCAACTAGCCAACAAACTGTATAACCTTGGTAATTAGATTTGACAAGATATGTACAAAAATATATTTATTATTCAGACAACAATATTAAACAATATTGAATATGAAACTGCTACAAATCTGTAATTGACAAATTTATGGGTAATTTGTTTACCTTATCATATACAGTGAAGTTCCAGAAAAACTGGTACAGATTGGTGGTGGCTCCATAATTGTATGGGGTTTGTATAGCATTCTAAAGGTTGTGTCTGACAGGTGAACAAAGTGTGTGTCTCCTTATTGATAAGTTACACCCGTTCATGTCCTGCAGTCATTCTGATGGGTTTGGCCTCCTCTAACAGGATACGTCTAGATTATGGTTAGAGGAACGTTTTTTTAGAGGAACGGTTAGAGTTTGGGGTTTCGCCGTTTCCTACACCTCAGAATACAATTAAATTGTGGACTGTTCCGCAGAATGGATGGTGTTTATTGCCTGTAGAATATTTCCATGTTTGTGCAATATTAGACTGGTGTACCATTTCTTTTTTTCTGAAACAATATGTAGTATAATAGTGTAACCGAATTGTGTTCCACTGGCTGCATGAAACATTTCTAACACATTAAGCATTAATTAAGTTAGTTATGAATTACATCTAAAAAAAAAGCCTCATCTATTAAGATAAGACATATATGATACATAGAGCCTTTTCTTTTTGCAGATATAGCCTTTAGAAATAGCACAACCTACAGAATTAGTAACACTGCCTTTAATTTTCATACCTTCCTTGAACCAAGGTGAATGTGACTAATGCGAATGAGGCACTTTCATCTCTAGATGAAAGGTCATATTAATACATTTCTCACACCACTACAGGAAAATGGAAGTGGGGACAAAATGCACCATGTCTCCAAGTAACTTGAGAGCTCCTCTACTCCCTGAAGATGATACCTGCAAGAGCCGAAAATGAGACAGAGCCAAACCTAAAAGCTGTGCCAGGATAATGCACATATGCATGGTATAACAAGCCATGGGGCACTATTACCTGTCACATGTATCACTTGTTTCATTTTAAAGCCACCAAGCATACACATGTTCTGTACGATGGCTAAATCCGGCTCGCTCCTCTCCAAATTGTCTAAGGATGCTTCTAACTTTGCTATAAAAATCCCCTAATCATGTTTTTCAGTAAGTGTTAGAGTGAAGAGTATCAGTTGAGTGGCAAGGGTTACACGAAAACGTGTATTAATTCAAGCACTGACAAAATGAGGACACAGTGTGATAGATGTGAAACTCACGCCTCCGCATCAGCCTTGTTATGTGCCACAGCCAGCTTAAGGCCACTGATATCGGACTGAATACCAAACATTGCTGATGAAATATCTGATAAAAAAAGGTAAACTAAACCACTTTACATTTTTTATGATTTCATTTACACAGAACAATGCCCTACAACATTGAGACTCTATAGGCTTTTTTTTTTTTTTTTATCTCATCCATGTACATATATACAGTGGGACAAAATATATTGTTTTTTCAGGACTGTGGATTGTATAAAAGACTACAAATTATGTGAGGACATGAAGCAGTTGAACAGACATCGGTAGTCTGTTGCCTTTGTCCAGGGTCCTGGAAATTGATTGAGTGTGGTCAGATGACTGGTGCTGGGCTGTTTTAGGTATAACCTGCATGGCATGTCTAGTGTTAAAGCTAAGCAGCATACATACATACATGTACGTGTGTGTGTGTGTGTGTGTGTGTGTGTGTGTGTGTGTGTGTGTATAAAATCACATAATAAGTGAACACTGCTTGTGTGTGGACATTTAGAGTGAAGTGTTTACTTCTTCCATATATAAGTTCCATATATAATCCCTTTTTAATCTTTCTACATAGCTGATGCAATTCTTAAGGTTCATAAAGTTAACTTTATTAGGGTCCTAAAGATATGATGAATTACAATCTAGGAGGAATCTAGCTACAAATAGTTGAGTGATCTAGGGTGAACCAGATAATACTGCCACACTTAGGTATTAAACTTTAAACTTAGATACTTAGATACTAGCTATACGTTTTATATAAACTCTAAAGTCACTTAAAGCTACCCAGAACAGAAAGCAGGGACAAGAAGATTCATCGGAGGATGTTGTTGGATTGTGTAAATCTTACTGTTTCACAAGCTAACCCTAGCACCAACTGCAAGTGTGAATGAAAATTAAATATGAAAGGATATAGAGGATGTTGGTGGAGATATAGGAGAGTTCACAGCAATTCAACAGTTTCAAATGATCTTCCAGCCTGCCACCAGTTATAATAAACATTAAAATAATAGCAAACATTCAATATACAAAAGTTGTACCATATTCTGTTGTAGGGTTCCCTGAGGTGCTATGCTCAAGCAAATGTGTTTGAATGAGGCGCATAGACAAGAAAAATATCACAGAAATTAAGCAAGCGCAGCAGCTACAGAGGATAAACGAGCGGTTGTGAGTTGCTTGAGGTTTACAATTACACAGCCAGTAGGAATAACGCAACTGAATGTCGTGCTCTTTAGGCTATTTGTCTTTCTGTTCTGTTGCATCAGTGCATGTAGTAAATGTAAGACAGACAGAAAAAAGAAGCCAGACCTCATACACACGTTCAAGCTGTCAATTAACTTGTGTCAGAGTGCCAAGTTCAGATTGATATTTTATTGCTGCATAGTTGTCAGTGCAATGACTGTTTAGTGTGTTTTGTAAAAGACTGAAAGTTTTTTTTTTATTTTTTTATCAGCATTGCCTGAAATGTGATCAAGTTATGTATCTGTGTGTATGTATGTATTAAACTGTAAATACTCACCTTTAACAACATTGAATAGCCCTCGTATAGAGGATATTGGCTCCCAGGGTCTCGCTCTCTTTCAGAAAGTAACATACATAAAAATAAGGTGTCGCACATAAAATCTGTTATCTAGCGTATTTGTTGTTATTAAACAGCTAAGTGCGGATTCTTTACACTTGCTTCTGTAAAACAAAGAACAACAGCACCACTGCCAATGCTGAATAAACATACACACAGTCAATCAGCGTCAGGTGATTTTACTTGGTGAAAAGCTCCAAGATTTTATATTTACATTTACGGCATTTGGCAGGCGCTCTTATCCAGAGCAACTTACAAGGTTACTGGTATTACAGGTAGGCCAATGTAGCATTAGGAGTCTTGCCCAAGGACCCTTATTGGTGTAGCACAGACTGGCTGCCCAGATCGGGAATCAAACCCAGGTCTCTCACATGGGAACCCAATGATGTTACCACTGTACCACACCAACTCCATAGTTGTGAGTGCAATGACTGTTTAGTGTGTTACGTAAAAGACTGAAAGGGTTTTTTTTTTATCAGCATTGCCTGAAATGTGATCAAGTTGTGTATGTATGTATTGAACTGTAAATACCCACCTTTAAAAACATTGTATAGCCCTAGTATAGAGGATATTGGCTACCAGGGTCTCGCTCTCTTTCAGGAAGTAACATACATAAAAATAAGGTGTCACACATAAAATCTCTTATGTAGCCTTATATCCATTTTGGCTTAATGTGAATGAGGTGGATTACTGTTTATCTTTATTAGTGTTAGTTAATAGCAATGATCGTACTTGCTATTTGGAAGATATATTGTGTAAGAGTGATGAGACCCAGAGTCTCAAAAACAAAGTCTCAATCAATTGCAAAACGCTGCTGAGACGAGATATGCACATAGCAGTATAAACAAAAAGGAAGTTATTTATTATTTTATAGTTGTACTATTTGTAACATACTCATACTTCAAAAAATAATGAATGAATGCAGTAAAATCCAGCAATATAGAGCAATCTAGAAATTGCCAATATTGTCTTATTAGTGTTTTTGCTAATATGTTTTTGTAGTATGTCACTAAACCAGTCTGCAATGTGATGATTCATACTGTACCATCTATCTGAGCATGTTAGAGCTGTCAGTTATTTGTGTTCACGTAACTGCTGCACTATTTAAGGTAAAATAGAAAATATGGATAAGAGAATAAGAAGCCAAATGGGCTTCATTTTCCATTCTCTAGGATACACATCCATCGTACAAAATAAATTAACAAACAATAGTGATATTTTTCAGTCAAAATTAATTCTTAAATGTAAATGCAAGGATCGATATTCAGGTATTGATCTGCTCATCCCTAGTGATTATACTCAGTTGTTTTTAAAGCCTTCAGGTCTGAAAAAAGAGTTTAAAGACAATAAAGAGCGTATTATTTTTCACCTCATTATCCGCTTAAACCATACAGCGTTTGCATTTCTTCATACCGAAATACAAATGTGTTGCAGAACCTGTAACCTTGATGTAACATTTCAAGGGCCCTTATGCACACACAGACACAAATATAGCACAAGGGTCTTAAATCACTTAGAGAACAGTCAGTGTGAGCGTGGCATAAACAGCAGCTGAGTTTGGCGGCGTCTCAGCCTGAATGCCGCTTTCAGTGATTCTCGCTTCGCCAGCCGCATACGCCAACGTGCTGCTTTTGTTTTTGATAATTACCAAACGCGTCAGTCATGAATTAGCCTGTTCGTTTCTGTTCACACTTCTACCACAGTGGCACACAAAACAAGCTGTCAATGGCTCCGTCACTGTCAAGGCTAGCACCGATCGCCGCTATGCATCAATCCAAGGTCAGTGATAAACCCTGACAGTTGATGTGTTCTTTCCTCGCTTCCATTCGTTAGAGCGCGTTCAGCGTTTGGGTTTAAAGCGAGCCGTTGAAGAAGCCACGATGAAGGGAATTTTTCTTTGGTTAGCGAAGAATGAGGATTTGTGTCTCTATACTGTTTTATCGTGCCTCTACACAAAGAGCATATAGAGGCACTTTATTTTTGGTTAAACACTTGTAAGGAAGCCAAGTTATTTCTCTAAAGTTTTTTTTTTTTTTTAAAGAATTTAGTGTCTTGCTGTAAAATAGTGCAATTCAAATAAACAACCAAGATCCCCTGATTGTCTTTTAACTGCCTCTTTCTTCTTAAAGACATCTACTGATGTTTTACAGAGTACACTTATATTGCATCAATACCCATCAGAGGTACTTTACACAGTCCCACACACTCTCTGTACAAAACGTGTACAAGGTTCTCCAAGGTTACAAATTGACCGGTTTGAATAAATCACTCATTATCATGACCGACCCTTTTCTGAACAGCTTGGGTCACTGTTCGAAAGATCACCACACCAATCTGCCATAACATTAAAACCACCTGCCTAAACAGCACTTACCCGTCAAGGCATGGACTACACAAGACCTCCGAAGGTGTGCTGTGGTATCTGGCACCAAGATGTTAACAACAGACATTTCTATGGATCTTCTGTGGCTTTTACTACCACACATATCAGTGGGGCTTGGGTGCCCTTGACCCTCTCACTGGTTCACTATCATTTCTCAGAACATCATCAATAATTAGTCCTTATCAAAGTCACTCAGATCCTTACACTTTTTAAGCCATTTTTCCTGCTTCCAACACATCAACTTCGAGAACTGACTGTTCACTTGCAGTGTAATTTATCTTACCCTTGAACAGATGCCATTGTAATGAGATTATCGCTGTTATTCACTTCACCTGTCAGTGATTTTGTGGTTTTAATGTTACAGCTGATAGTTAATAGACTTGTAAGGGGAAATCGAGCACGGCTTTTTGCAGTATTTAGAAATCAGTCCTCATGGGCCAAAGCTAAATGGGTTTACTAATTACAGCCTCCGCAATATATTTGAATGCATTTCTCCATATAGCATTTTTCCTCCCCATGATGTCTTTTATCTCCACGATTATGCTCTGGCAGTGCTAGTTGGACTTCTTCCAGGGCAAAAAGGATTATAGCCCTATCTGGATTGGATAAATTCACATGGGGTCCTGGGGTAATTTCTTATTTTACAGCTGCTGTGCTGTGATTTTATTTCTGTCCTCCTCTGAGAAATTTACAAATCAACTTATTTTGATTGATTATTTTACTGTAATAATTACTTTGATAATTTTAATACTGTCTGGAAACACATATCTGTTATTTTGTCACCTGATGTTTGAAATATATATATATATATATATATATATATATATGTGTGTGTGTGTGTGTGTGTGT
>JAOVVF010000008.1:20750058-20762818 GCA_028565595.1 Duopalatinus emarginatus | reverse complement strand
CTGTGTATACCAGTCCTATGATAGAGGTGCGGCCTCTGTGTATATCACTCCCAATTAAAGAGGTGTGGCCTCTGTGTATATCACTCCCAATAATGGAGGCGTGGCCTCTGTGTATACCAGTCCTATGATAGAGGTGCAGCCTCTATGTATATCACTCCCAATTAAAGAGGTGTGGCCTCTGTGTACATCAATCACAATTAAGGAGGTGTGGCCTCTGTGTATATCACTCCCAATAATGGAGGTGTGGCCTTTGTGTATACCAGTCCTATGATAGAGGTGCAGCCTCTGTGTATATCACTCCCAATTAAAGGGGTGTGGCCTCTGTGTATATCAATCGCAATTAAGGAGGTGTGGCCTCTGTGTATATCACTCCCAATAATATGTTTCAGACATAACAGTCATGGATTCAGTGCCTATAATTATAATAATGGAGGGGTGGTTGCTGTGTAAGTCAGTCCCAATTAAGAAGGTGTGGCCTCTGTGTATATCGCTCCAATTAAGGAGGTGTGGCCTTAGTCCCAAATAAGAAGGTGGCCTCTTTGTATGTTTGTTATTTGCCAGCCATTTTTATCCAAAGCCACTGACAGTTGAGCTGAGCAGCTTGAGGGTTGAGGATCCAGCAGTGGCAGCCTGGAGGTTCTGGGACTTGACCTTTCAGTCTTCCAATTAGTGGGCCAGGATCTTAACTGCTGAGCCACCACTGTCCTGAAAACGTTTATCAATTTGACATTAAGTGCTCACTATTTCCTACGGGAAGGGGGATTAGTCTTTTAGGGTCTTTAAATGCTCGAGATTCCCTTGATGATTTTTTTTGACATTGTATTTAATTTTAATTCCTATAGAATTGGACCATACACCAGAGTCTGCACACTGGTACACATCACAGAATGGAAACTCAATGTGTCTTGCTCATAATATCAGTGTACCAGAATATATTGTATAACTGATCATAGAGACAATCCTAACAGACATTGTTTTCATCATATTGCTTTTCTGAAAAGATCTATCTCCTGAGGAATAATCCCAATACGTTTCATTACACTAAAAAGTTTACCGCCCCTTCATATAACCTGAACTGAGAGGAGAGTGCGTGTCATTCCTTCAACTGTAGTGGTTTTCATTATCCCAGGCATCGATTAGATGTGCCAATATGCTATTGACTGACTGAAAGCCATTATTCCAGCTATGCCTTTCTGCTTTAGACACTATTTTAAAAGATGTCAGATAAAGTGAAGGAGGAAAGAGTGAACGATGGAGGGCTGAGGAGAAAACAGGATGAAATGAATGGTCTATAATGTATAGTGAAATTAATATAACTATACAGAGAGAGAGAGAGAGAGAGAGAGAGAGAGAGAGAGATGCATGTGCTATTATTAGATTTTTACACTGAGATCATTATGTCGTGGTCTAAAATAAAAAATGACTAAACTAGTACTAGTAAACAAGCCTTCATCAGTCTGACTGTCAGTTCTTTCTGTCATGTTTTCAGCTTTAATGTTCATTCTCTTGCAGTAATTTCAGAGTAGCTCTGAAATGTATGCATATAATTCTAATTACGTAAAAAATGTAGTAATTAAAAGCACTGGACTATTCGTGAGGCTGTAATGTTATACTCACATAGACAGCATTTTAGATTCATCATGCTTATATATCTCATAAACTACAAAAGATAAAGGTGTTGGTGAAATTACAGAGGTGAAATCATAACTTTATATTGAATGATATCATTCCAGGATCTTCAATTGATCTTTTTCAAGCCCTCGTATAGAAAAACTGGTACTATTGTCTAATAGATGGTAGGTCCTCCATGGGGCATGGACTTCACAAGCCTACAGAAATATTCTGCATGGCATCCCAGAGTTTTATAACAGTGAGATCTGGTGGAAGTGGTAAAACCCCAAACTCAGATGAGTGTTTCTTTAACCTACAGCCTTCTGTAGATGTGTGTGTCTGCACTTTGTCCTTTTAATAGGACAGGACGTAAACAAGTGTAACTTGTCAGAAACGAGGTATCCGTACCACTCAGCTGTCCATGTATGCCAGCTAAACAAACCTGAAACCATTACAGAACCACCACCAATCTGTACCAGTTTTTTTGCACAGTCTGGATTGGTTAGGACACAATTGCAGGTGCTTTAATAAAAAGTTCAAGCAAGCAGCCAGACAAATTTCTGAAACATTTATCCAGTATTGTAGAAACAGGAAACAGGCGAAGATCGGGCCGTCAGCGAACAGCATGCAATTAGGCAGGGCAAGAATCAGTGTCAAAAACAGGCACAAGATCTTAATCCAGAAATAACAAACAGTGAAACAAACAGCTAAACTGTGAAAAACAAATTGCTTAAATAACTGAAATTAAACAGCTAAAAAAAAATGAACGTAATTAACTAAAATTTAGGGGACTGTGAACAGGTTTGATGTGGGCGCTGCCATATTAAACAGCCACCCGGGGTTCCTGGAAATGAGATTCGACACACTTTAACATACACACAGTATATACAGTGTATGCTCACTAAATGGTATTGAGATCAATCTACAAAAAAAGAGTAAATCCAGTATTCGTGTCTTTTGGAAACTGTTACTTATTTTCAACAAACTGTAATATCACTTTTAGAACCCTTTGTTTAATGAATATATTTACTAATAATTACTGATAATAATTATAGTAAAAATTATTTCTTCAGTGCTATTTTAGTCTGTTTAGCTTTAATACTGTATATATTCATATTTTGTGTATATGATTCAAAATTTGATATACACAGACAGACCTAGTGCATATGTGTGTGTTAGGATTGGACTACACATTTTACACACACAAAGTAATTAAACACATTCAATATGGCCCCCCATATGACCCTGATTAGAGCGAGTGGTCTGAGCGTAATATCCTGTCTGGCAGCCTCTATATCTGCACAGGGTCGATAAACAGTGTGTGTGTGTGTGTGTGTGTGTGTGTGTGTGTGTGTGTGTTGGGGGTGAGAGAGTGGAAGTGTTCTCAGGGAGCCCATTAAAGACAATGGCTGCTTAGGGCTACACTGTGTGTGGAAGGTTAGGGAGAAATTTGTGACTACACTAAGATGGATTGATTTCAGAAATATACCGAACATCCCAGGTGCTTAATCTTCCTAATGCAGTTAAAAGCAACAGTTTGACAGGAAATAAAATATCGAAAATTTCTCCCCTTGCTCCACATGCCGTCGATTATCCAATCCAAGGTGTCCAGCTGGCCTGCAAGGACCTTGTTTTTCTCACTAACACCATTTACACATTCACACACAAACGTAATAAAGCAGAATGAAATCCCAGAACATTAAACACACAAATCTAATCAGAAGTACATTAGCATGTAAATGACTCCTAACACATCTCTTCCTTGGAGTCTGGCATCAGACTGTGTCCAAAAATGACTGCCAGTAATGTTTTAGCTCTGCTACATATGTTTATCTGTTTGTTTGTTTTTTGTTGTTGACAAAACAGCTGACAAGCAGGCAGCTATGACTCCAGGTTACAGAACCTGTCCTGTGACCAGAAGGTTGCTGGTTTAATCCCCTACACTGACAAGGGGGCCAGCCCCATACACGGCGTCTGTTCCCAAGGATCTATGTATAGGGCTGCCTTCTACTCTGGGCAAGTGAAGTGACTCATTGACCACTGTGCTTGCAGAGGAATTTGACCTCCACGTTTAGTCCACACTAGGGGTAGCAAACACACGTGCCTAGATCAGTGGGCAACCTCATTCATGGCCCCCAGGGAGAAGTTGGTGGTTGGGTGCCTTGCTCAAGGGCACTTCAGTCACGTCTTGCCGGTGCGGAAATCAAATCCTCTGTGTCCAAGCACACTTTTCTGTTTACGATATTAAACAAATGAAAAACATCTGAACTGAAGTGAGTATGTAATGATTTAGACCTGCAGTTTGAAGAATGCTAAGCGTCTTCACCACTAGCAAGCAATTATAAACACCAACAATGCTTTTGATTACATTGAGTCCAAGTGTGGATTGTTTTAGCGTATCATGTGTCCATGCCTACTTCTCTAATATAACCTTTGCTTTTTGTTTGCATTTCTAAAGATCACCTCTATACCATCCAGCACCTGTGGTATTACCTCAGCCTTGATGTAGTACGTGACATTTAGCTTTGTAATGTCAGCGAGTATGAGGCACTATGGTGGAAGTGTAGCATAGCTTTATTAACTTGTAATAATGTCTTGTTCCTGAGAGTCATTTCACGGTGACGAATCACAGGGCAAACCATGGGCAGAGTGGCAGAGTAGCATTTAATGTAAGAATATGACGCTATATAATGTTTAACTTTGCCAAAATAATAACTGGAGCCATTTAAATAAAGATTGAATTGCAGAACCAGGCTTTATGCGACTGCCATGTTAAATGTTACACACTATCCTATTCATCCTATTCGGACAGCGAACTATCTTCGTCCCTGGATATGGAGAAAACTCTCTTGCTGAGAGGAGTAGCTATGCTTCATCCAAACTAGGAACCAAATAGGGCCATTTACTGTAGTCTGAATGAGCCTAAAAGTAATTGCTGTATGCTTTTATTCATTAAATCCCTACTACGCTGCCTAGATTCCACACGCAAGCCTATCTTAAACCCGGATTATCAATGACTTCAGAGGTCGCATGGCTGTGATGTTGATTGAATTTCCATCAATTTCCTTTAACTCAATCAGAGCAGTTAAATACAGAAGCAATTCAGCAAAGTGTTTCAATCCCCAGCTCACAACCAGGCTGTTCCGTGATAAGAAAATGACATCTGCTTTTACTAACACTTACCGGAACATATATAACCAGACCATTACTCTATATTACACCATACAATCAATGTAGGATAGTGAATGTTTTGATGGTTTTCACATCACTGACTCTCAGGTCCAGACTTACATTCCTCACTCTAGTAACTCCCTCAGTGGGAAAGTAATCTTTCCTATTAGTATCATTGTAATTACCGAATAATTCATAATAACTCACATCGGTGGTTTTTAAAAGGTTTAGGAGAAAAAAATGACAGAAATTGTGTTCCTCCATTGTTCTTATAAACTAGTAAAGACTGATTGTCTGAACAAACCCACTCCAGTGTTATGTAAAGAACAAAACACACACACACGCACACACACACACACACACACACACACACACACACACGCACGCACGCACACACACACACACACACAGTACCAACAAAACAGGTGAACAATGTGTGTGCCTCCATTCTGACAAGCTACACCCATTCATGTGCTGCATTCATTCTGATGGGTTTGGCCTCCTCCAACAGGAAAATGCGCCATCATGCATATCTAAAGATGCCAAATTATGGTTATAAGAACACTCATCTGAATTTGGGGTCATCAGATCTTAGTATTATTGAACACATCTGGGATGCCATGCAACATGTTGTGGAACACGGAAATCTTACACCTCAGAATACAACAGAATTGCCTATAGAATATTTTCATAAGCATGTGAAGTCCATGCCCAGTGGTGGACCTAACAAGTATTAGAGTGGTGTACCAGTTTTTCTTGTACTTCGGTGTACATATATACTTTACATACAGCCTCCACAACCAGCCTTGTTACTGCAAGGTTTGATTCCCTCACAGACAAGGCATGGCTAAAGTGGCCTTGAGCTAGGCACCTAACCCCTGACCCCTCGCTGGGTGCCATGAATGGAGTTGCCCACCACTTCGGGCAAGTGTGTTCATTACTACTGTGTGTGTGTGTGCATGGGGGTGTTCTCTAGTGTGTGTTTTTCACTGCACAGACAGGTTAAATGCGGAGGTCAAAGTCTGTTTTGTACAAGTACAGTGGCCAATGAGTCACAATTAGCTGCTGTTCTCCAGAGCAGAATTTTCCTTTCTCTTAAAGTTATTTTTAAAAAAATGTAGCTCGTGTTTATGAGAAACCAGAAATTTCTATCATTACTCATTTTTCAGGTTGATACATCATTAAGTCACAGCTTCACCAAAGCATAACAACATTATAGCTCGTATTCAATATTTCTCTCATCCTACCAAACTAATGACTTGCAATGATTTGCAGTTTTCAGTCACTTATAAAGAACAGACAGAACAAACGTTTATTTTCAGATAAAGAAGATATCTTGGAATCTCAATATTTTTCTAAGACAACAATGCAAACAATCCCGCAAACAACATCTGCATGCTAAAGCTCAGTCTATCCTCTAGTATGCCCTCCATGGGTGAGTAATGAAATCAGTCTCTAATGTCCTTGGTTCATTCTCAGCTGTTTTGTACATGCACCTGACTCGGCTTGTAACTCGCTCATTGACTCGCCCATGGATTTCTTGAATCTGAATTTAGTGTTCACAGTGCAATGCGACCAACTGTGAACTGTTTGTGTCAGACTGTATTGGCTGTATTGGATATTCACATTGGATAATAATGTTGTAGGCATGCGGACACTGAGTAGTGCAGGCCAGGTGAAAGTTAGCTAGTTACCTAACAAACCAATAACAGATTTTTCTAAAGATCGTTGTAAAGCAATGTGGGCGGCACACTGATACACAAATCTTTCCTGCCTCGCAGATCCAGGGTCCTGTTTTCCATCATGAGCTTGTGTTACTGCCTGTGGGTTTGTTTAAGGTTGCTTTCCACCTTCCAAAAACACTCCAGTGGCCTGGATACACTATGAGAAATATTCAATCCGGTTCAGTGCACAATTCACTCGGTTAGGCTAGCCTACAATTACTGCCCTCTGAATTTTCCCTTTGTTCTTTATTGTCATTATTTGATGTTCATTATAAAGTTATTGCGAACAAAACTTTATATATAGATGCTGCTAATAACCTCAACAGCACAGGTTTTCAGAAACCGCTGCCATCATTATAAGCTGTTGCAGTCCTTTCAAAACAAAACCTTTCTTTTGTTCCCAGCATATACTGAACTTTCTGCAACTTTCCAACACATTTAATAGTTTATTTCTGTTCAGTTCTTCTTCTTATCCGCCACAACGTGCCAATAAGGCACATGGGGGCTGGAGCCAATCCCAGCATCCTAGGCGAAGGATCACACTTTTGGGCGATTTAGAATAACTGTTCAGCCTAATGTGCATGTCTTGGACTGTGGAAACCCACTCAAGCACTGGGAGAACATGCAAAGTCCACATAGAACCGGAATCTAACCCGGATTGTCTTGCTGTAAGGCAACAGCGCAAACCACTACAATACCGTACCGCCTTTATGTTTAGTTAGTGTCTAATGATTCAAATCACATGGAAATATCTTCAATACACTTCTTTACAAGTTTTTTTTGTATTTCCCTTTGTAAGAATACAACAGACAAACTGGTACAAAAATGGATTGGTTGGAGTTTGGTGGTGGCTGCATAATAGTATAGGATCTGATTAGCTGGCATTCCATGGGACCTCTGATACATCTCCAAATGTCCAACAGGACAATGTGCAGCCACACAAGTCTAAAGACACCACGTTATAGTTAGAGGAACACTCTTCTGAGTTTGGGTTTTTTCCATTCACATGCTTTGGACTACAGAAATCCTACACCCCGGAATACAACTGGATTGTGGACTGTTATGCTGGAAGTATAGTGTTTATTATCTACAGATCATTTCCACTTGTGGAGACCATACCCCATAGGGAAAACAGATTTTCACTTGCTAGGATGTTATTTCATGTGGTCAAGGTTTCTTCTTTATTGGAAGACCGTTCTTGTCACTATTGACCCTGGTTTGTTTATTAGGCATAAAGATCCAGATTTTAGTAAATCTGTTAGTTTTCTTCATTTTCTTATTATTGGGTAACATTTAATAACCAGTGCAATTCTACATTTACATGCATGGCACTTTGGCAGACGCCTAGATCCAGTTTAATCTACATTTATCTAATTTACACAGTACAACGAAGCAGTTGAGGGTTAAAAGTCTTGCTCAAGGCCCCAACAAAATAACAGTACTGGGATGTAAACTTTCGAATCAGCAAGCCAGTGTCTAACCACAGAGCTACCGCTACCTCTGTTCATAATGAAAATGATACTGTTGCATCAAGCTTATCTCATACTTCCATTGTAAGAAGTTCCATTGTTAACGTCTACCAGCTTTTTAAAAACCAACCCACAGTCCACAGAATGGTGGATAAGTTTCGTTGCTATGGTTTACATCACCCATGTTGCATCCTCGCTGGTCCAATTAGAAGAGAACAGAAAGTTAATCAAAGAGTGCAATCCCACAGGCTAATTAAATTGCCCTTTATAATAACAGCTGCAACCAGGATAAAGCCTCACTTTATAATCACATTTACTCAATATAATGATGGTATCTTTATGTAAGTAAATTCATTATATAGTAATGCGATCATACTGCCTTATGTAAGACAAAAACCCATGCATGCAAGAAAAGAAACCTAGCTTGTGCCAGGTTAATTGATGAGAGTTTTATCATAGAAGAGACATTTTATAACAGTCGTCACCCCTGAGGAACTCGCGCCATGAACAGGGCTAAACTCATTTTTTTTAGAAAGCCTCTAGATCACTTTTAGCCTTGAGCTTGTACATGGAAACATATTTTTTTAGTATTTTGTTAGGGAAAAAAATTATTCTCGTCAAAAAAAGCAGACATGTCTCCAATGCTGGTTAGTGACTATATTTGTTTTATTGTTTAACTGGTACAGACAAGCCTATACAAAATACATACTGACTCCACCTCGCAAGTCATTGGATGCATCTTACAATGTGTATATAAAGCAATAGACTTCTATGGAAGTAATGGTGGAAGAAATGGTTTAGGGTTTGTTTAGCTGGCATCCCATAGAACCACGAGTACGTCTACAGGTGAACACTATGTGTTCCTTCTTTCTGACGAGTTACAGTGGTTCAT
The DNA here is from genome assembly GCA_028565595.1 of Duopalatinus emarginatus. Taxonomy (NCBI): domain Eukaryota; kingdom Metazoa; phylum Chordata; class Actinopteri; order Siluriformes; family Pimelodidae; genus Duopalatinus; species Duopalatinus emarginatus. Next base: position 20,753,951 of record JAOVVF010000008.1, on the reverse strand, counting down.
GTCCTGCACACCTTCTGATTGGTTTGGCTCCTTCCAACAGGACAATGCGTCATCACACACGTGTAGAGACGGCAAACTATGGTTAAAGGAACACTCATCTGCATTTGGGGTTTAGCCATTCACACATTAGTCACCAGATCTCAGAATTGTAGACCGTTTTGCAGGACGTATTGCTGAATATTTCCACAAGCTCGCGGAGTCCATACCCTGTTGTATTTCTGCATTCCTACACTCCTTATACTAATTTTTTAAAATGCTACCAGTTTTTCTGGCCCTTCAGTATAAATGGCATACATATGAAGCCTGAAGTGAACCTCTATATTACAACAGAACTTTAGTCAAATGGGTTTCAGTTTGATGTGTCTAAAACAAGCTGTATAAAACCGTGTACCAGTGAGGCAGTCATCTCTATAACAGAGCCTTTTGCACCCTACATGTGTCAGTGTGATAAAGTGTATTTGAACTGAACTGCTATACTTTACCATCAGGGCCATGCAGCTGCAAGTCTATGGCTCGTGTCGTACTCGCTGTGAACAAAACTTTCACATTTTGTGTATTTTCCTCTATTTCACATTTTGTTAAATCAGAGGAAAACAGGGCTTCGGTAGAGGATAGAGAAATAGATCTTCTGAAAAACCCATCACTAGACACATTAAAGATAAGATCGTGGTTATATTTTCTACCCCAGTTTTGAAGTAGAAGCTTAAAGAGCAAATTTGTGTGCAGTTTATTCCGTCTCAATTTGAGCAAGAAAATTACATAATATCGCCTTAGGAACATTATGCATTGTTTTATAGGCAAAGCAGTCGTTTTATTAGCATAATGTTTTCATAAATAAATGAGTTCCTCAGCTTGAGAGTGAACGAGTGCCGCTCTCACTAGAATGTTTAGGCAGTTGCTGCAAATCGAGGCATTTCCTGAGGGTTCGCTCGTTCCTTATTTCTGATCTTCGTGCTTTTTTATCCTATTAGAAAGAATTAAGAAACGTGGTGTAAAGCTACAAACGTTTTTTTTCTTACTTATTAATTCAGTAGTGAGAACTGGATCACTATTAGTGATTAGCTTAAGGTGAAATATTTTCTTAAGGTTATTGTAAAAACTATCTAAAATACTGACACAAATCATACATATATTAGAAAAGTGAACAGTGAATCCAAATGCTGGCAGAATCCACAGCTTTCACAGTATCTACAATCACCAACTTTTGCTTGCCTGGTCACCTAGGTGATGGTCGTACACATCATTTTCATAAATACCAAAATGGGTGGCACAAGATTGGTCAAGTTGAAGCTTTTAAAATCTTTATTCAAGGTAACCCCTCCGTCCCCTGCCTGTATTTATTTACATTTACATAGAAATAGGAGTAATTCTGGCCAAATTTGAAAGCTGTCAATCATTCACACTTTGTACTACAGATATAATAAAAGTCCAGCATTAAGATTTCACAAGCTCTGACCATTTTTTATAACGTAGTAATAAAAAAACCCAAACAGCACCCCCCACAACTACCCCTTTTAACCTTAGCACTGGTGTGATATCAGAGCTGTAGTGTAATGGCTCAGATATTAGTCTTGTATTGTTGAAGACGAAAAAAAACGCTCACTGTCGGTATGAACTGAAGTTCTTTAGCATTGCTAGCATAAGAATACCGAAGGAAAGAGAAAGGGTGGATAAGTACAGGGTGGGAGCACAAGGAAACGACAGTGATTGCCCCCTTTGAGTAGCTTTAGGGCAGATGTGTGACACAATTCGATTATTTTTTTTTGCTCGCACACTTATGATTCACCGATCACCGCATGACCCTGGTTACCTGAGTCAGGTATGTTAGGACAGGAGGGTCACCAAAACTGGGCTATAGAAACCCAAAGCGTCTCTGTTGCTCCTGTCCGTTTTAAGAATAAGGTAACGTTCTATGCGTACAGCATCTCATCTCATCCCATCCCATCTCATCTCATCCCACATGCTCCCCATTACAGCCACTGCCACCCTCCGTCTGCTCAGCCATAATAGTAATGAATGGCTCTATAAATACACTGTTATAAATCCAATGATCTGCTTCATCATTTCCTAATATAATTGGGAGCAGGGAGATATCTTGAGACAGACTGCATTTCTGAAGTACTGCTCCAGAAAAGCTATACAGGCCAACTTGTACTCTCTGAACAGCACAAAAAAAAAAGAGAAATAAAATAAAAAAAACTACTTTACAATACAGGGATATAATAAACCCATACAGTAAATCCATCAGACCCCTGATAGACTCATGCACATGCTTTATTAATCTATGTGTTTTGTACTATACACTTTAGACACCAACAAATTATCAGGATGCGAGAGGGAAGAAAAAGTGGCACGCGCTCACCGAGAGGAAGCCGCCGCTTTAATCCACACGCGCAAAAGAGATGATGAAGGTGATGATGATGATGAGGAGGAGGATGTTTCAGTCCGTGGGCATCACCAGGCTTAAAATCCGTGACGTCTTAAATCTACAAATAAGACAATTCAGATCAGATCCGGATTCTAAAGCGGGAGCAGAAACCAAATCGCTGTCGCGAGCCGGTGCTTTCTGCTGAGTTGTGCGCTGGCGACTCGCGCTCTCTCTCACTCTGTCTCTCGCTCACTCTTTTTCTCTCTCTGAGAGCGCGCATGTGTGCGTGTGTGTGTGCGTGCGTGTGTGTGTGTGTGTGTGCCTCCCCCTTTCTCTTTTTTTTTCTCTCAATCCTCAGTCCCTGTTTCTCTTCCTCCTCCTCTTCTTATCCATCTCTCTCTCTTCTCCTTTCCAGCCTTTATCTCTGCTGCATTCTGTCCTTCCCTCCATTTCTCCTCCTTGCCTTTAGCTTGCAGTCTTCAGTCTCAGGGATAAGGTATATGAATGTATACAGCATATACACACCTTATACACTGCATGGACACATTGAAAATCCAAAGAATAAAAAGCCTTCAATATGCCTTTAATAAGAGCCACTAAAGTACACTTGGGGTTCGTTTCTTTTTCCAGCATGCACGTCAAGAAGAATAAAACACAAGGACCGGCCACTAAGGCCATTTATTTTCCATCACACCTCTTTGCCAGGCAGATCACTATTTATGAAGCAACTAGGGTGTTAGTGAGGAATAAAAAACATGACGATGAAGTTCTGCTCTTAGAAGAAAATAGTCAGGGACGGGGTTGGGTGATGTTTTACCATCGTCACTACAAAGCTCACTCACTCATCATCCAATTGATCTGAGTCACCAGTCCACTGCAGGACAGACATGCAGAAAGACAGATTCACACACACTGGGTGCAATTTAGTCCTATGTCCAGTTCGTCTGAAAGCACGGTTTGCACTTTTGGAGGAAACTAGAGCTCCTGGAGAAAACCCACACAGACACAGGCGGAACATACACACTCCATAAAGAAAAGACACTGACCACCCAGTTGGAGAATTCTAGTAATCCTAGTAAGCCTAGGAAGCCCTTATTTGTGTCACATATACACTGAAGCACCAGAATAACCGGTACAGACAAGCCTATGCAAAATATATAGGCAGGTAGTGGCTCTACAATGCTATGGGGTTTGTTTAGCTGGGACCCCTGGTACATCTACAAACAACTCTGACAGATAAAAGCTACATGTGCCTCCTTTCTGACGAGATACACCCGTTCACACCGTGTTCATTTATGGTCATCTAGAGACACCAAATTATGGCTCATCTGAATTTTCAGTAAAGTCACCAGATCTCAAGTCAAGTCAAGTCAAGTCAAGTAGTTTTTATTGTAATTTCAACTATATAAAGTGTTGTACAGTACATAGTGAAATGAAACAACGTTCCTCAAGGTGCTACATAGAACAGTAAACTACACAATACAACGTAAAGTGCACGAGTGCTAAAGCATGTGCAATGACGCAA
>JAOVVF010000008.1:20705634-20717191 GCA_028565595.1 Duopalatinus emarginatus | reverse complement strand
TAGTTCTTAGTTTCTTAGTTCTACCTCACATTCCCTAGTTCTTAGTTTCTTATTTCTACCTCACATTCCCTAGTTCTAAGTTTCTTAGTTCTACCTCACATTCCCTAGTTCTTAGTTTCTTAGTTTAGATTCCACTAGTTCTTTCTTAATTGTAGCTCAGAGTCCCCTAGTCCTTAGTTTTTTGGCTATAGATCCTAATCCACTCGAGGTTTATGATCAAATGTAGAGTGATTTGATTCTGAGAATTGATTCTGATGCTGAGAATTTAGGCTAAAGTTCTAGGCAGTCAAGATTCTCCAATAAAAACTCTTGGCCTAGCGTTTTTGGATAATAGGGAGGAGGTGAAGGGTGTGGAAAATTTCTAAGAAATTAACTAGGCAGGGGTGAAGCTTGAGATGTAGATGTTTAGGACTGACTTAATATTCTGCATGAGGCAACTTGCCAAAAAGACATTTTCTCAATCATTATTTTTCAGTCCTTCTATTTTATTTGAATTTGATTTCACATTCTGTTTGTACCATTTGTCTGCAGGGATTCCAGGGATATCAGTAATTACTCTCACAATTATGCTGATGTGAAAGTACATGAAATTGAAGCACCACATAGTCAATTTACATTCTATTGCACTTTTCTACCTACTGCTTACATACTTGCTCATGTTTACTGTCTAAGCACGGTAAGAAGTGCACAGAGATATACAGTGGGGCCAAAAAGTATTTAGTCAGCCACTGATTGTGCAAGTTCTCCTACCTAGAAAGATGAGAGAGGTAATTTTTATCATAGGTACACTTCAAGTATGAGAGACAAAATGAGAAAAAAAAAATGCAGGAAATCACATTGTAGGATTTTTGAAGTATTGTGTCTCGTGTATCATGAGATTTTAAGCCAAAACCTCTTTCTATCAGTGAGAGCTTTGAAGATGGAACGTGGCTGGGTCCCCCAGCATGACCATGATCTGAGTGGCTACGTGAAAAGCATTTCAAGGTCCTGGAGTGGCTGAGTGACCTCGACCGCATAGAAAATTTGTGGAGGGACTTGAAAGTCGTGTTGCCCAGCGTCAGCCCTAAACCATCACTGCTCTTGAGATCTGCATGGAGGAATGGGCCAAAATACCAGCTACAGTGTGTGCAAACCTGGTAAAGACTTACAGAAAACGTTTGACCTCTGTCATTGCCGACAAAGGTTATGTTACAAAGTACTGAGTTGAACTTTTGTTATTGACGAAATACTTCCACCAACACTATTTTCCACCATAATTTACAAATAAATTCTTTAAAAATCCTATAATGTGGATTTCCTGAATTTTTTTACTCATTTTGTCTCTCATGGTAGAAGTGTGCCTATGATGAAAATTACAGACCTCTCTCATCTTTCAAAGCAGGAGAACTTGCACAATCAGTGGCTGACTAAATACTTTTTGTCCCCACTGTACATACATCATTATGCATAAGCAGACTTTGATAAATCCCATGCACTATATGCATACACATAGATTATGCACAAAACTATGTGTATGATAAATGAGACCCCTGATATCCATAAGTAAAACTGAAGCTTGGCGATGAGGTCAGAACCCTGTCACTGTGATGCAAAGAAAAAAAAAAAAAACTTTTTATGAACAGCACTGAACTGATTGTGCACTACAGATTACAAGAGAACACCTTTCCCTTGTAATAAATTGAGTTGCAGTAGAGTGGCTCAACATCTATAAATTTATCAGTGTTCATATCATCCAGGATCTCACACAATCTCAGATAGTTGCTGTGGTGGTGAAGGCATAACTACGCTTCAGTAACCCTAGGCTTCTTCACAATTTCTGTTTGAGCCTCAGTATCCTCAGATCACTATATATCGACACCATTTAAAGCATCATAACAGGTAGCATTGGCTGTTGATTTAGGCGACGTTTTTCTTTTGCCCAGCTTTCTAACATCCTGGACATTTATACCAGACAGTGCGTGAAAAGGAAAAAAACATAACATTGCCTATTTTTTTTTCCTAAATAATCCAATATTATGTTCCTATATCTGTGAGTGGCAATTAAATTTCACCTTTAAATGATCTCCTAATCCTTTTATGTGCACCTTTAGGATTAGGAGATCATTTAAAGTTGAAATTTAAGATATGTATTGTCAATCAATAGGATGACAATCAGATGTGAGTTGATGCTCTGGGATCTAGCAAAGTTTGATCTACACAACACACTTATACTTCACACTTCACAAATACACTTTTTGTGAAAGTGTATCCTAGTATAAACAAATGAGATCTTTGAGGATCTCAGAAGAAGAGTTGTAGATGCTCATCAGGCTGGAAAAGGATGGTTGTAAAACCATCTCTAAAGAGTTCAGACTCCACCAATTCACAGTCAGAAAGGCTGTGTACAAATGGAGGAAATTCAAAACCATTATTAACCTCCCAGGAGTGGTCAACCAATGAAGATCATGCCAAGAAAAAGGCTTGTAATACTCTACAAGGTCACAAAGGAACTCAACTTCTAAGGCCTTTCTCACGTTGGCTGGGGTTAATGTTTGAGGGCACCATCAGAAGAACAGGATTGAAAGGATAAAGCCACTGCTTTGGCAGAACATTGCTGCCTGTTTGCAATTTGCTAAAAATCACACAGACTAGCCAGAAGGCTATTACAAAACAATGTTTTGTGGATAGACAGGTCCAAAATAGATATTTTTTAATTGAGAAGCATTATGTTTAGAGAAAGGAAAACACTGCATTCCTGTATAAAAATCTCATCCCATCTGTGAAACATGGGGGCGGTAATATAAAAATATGAGCCTGTTTTTGCTGCATTTGGGCCAGAAAGGCTTGCCGTCAGTGCTGGAACAATGAATTCTGAATTATACCAGAAAATTTTTAAAGGAAAATATGTGAAAATATATGAATTTCATGAGAACATTATGCATCAGGAAAACAACCCTAAGCACACAAGTCATTCTACAAAGAATGGTTAAAAAGAATATAGCTTTTATATAGGTTTTGGAATGGCCAAGTCAAAGTCCTGAGCTTAATCTAATAGAAACATGTGGAAGGATCTGAAGAGAGCATTGCATGGAAGGAAATCCACCTTTAAGTTTAAGCCTTTTTTTGTACAGAGCAATGGGTTAAAAAAGCTGATGTGCAGAACTAATCAGCAATTAGCAGGTACTGTACCTTTAGTTGCAGTTACTGCTGCACAAGAGGTTAACACACCATTAACCTCAATCAATAAATGACTGAGTCTAATATTCTGTCACATTTCTGTCACACTCTTTTGCTTTAAGGACTTGTGGGACAATATGGTGAAGCTTTCGGTCAAAATTAATGTGCAAATATAGACAATTCTAAAGGTTTTAGAAACTTTCAAGCAGCACTGCAGGTGGACAGAGATTTGTTTGTATGTTTAACTACTTCTAGGTATGGTACAGTAAAACATTGACATCACTTACAAGACTGACATGAGCATTCATTTACATTTACATTTACGCATTTGGCAGACGCTCTTATCCAGAGCGACTTACAAGGTTATTGGTATTACAGGTAGGCCAACGTAGTCTTAGGAGTCTTGCCCAAGGACCCTTATTGGTGTAGTACAGACTGGCTGCCCAGACCGGGACTCGAACCCAGGTCTCTCACATGGAAACCCAATGATGTTACCACTGTACCACACCAACAGCATTCATAGTACAAGTACAAAGCAAAACTCTTTACACAGGCATTTACATTGAAATAGACATATTACAGAACAACCGTCCTTACAGGTATTTACACTTATGGCAATGTTCCAGTTTCTGAATGACTCATAGGTGTTTGTTATACGTCCTTTTGACAATTTTTCTCAGTGGTTTCAGTTCACTAATTATCTCTTCAGCAGAGATATGACTTTGTTTTCCTAATTATTAGCCAAGAAAAAATGTTTCTTTCATTCTTTGGCAGTTTTTGCAGCCAGACCTAATACACACCCCCCCCCCCCCAATTCAATTAAAGGTTAAGCTCCTAGTACTTATGTGTAGCTGTTGTTGCCCATGTGTTGTATGTGGTGAATATAGCTTGTATTCCATAAGTTTCTTAATTTCCTGACTGTAGTGACTGATTTGCTTATTTTTAGTTTCCTCAGGAAATACTGCTCCACTAGTTTCCTGATCCCTGCAGTTCTCTTTATCTGAGTTTTGGGTTTCCTCTTTGCCTTTTTTGGCAGTATATGTACTACCAGTCTATCGAGCTGTCATAGCTGCTCTCTAAACCACTCTGTCATTCCACACCATGAGAGACAGACGGAAAGAGAGAGGGAGTGAAAGCTTTGGCTGCATATTTAATATGACACTGCGTTTCAGTGAAATGTTGTGGGCATGTGTGTGTGTGTGTGTGTGTGTGTGTGTGTGTGTGTGTGTGTGTTAGCGTGTGCAATCATCTGAGTGTTTTTATGTGGACAATGACCTTCTCTGACACTGATAGATGACAGCGTCCTGTGCTTTAGCCTCACCAAGCTGTTATTCTTCCGGCAAGCGCTGGACTTTGCGTCTGTCATCAAAACTCACCATGCACACACACATTTGTATAAAGATGTTTTTGAAAGTGCTGTGTTTTGTTCTCTGAACTAAAAAGCTTTATGTAAAAGACTGTCCAAGAGAAATTCTTCACTGTTTATATGTGGACAGAAAAGATTTTTTGAAATTGTGTATACTGCAGGTTTGCTATGAATGTGAGCCGACTCTGATTGTTGCTGACCAACAGCCTGCTGATCAGGGTGTTACGCTGTGGTGTTACTTTGTTCTTGTTATTTTGAATGTGACTCCTCATGGGAACCAGCTCAATGTCTCCACAAGGTCAAAAAAGTGAGATAATCCTATTCTTGGATAGGGCATTCACCACCGCTACTAAATTTAGCCTATTCATTATTTAATTTATCATCTATCAGTTCATTCATTCACCCCTCCTTCCTCCCATCCTTCACCCATGTATCGTTAATTCATCCATGCATCATTTATTCACTCTTCCTTCATTTCCCTCATTCATCCAGACATTATTCATTCATCCACACTTCCTTGATTTGCCTTTTGACCCTTCCTTCCTTCCTTCTTTCTTTCTTTCCTTCCTTCCTTCTTTCCTTCATTCATTTATTGTGTAGAATCTCTGAAACGCCAACTGTAAGCTGGGATGCAAGTTTATTATAATGAATCCTGCAAACAAATATTCACACATTCTTTCACACCCAGGAACAATTTAAAGTACACCGTTGACCTCAAGTGCTTTTGGAAGTCAGGAGGAACCCTGAAGAAACCCACACAAACGGACCGAGAAGATTCACATGTCCACAAAGTCAGTAACCTGACCTCAGGATAAAACCAGTTAATGGTTAATGGTGGTGCATGGAGACCACCATGGTCTCAATTTCTCATGACTTCATTCTTCTGAAATCCAGCCACGTTGCTGTATCTTCTTCACAGTTTTATCATCACATTTATCATATGATCAGGTTGATCTATCTATCTGTTCCCTTGTCTGTCTGACTAGCATACTGTATTATACATCATAGATGTATGGATAGCATACTGCATCCGTCTGGCTAGCATACAATATCATGCATCATACATTTGTTATTCAGGAGGCGAACAACGACAGATTGCTCTGTTTATTTTTTTCCTTATCATCTTGTTTCACTGCACAACTCCTCATGTTTAACAAAATTCACAACCGCCTCTAATACCTCAAATTCAATACCTACAAATCAAAACCCAGATAAAACCATAAATTGTAAATATTAATTGGATATTATTGTTTGTCACTTGATGAAGCACGTACCAGAATTTAACAACAGCGCAAATCTGTTTTTCATATTATAAATTGTTAAAACTGAAAATAGGGCCTTGAACTTGATGATATTACTCTGCATATTGTGATGGAGCTCATACAGTGAAGTCTTTATTGGACATAAATGAATTAGCTTTGTAAATTTCCCAGCAGCACTGCATCACATTTAGCTTGTATTTTCACTGCTACATCCCCCATGAATCTTTCCACATCATGTAATGTTACAACCTGGAACTGAAATGGATGTATACGTCATAAATCTACACTGTATATATGTATGTATGTGATGTAAAGTGTGTGTAATGAACACCATACTTACTGCTTTTATATTCTGAGGTGTAGGATTTATGTGTATCCCAGATGTGTTCAATAATGTTGTGATCTGGTGACTTGGGTGGGAAGGCCAAAACCCCCAAGTTGACTGTTCTATTCCATAATGCAATGCTGAAGAGGAGCAATATAAAAATATTTTTATTTTAATAATTTCTATATTAATCTTTTTTTTCTGTGGTAAGAAAAATTAGGTTAAAAATATAAATTTGAAGGATTAAAAAATCTGATGTAAAGAATCAAATGCTGGAGAAAAAAAAAACAATTCTGAAGAAAAAATAAGTAAATTAAAATATGACTGATCTGCAATAGTGTCACTTATTTCCATTGTAATACTGATTAATCACAGTAAATTTGTCACTGTGGTAAGTGTACTGCTGCTAAAAAATTTGTCTTCTTATTCATGGTCGAAGAACTGTCACCTACCGCAAAAAAGATGAAAAGTACCTAAAATATTGAGGATTGGGGCTTTTAATGAATAATAATGACTTTTAATTAAAATAATAGTCTAATGACTCCTACGGCTGTGATGTGATGTCATGCGTCACATGACATTTCTATGATGGTGGATCTAGTGTGTCCGAGGTTGTGTCCATACTGCACGCTCTCATACTGGAGGTGCGTACTGCTTTAATAGTAGAACAGTACGCATTGCTTCGAATTCAGTATGTTCTGATTTAGTATGCCATTTCGGACGCAGCCATAGTGTTCACCTGTTAGAGACGTTTGTAGTACAAGGGGTCCCATGGAATGGCAGCTAAACAAAGCCTATACGTTTATATATGTACACGGTATATGTCATGTATCTATGCAAATTATGTAAATCAGATAGGAAATCAGACATGTTTAAAGGGGGAGGTTAGTATTTATGCAAGACGGGATAAAAACAAATGAAATATGCATTATGTATGCATGGGGCAGTGGTGGCTCAACGGTTAAAGCTCTGGGTTACTTGTGAGAAACTCTGAGGGTACAAGCCCTAAAGCTGCCACTGCTGGGCCCTTGAGCAAATCTTTTAACCCTCTCGGCTTCAGGGGCACCATATAATGGCTGAGGCTGTGATTTGAACTTCTAACAATGAGAAATTAATTTAACTGTGTCTTATTAGTGTTTTTACATTATTGGTGTTTTAAGAACATTAGCTTTATGAATTCAGAGGTGTAACTATTGCCCCTGTGTCAAGCGATGCTCCTTCTCAGATCCACTTTGTTTAAGGGCCCACTCTGACTATGACTGATTGATGATAACAGAGTGTAAGGAGGTCCAATATAAAGTCATGACTGATCTTTATCATTGACTGACAAATCAAGATATCTCATTACAGGTCTTCACACACAGCGAAATCTCTGTTTAATATCCCATAGACACTTCATTAGTGACTTATTATTATTTAAAGTATGCTAGTCCTCGATGGAGCATGATGATTCATTTACATTTGACAGAGCCGTGTCGAGTCTTTGCATAGATTTTTACCTGCTGCACACAGTGATCCCTTCTTCTGATCCAATTAAGCTCCTGTCAATGGGGCTTTTTTAATTAAAATCCCTGAGATAGCAGGAGGGCGTATGCATGGAGAGGAAAATTGCCGGTCTGTTGCTGGTTTTCACTAAAATATTTTTGCTTGTATCTTCCCCCTTTATCACCGATTTAACTGGGTCAAGGACCTCATCAATGAAACACGAAGTGTTCTACTGCTGTGACGGCACTAAACCACAGATGAAAGATTAGCTGCTTTTTGAGTGTTATCTGATGTACTTCAGAAGGTTTATGACAAATAACGAGGCTTTATTCACAAGTCTCTCAGGACTTTGCAATGCAGTGCAATGAAAAAAAAAGAAAAGATAATAGGACTAAAAAAGAAAAACCTTTGATTTTCAAACCTATTTCTATATGTAATGCCTATAAACTTGTCAATATGGATACTACAAAAGGTAGCAGCTTGGAATACTAAAAACTGAACTAGATTGGGGCAGCTGTAGGCTCCAACCCACACTGGCAAGACATGACTAATGTGTCTTTGAGCCCCTGGGGTGCCATGGATAGGGCCCATTTGCTCTGGGCAAAATTGTGTATACAGGTGCTGGTCATAAAATTAGAATATCCTGAAAAAGTTGATTTATTTCAGTAATTACATACAAAAAATTAAACTTGTATATTATACTCATTCATTATATGCAGACTGATATATTTCAAGTGTTTATTTATATTTGGTGATTATAACTGACAACTAATGAAAAATCCATATCTCAGAAAATTAGAATAATACTTTAGACCTGTACAAAAAAAGGATTTTTAGAAATGCTGGCCAACTGAAAAGTATGAACATGAACAGTATGAGCATGTGCAGCACTCAATACATAGCTGGGGCTCCTTTTGCCTGAATTACTGCAGCAATGTGGCGTGGCATGGAGTCGATCAGTCTGTGGCACCGCTCAGGTGTTATGCGAGCCCAGGTTGCTCTGATAGTGGCCTTCAGCTCTTCTGCATTGTTGGGTCTGGCGTATCACATCTTCCTCTTCACAATACCCCATAGATTTTCTATGGGGTTATGGTCAGTCAAATTTGCTGGCCAATTAAAAACAGGGAGGGATACCATGGTCCTTAAACCAGGTACTGGTAGCTTTGGCACTGTGTGCAGGTGCCAAGTCCTGCTGGAAAATTCAATCTGCATCTACATAAAAGTTGGTCAAATGCAGGAAGCATGAAGTGCTCTAAAACTTCCTGGTAGACGGCTGCATTGACCTTGGAGCTTAGAAAACACAGTGGACCAACACCAGCAGATGACATGGCACCCCAAACCATCACTGACTGTGGAAACTTTACACTGGACCTCAAGCAACGTGGATTCTGTGCCTCTCCTCTCTTCCTCCAGACTCTGGGACCTTGATTTGCGAAGAACATGCAAAATTTACTTTCATCAGCGAACATAACTTTAGCCCACTCAGCAGCAGTCCAGTCCTTTTTGTCTTTAGCACAGGGCGAGACGCTTCTGACGCTGTCTCTTGTTCAAGATTGGCTTGACACAAGGAATGCGACAGCTGAAACCCAGGTCTTACATGCGTCTCCTGGTGGTGGTTCTTAAAGCACTGACTCCAGCTGCAGTTCAGTTTGTTTTGTTTCACAATACTCTCCAGGGTGTGGTTATCCCTATTGCTTTGTACACTTTTTTTTCTACCACATCTTTTCCTTACCTTCACCTCTCTATTAATGTGTTTGGACACAGAGCCCTGTGAACAGTCAGCCTCTTTAGCAATGACCTTTTGTGTCTTGCCCTGCTTGTGCTAGGTGTTAATGGTTGTCTTTTGGTCTGACTGTTAAGTCTGCAGTCTTCCCCCGGATTGTGTAGCCTACAGAACTAGACTGAGAGACCATTTAAAGGCCTTCGCAGGTGTTTTGAGTTAATTAGTTGATTAGAGTGTGGCACCAGGTGTCTTCAATATTGAGCCGTTTCACAATTTTCTAATTCTCTGAGATACTGAATTTGGGGTTTCCATTAGTTGTCAGTTATAATCATCAAAGTAAAAGAAATAAACACTTAAAATATATTAGTCTGTATATAATGAATGAGTATAATATACAAGTTTCACTTTTTGAATGTAATTACTGAAAGAAAACTACTTTTTCACAGCATGGGTGGGTTAAATGCAGAGGTCAGATTTCTCTGTGTGTACAAGCACAATGGTCAGTGAGCACTCCACTTCACTTATTAGATAACCAGCCATGTGTTCTACTGTGGTAAAGGCTTAGCATGAACACATATACACAAGCGTGTCACAGGCACTATATTTAATAAATGCAAAAAATGAATATTGAAAAATAAAAGAGATTTCCCCTAGTAGAGCTTTTCCTGAAGTTGCTCAGGTGCAGTTTTGTGCCATCCAAGAGCTTTAACCAGTGTTGCATTACTGGAGGCCGCACTTCATCAAAAAACCTGGGAAAATGCCTGCATGAGTGATTTTAAAGTCAGAACACTGTATGTAATATAAAATATTATGGGAAAAACTCCAGTTTCGGGTGCCCCACGCTCAGTGTATGGAAGCAAGTGGCCATCAACATTCAACCAGTCTATACTTATCTTACCTGTCAATTCAGAAAGCTGAAAGCTGCCCATCTTTTTACTCAGCTGCTCAAGTTGTGGCAGCTGTGTGATTTGGAAAGAGAGGTGAATGCTCAGGTATGGCAATTTATGTAATAGAGGATTGTTTTTCCGTTTTGCCACCATCAATGTTTTCTATTTTTCATGTTTACGTTACATCATTGATGGTTTCCCAGCAGAAATCGGATTGATTTCTCTATATGAAAAACTGGGTATAAAATGTATAGATTTCAGATCTGTCAATAAGTCTAGCACCGAAACCTTAACATTCACTCCCTAATGAGCTTTTATGTATCCAGTCACTCTAGCAGTCATAAAGCTAATAACCGTGCAGTCTATACTGTTTAACTATATGTAATCTCTGAGCTAATGGTAGTAGATCTGACTTGGTTGTCTTGTACAGTCCACAATCACAATCAAAATGAGGTCTGGGGAATTTGGAGGCCAAATCAGTACCTTGATTTTTTTTTGGTTTTGTCATGTTCTTCAAACCAGTCCTGAACAATTTTTGTACTGTGTCAGGACACGTTATCATAAAGGCTACCACCATAATGGAATACTTTTGCGATAAAGTTGTACTTGTTCTGCAACAATGCTTAGATAGGTATTATGTGTCAAAGTAACATTCACGTGAAAGCTTGGACTCAAGGTTTTCCACCAACCTAGAGCATTACAGTGCCTGTGCTGACTTGCCTTTTTCCCCATAGTGTATCCAGGTTACAACTCTTCCTCAGATAAGAAACGCAGCTCTCCACAACATCAAACTATGCTCCACATTCATCCACTGCATCAGGTTCCAGTTCTTATGTTCATGTTCCCATTGTAGGTGGTGTACAGGGGTCAGTATGGGCACTCTGACCAGTCTGCAGCTATTCAGGATTATACAAAGAAAGCTGTGATGCAGTGTGTGTTCTGACACCTCGCCATTATAGCCAGCATGAACTTTGTGCAATCTGTGCTACAGTAGCACTTTTGTGGTATTGGACTACACAGGATAGCCACACTCATCAGTGAGCCTTTGGAGCCCAAGTCCAATTGCTTACTAGGAACTTCCAACAATGCCTGCTGTTTTGGAGATTTGTTTAGCCATCAAAATCTTATATGATACAAACTTATATGATCAGAATCACTTATGCTTTTTTTTTTCCTTTCCTCCTACACATTTTTAAGAACTCACTGTTCAGTCACAGCCTTATATATATCTATCTATCTATCTATCTATATATATATATATATATATAGCACTGTGCAAAAGTCTTAGGCACCCTATATGGTGTTTAGTATAAATGTTGTTGTAGACATTCATTTTATGAATTTATGAATTTA
>JAOVVF010000008.1:20690566-20703705 GCA_028565595.1 Duopalatinus emarginatus | reverse complement strand
AATGTTTTGAATCATGTATAATTTTCTTTCCACTTCACAATTGTATACCACTTTGTGTTGGTCTTTCACATTAAATTTCAATAAAAAAATATATTTATGTTTGTGGTTGTGACAAAATATGTTCAAGGGGTATGAATACTTTTGCAAGCCACTATATAATACTTGGTATGTCCCCTACAGGGCATAGACTCCACAAGCTTGCGGAAATATTCTGTAGGCACTGAACACCATACTTCCTCCAGAAAGGTCCACAATTCTGAGGTGTAGGATTTCCGTGTTCCACATTGCATGGCATCTCGGACGTATTCAAAAATGTTGAGATCTGGTGACCTGGGCGGAAATGGCAAAAGCCCAAACTCAGATAAGTGTTCTGCTAACCATAATTTGGCATCTCTAGACATGTGTGGTGGCACACACAGTGTTCAAGTGTCAGAGACATGTGTACACATACTAGGGGGAATGCCAGCTAAACAAACCCTATACCATTATGAAGCCATCACCTATCTGTACCAGTTTCCAGGGACGTCTGTGTATTCATTTACTCACTTCAGTGAGACTCCTTTATCCTGCTCAGTGTTGTAGTGGATCTAAGCCTTTTCCTGGAAACTCTGGGTTTGAGGCTGAAATACTTCCTGGATAAAATGCCAGTCCATCATGTACAACCACACACACACACATTCATACACTCATTTAAACCTGGGGAAATATTCTCTAAATAGTTCACGGATGTGTTTTTTTTTTTGGAGATTGAAAGAAAACTGGACAATTGAGTGGAAGCCAACACACTATAGGAGAAAGACTATTCACAATGTAGATCCATTTAGAAATGCTAACATTTAACTTCACAGCATCTATAACTACTATAACACACCTGTTACAATATATACAAGGCTAATACATACTGTACATACATTATGGGATGTGCTTAAAACTTACAATGTGTATTGGATTATATGTTGTAGTAATACATAACTGCATTATTCAGTCGCACATTATTGGCTTTCACATAAGCAACCACAGATTTGAAAACACAAATCTATACAACAAGATGGCCAGTATACACAAGTGCCTTGTTTATTTTTGACTCATTTTTATTACAGCACAGTGAGATTCTTTTTTATTTTTCACATATTCAAACTTGTTAAGAAGTTAAGGTCAAGGCATATAGCCAGCTATGATACAGAGACCCTGAAACAGAGATGGCTAAGTGCCTTGCTCAAGGGCCCAAAAGCAGCTGCTTGGTTGAACCCCTAAACATTATGTTTAATAACCAGAACCTTAACTGTTGACCCACCACTACTTCTGGTTTATAGGTACTGGTGAAAGTTCAGGTAGAACACATTAACAGTCATTTAAACCTGGGGAAATTTTCCACTGGTATGTTTTCCACTGGTATGTTTTTGGGAGTCAGGAGGTACCTGAACAACCTACATATAGTAATGTCTAATTGTATTTTTAGAAAGCAGGCAGTCTGTTGAGAAATGCTAGGTGGTTTTACCATCCGCACAGCATCCACAATTTTATTTCAATTCACACACACAAAACAGGCACACACTGTGACACTTAGTGTCTCCAAAGCAATTCACAGCTAAGATGATAGGAGTGCGGCAAACACTGTTTGCTATTCTGTAACCACCAACGGGAATGGTGCATCTGAACTGGTAAAGATTGACAGGAGGAAATAGCAAGCCTGAGGTCATCACACATGGTAATGATAGACAAACCAAGAGTATTCTGCTGTCCTATCCTCTGTCTACACTACTTCATTCAGCATCCAACCGAGAAAAGAGATTTCTCTGATAAATTGCAGTGGTGAACGAATGAGGCTGCAGTCATACCAAAATGTGTCATAGCAGGAGATACATGTGAAAAATTATTTCAGAAATGCTCTGAAGAATAGAGAAGCACACCCTATTTCTGTCCCGTGCCTCATAAACTGTTGCTTTCATGCTGTCTAGGGAATACAACAGAACGGCAGGGCTGCCAAATTTCATCTCATCGTGTTTAGACGTACACTTACAGTTAATTTCACTTTCATATGAAGATGATATTCATCTGTGATGGAACAAATCTAAACGAAGAGATAGTGCAGCTTTTTATTTTTACTTTTCATATTCCTTCACAAACCAGGCAACGAGGAGCACTGGATACCTGATGGAGGTGTGTTATGAGCTGGGAACCAAGTCAATTACCAGACCTTAACCCAGCTGAGCAGCATTTCACCTCCTACAGAGGAGACTGAAGAGAAAAACCACCCAAAACAAACAACAGAAAGAAGCTGCAGTACAGCAGAAAAATCACAAAAAAAAAAGAAATGAAAAAGTCTGGTAATGTCAGTGGTCACCGGCTTAATGCTGTTATTGCAAGCGGATATTAAGCTTTATGTACTTTGTAGATGACCTGCTCCAATACTTTTGCTCACTTAAAAATGTTGTGGGCAGCTTTCAAATGTGTTATGCTCTAAGTTGGTTAACACACAGATGTAGGAGAGACAAGCTTGGATAAGTTAAGATTTCTTTATTGTCACTGCACAGTAGAGATGCATAAATACCGATACTGGTATCAGATATCAGCCTGATACCGTGTTCATGTACTCGCACGCACAAACAAGCCTCCGATACCTTGTGCCTAGTGCACGTTGCAGTACTAATTAGCAGATGACTAAAAATTTTGCCGATCTGGAATTATTCCAAGCAAAGAAAACTGAAACTGTGCTCTAGGAACAGTGATGGATTTAGACATGGGCCATGTGAGCAGTGTCATGCAGTGGGGCATGGCGTGAAGCCTTGACAAAAAAAAACAAAACAATGATATTTGCGCATCATGTGACTAATGAACACAATAAATGAATGTATGTGAATGATGTGTTTTTTGAGCGGACCCCTGTGTTATGTTCACGTTAGTCATGTAGGTTTCCCATGTCTATTCTCCTGTCACTTACACCACATGTTCCTCTTCATATTAAAAACACAGCTCGGATCACTCAATCTGAGTTTGAGTATAGATAATGCTGATCTCTTCACTATAGTTTTGATTGCTTCAACCTCAGTTAGCTGTAATAAAAGGCTGATATATTTAAAGTGCAGTCCAGCACCTGCCTCTTTATTCAGACACACTGAGAAGCACAAAATGGGGGGGGGGGGGCAAGTACAAAGAGAGGAGAGCAGGTGAATCGGGTGGACCAGGTCAATCTGTGTCAAATAGTACAATGTTTCTAAGATAATAGAGGGCTATCCTGGTGATTTTATCTACATGAGCTTCAAAAGAAAGACTAAAATCAATAACCACACCAAGGTCTTGTACATGGTGTAACTGATAGACCATCCAGAGTCAATAAAGAATCAGAAACTTTACTTTTAGCTGCCTGTGGCTTAATACTAGTACTTCTGTTTTTGTCAGAATTTAGTAAAAGAAGATCGTTCAACATCCACTGTCTAATGTCATTCATAAATTCCCCAGCTTGACTGAAATGGTGTCTCTCCTCCAGATTTGCTTACCCAGAGGTAACATATATAGGAAAATTATAATGGGCCTAAAATAGAACCTTGTGGAACACTAAACTTTACCTTACTGTGCATAGAATAGTCACCATTTACGTCCACAAACTGATAACGGTCACTCAAATAAGACCTGATCCAGCATCAAGGCTGTTTCCTTAACTTGAACATTTTCTAGCCTATGAAGGGGAATAGCGTGATCACTGGTGTCAAAAGCTGTACTTTAGTCCAGCAATACAAGCATAGAGACACAACCCTGATCAGTGGCCAGTAACAAGTCATTCACAACTTTAACCGGCGCTGTCTCTGTGCTATGATGACGCCTAAATCCTGACTGACAAATTTTGAAAAAAAAATATTTCTATGCCAGTATAACTGCTACACTACAACCTTTTCTAGGATCTTGGAGATAAAGTGGATGTTAGATATTGGTTTTGTTGTCCGTTTTTCTTGTCTACGTTATTTCTTAGCAGCCATGTTCAGCAGAGTGATACAGTGCATTTGAAAAAGCTTTGAAAAATCCCATAGTGAATCATGCAAATCTATTAGTACAGCCAATGTACAGCCATGTTTTAGGGGTAGGGGGCTATAGCCTCTCGTAAAAATGTTAAGAACCCTGCTAAAGAGCCCCACACTGGAAAATCTGAAGGCCTGAACCCTGTACCTTTTGAAACTAGTGTAACTGTATAACAATATTGACTTGTAAAATTGTTACTTGTAATATTCAGTTTGTCTTATTTCTTTATGTATGATTACTTTTATACCAAATTCCCAAAATAACCCCTCCACAATACAGGTTTAAGCCATGAACTGATTTCTTGAAAAAAAAAAAAAAAAAAAGCTGAGCCACTGGCCACCCATCTATCGGTGTCTATGTTCACTGTGGCAGTGTGACAAGAGAGGCTTAGTCACTCTTTAGAGCAACAAAATGACTCGAGGCAACAATGACAGGAGACGAGTCAGAACAAAGAGAATCCTCTCCTGATATTTCCGAGGTGTGCTGTCTAGCTGTTCAAATTTTCACCCCTCATTTCTCCCTACTTCTTTTCCATTCTCTTTCATGTAGGTGTGGGACTATATGACAGATTTAGGGTATGATAAGTGCACATCCCTAGCAAGCCTGTCTGAGCGATGATAATGGATTTACATGTGTAACCTGGACTATGACTGTGATCCTTGGACACGTCTTTCACTTCTGGCGTGTTCATACCTTGAAATTTGCCAAAGAGTGATGCAGTCTTTAGAGGCTCTGAGACGGGGCTGTTGGCTCAGTGACAGGTGTGTGAGAGGCAGGGAGATGACCTTGAGTAAAGGGTAGAGCAGCTTATGTTGTCTCTTGTGTCCTCTTCCATTAAACTTGAAGATAAGCCACTCTCTCCTTAAATCCTTGCAGCCTCCCTGGTCCAAATCTCAAACAACCTATACTATTTTAGCAAATATGATGGAACACCGTGAAAGATTTCAGCTAATTTTGAAGGTTAAGGACAACCTATCCTGCAAATACTAAGATTGGATCGTCATATTTCTGAGCAGTCTTTTCTCAGCGCAGTTTGACCCATCACTAAGACTGACATCAGTTTTATAATAAAATAAGAATAAAATACTGCATATGCAAGGCTTTTCTCATGGATTCTGTGGTCAAAATACTTGTTTCACACTCGATTCGTCCTCAAAAGACCTTCACTAGTTCCAAAACCTCTGACACTGGTGATCCAGGTTGAATAATTGATCTTGGATTTGCCATCAAGATAAACTTTTTTTTTTTGCAGATGGCCTCCCTTTTTTAACTTTAGATAAGTGTTTTTGTTCTTTTCTCTCTTTAGACTCCTCCAACTCACATTATCTGATCTCTCCATTAAAGAATTATGCAGTTCTGACCTCCCATTCAGGCACATGGATTTGTGTACCAGAGATTCAGCCTCTCATGTGACACCATTCTGTCTATCTCTGGCCTGTGTTTGCTTTTCTACCTTGCTTTTTCTCTTCTACTGTCAATCTGCGTTCATGATCTAATGTCAATCTTAGTCTCTGAATGTTCTACAAGTTCAACCTCCACTGTCAGCCTCCGTATCTGAACATTCCTTGGAGTCAGTTTCAGTCTGTCAACACTCCGATATTCTATATTTAACATGTAGTGGTGTCTGGTGGGGCAGCCTTTTTATGGTGGTTCCTGAATTCTTAGTGGATAAATCATATTCTACAGAATATAAATAGTTGACTATACTGTGTGACTAAGCATCAGGCATAGTGCAAATTTAATGTTAATTCAATACTACAGCCAATGCCAAGGTATTCAGTCACTAAAGTGATAGTATTTTCTTCTAGATCAAAATTTAAGTGTCAGGGTGGACAGTAGGCATGTAAATAAAAATGCTTTAAAAAAAATCTAACTAATTTTAGTTGTATTTAACCACAGGACTAGTTAGGACTACAATACCCAGGACTACAATACCAAGCAGCCCCAGTACATCAGGTGAGGCTCCTCTGCTGCTCCCATCCACGTAACTGGGACTGTGTATGCTTACGTACTTGCACCTGTTTTGAGTTAACGTTTTTGGTTGGATATTTAAGTCCTCTCTTTTATCATTTTGTGAAATATATCAATTGAGTTTAGTTCGTTCTGGTTCACTGTGGTTTTCTTTAGTTTGGCCTTAATTCCTGTATCAAGCTTAGTCATGTGATTGTGATTCTGAATTTTGGACTTGTCAATTCCTGCTGTGCTCATGGTTTTGTTTAATTAAAAATCCTGCACTGAGCTTTTGTAAGTGTGTTCACTCTTACTCATCAAAAAAAGTTGCTAATTCTTCTGTATATTTGTGGTTTCATTATGCTTGCTAATTCTTTTATATTTAGATTTTTGATGAACGGCCAAGACACAATGTGTTCCAGGAGCACTCTCAAGTAGGCATTGTTTAAATTTGGCATCTTGATTACTGTAGACTTATACTGAACATACTAACTAATAAACATGTTCATGATGGAGCAATGATTTTAGTCACAGTTTTAGATGCAACTCTACGCTTTCTTTTGACCTGCAGCTGAAAGATAAGCTTGATGATCACAGAAAACAACACTACATTAGTGCCTGCCATTGATTGTGGACATAAACTGCTTAGCTTTGCGGATGTACCCATTTCTAATAATCTGTCATTCAGATACAGCAAATCCTGCTGAACCAACTACAGCATAGTTAGCCCAATCATTTAATCATCTCTGATTTGATTAGTGTCGAATGTCACAGAGGTTGATGCATGGCATGCACTTTGTAATGCAGCACTGAATGAAAATGGTATGGATGCTAGTATCAGGGTATATTTCATCCTATCATACCAGGATAAAAAAAAAGATTCGTTTTTTATATGTGACAGTAATCTCCAACTGCATGTACAACAAATCAACAACCTCCCCAATCTTCATTTTCATCCAATTATTATTATGTAAGCCATTATGGCTCGATATCAATTTTGTGATGTATTAAGTCGCTTTGTCTTGAATAACATACAATGCTACGTTTTTTTTCCGCTGTGTATTGCTGTACAAGTTTTTGCAGGGTATGAAAATCATAACTTTAGACTAACGAAGAAATGACAGATGACCACAAAGTAATCCCAGACCAATTGACAGAACCAGGCCCTACAGGATCAGCCTTTAAAAAACAAAATATTAACTATACACACTGGTTTGTAAATGATTACAGTATACAGGTTGTAGTAAAGACAAACAGATTGTTGTGGCTACACATCTACAATATTAAAGTAAGGGTGAAACTTGTAAATTAACTATAGGGAAATGCAGGGTATCCATATGGAACCACATAAGGTTAATCACAAGTTCTGAGAAATCCCAGCAGAAGCATCAGAAAGCACATTAGCCATGCTTCAAATAAAAAGTCCAGCAAATTAGTAAAGTTTTATTAATCATTATTATTATTGTTATTATTATTATTATTATTATGCATTACTTCCTAATTCTGTAGCAATTCACCAATCAGACCTTTATCATCACTGTCGAAACAGAAGGTGCTGCTCAGTAAAAGGCACAGCTTGCTTGACTGGCTAAAAGACACCTAAATAATTTTCAGCCCATGAAAAAAAAGATGGTGTGGTGTGCTGAAACTCTGATAAAACTCCTTTAATCTGAATACCAGGTATTTCATCTAAGGCACCACTCTTCACATGACTGATTTGGTTTCTGTGGTAAAAAATCGTGTGGGCAGCATAATGATTTAGCCATTTTTATTACATTTTATTTGTTAAATTATTATTATTATTATTATTATTATTATTATTAGTAGTAGTAGTAGTAGTATTAATGCATGTTAGTGAGTAAATTTTGATTGAATACTTTCTGTGTTCCCAAGAGTCTGTGCTTTATTATGGCTGTCAAAAACCATTTTGGTCTATGCTAAGGTCACACTACTCATTTTGGACATGCAAGCTGCTGTGCTGTGTCATTGGCTTCAGCAGCTAATAAGCACCATCAGTCATTTAGACACAGCAGATCCTGCTGACCAGCACCAACACTCAGCAAAGTTTACCTTCGATGTGCACTAACCGATCAAGTGTGACTGCACTGAGAAAAGTTTTTTTTTAGAGTTATCAATGTTTAAAAAGCAAGTATCAGATATTGTAAATGGTCATAATGGGACATTTTGTTTAGAATAATACAATAAAAGTCATTTGATAATGTAAACTGGCAAAAGAGTACACTACCTATTTCAAAAGGTTCTTTTTCAATCAAGGGTGCTCTAAGGACTCATTTCTGAGATGCTATTGCTCCTGTGTGAGATTTTATGACTCCCCTTAGACAGCTGATGACTTTTTTCTGACTCATCGCCATGATAAATTGCATCCCAGCGCCAGTTAATGTCCTCAGAAACACTGTTCCTGTTAAGCACTCCCATAGGACAACCAGAAATCTCCCGATAATCTCCTTTTTGACTGATTTTGGTTATTTACATTCAGGTCAAGGTTTGCACTGCCACACTGTCAAATCTGTGAGGTAAAGACCAGTATTGATGCCCGTGTGGTTCTTTTTGGTGTAACAAAGGAGCGCAATATTCAGCTAGAATTTCATACAGTTGCCCTGTTCCACTATTTATACCTCCAGGTTACATACTAAATATAAGTTTTGGCTTCAAATCCAGAGGAACCACCCACATAGTATGCAAATTGGGAGTGGAAAAGAGTTAGCAATGCTAATGCCATGGGGTGAGTTGCATTAAAAACAAGCCGCTCCATTCTGATTAGACTATTTTTTTTTTTTGGTTTCCTTTAAAACTGTTGGTTTAAATTTAACCAATCAAATGCATTTGGTTGCTGGCCAGATATCCCACAGGTAAAGCAATCATTACAGATTGTATGACTTTGGATCATTTTCTATAATATCCACTGACACTGAATTGTACTGTTCGCTGACCATCTTTTTTGAAACATGGTGGATCTCTTTTTACTTTGCCTAAAGACCATTCTGCATTTAGTATTCTTAGGGACACTTGGTATATAATGGTGGTCAAAACTAATTTCACATCCTTCCTAACCAAATACTTCAGAATATCCAATGGAGTATTAATATCCTTAGTCATTTTGCCCGGAAAAAACATTCCAGACACAAATACAATTTGCTGTCAAGTAGCAGTTAAGTAATCAGACAATTAAATTGACCAAGCCATTTTCAAAGCAATAGCTAGTTCTCCAGATGATCCAGGGCAATAACGTCGCCAAAACATATGCATTTTTCATTTTAATCACAAACTCTCAGGTGCAATTGCACCCCTTATTATACCAGCCCTGAAGTGAGTATGAGCTGATCAGGCATCCGTTCTCATCCTGAATGTCTTGTCCTGATGCAGCTATAATAAAAGGAATGCATTGTAATTGGTAAAATTGCAGAGGTGTATTCAAAGGCAGTAGGATCGATCCTGATAATAATAAGTAGCTATGATCCTGTACTCCATCTTCATCTCCTCTGTTTGCTAACCTTTCTGTGGCATGTACTCTTGTCTTTATCGCTGTGTGTGTAAATCTAATTAACAGCCAAACTGCCTCGCTTTAATCCAAGTTGTTTAGGGCAATAGGGGCTTGTATGAGAAATATTTTATAATAGAAGGACAAGATGGACTTTTTCAATCGAAGGTAAAAAAAAAAAGAAGAAACAGATTCAAGCTGGCATGCTATTGATGTGTCAGGTCAATTCGCTTCCTGTACCAGCAACTACTGAGATACTTCTCCGCATATACACATCTTTGGATTTTTTAATTAAATGCAACCTGAAATGAAAGGGAATCAATAAACAGCTTCTGATACTGATAACCTCATGATGAGAAGCTTAATTCCACTGGTGTGAGGAACTAATCTAAAATAAAAAGGAAAAACATAGATAAAGTAATGTGCAAAAATCAAAGGTTTGTAGTGTTTTCTCAAAGTATCTAAGAAAATTGTCATCATAATTTACTACATTTACTACTTTTTCCTGCCCCGCTGTTGCATTCTTGACTCTGATTGGTCAGGTGATTTTGGTAACTGCAACACTTGCCGCCACATACTGCAAGACAAATCAAGTCTACATTAAAGTACGAGAAAAACTGGTATAAATTGGTGGTGTCTTCATAATTGTATGGGGTTTGCTTAGTTGGCATACCATAGGACCTCTGATATGTCTACAAACCCCTCTGACATGTGACCTGTTAATGTCCTGCATTCATTCTGATTGCTTTGGCCTCTTCCAACAGGACAATGCGTCACCACACACGTCTAGAGAGGTCAAATTATGGTTAGAGGAACACTCATCTCATGCACTCAAGTTTGTGGAGTTCATTCCCCATGGGGGACCTACCAGGTAACAGACTGGTGTAAGCCAACCAGGACTCTCACAATGTCATAATATGACTGAGTGATAATAAAAACTGTTACTCTATGCGTAGTAAATTTAGCAGGCCACACTTAAATGTCCAGAGTCCAGAGCTTAAATAGTTACACTGATAACCCAGAAACATGGCTCAACAGTGCGCGCCACATGTTGAATCACATGACTTGAGAGTGACCTTTTGGCGCTGTCGTGAACTTGAGGCATCAGGACTCCGCATCCCAGAATCCTCTGCAACCATGCAAAACGGCCATGCGCAGTACTTTGCAACATACCTGTTCTCAGTACCCTTTCCCAACTATGTTGTGTTCTACTGATTATGTTCATTTTCATAACCTGTGTTTAACTTAGCTTTGTGTTTTAGTTGTGCATTTAAGCCCCTTTGTTAATGTATTTAGTTGTGAAGTATTGGGAAGCCTTGATACACTGTACCAAGCCTTTTTGATCTGTTTTGTTAATATTTCAGGAAACCATACCCTCACTTGAAGCCATACCCTCGAACCTGGGACCTTCTGGTTCCACTGTGGGTTCCTTAACCACAAGCCTATGGCTGCTATGGATCTGTTTGCTCTTCTCTGTGAGAGTAAACCTGCACATCCTACACCTGCTACAGTGAGCACATGTGCATCTAAATATATATTTAAGACTGGCTTGATTGTTTTTTATCAATATATAAAAAGTAAAACAAACAATGCCTGCATTAAACAGTTTTCATTCCATTAAAGAATAAAAATAAGCAGACAGTAATGAGCAAGATGAACCCTCTAATAAACATGTTTATGGTTGATCTGAAAATAGTTTATTTCAGGTTGTCATAATGATGACTAATGGGCTCTTTCATGCATTTCTTACATCACAATTCTGATCATTGATATATGCAGTAAATGGACCATTACACTAGCAGTTCTTTGTCCTCTCTAATGATATAAAAACTCTAAATGTAGATTGGGAAATGTAGGCTTTAGTAATTTATTATTAAGAACACTGGTCAAGAGAAATTACATTTCCATTCCCTGTGTGTGGATGTCATAAAACATGTCAAACACAAAAATAAATACAGCCTAGAAAACAAAGTGTGCAAAGAATGCCTTGAACACACATTTTTTGTTGTAGTGTCAGCACCACTATGTTGAAATGACAGCATAGAATTCAATGTTTGAGAAGTCGGAGCTCTTGAGAAAGTCAAGCAGGAATATAACAGCATGGCTGTTTGGCCTGAAAGGCACAGATTGCTCCCACTTCCCTCTTGGTCTTAGATTTTTATGACATTTGGCAGACATCCTTATCCAGAGCGACTTACATTAATCTCATTTTATACATCTGAGCAGTTGAGGGTCTTGCTCAGGGGACCAGCAGTGGCAGCTTGGTGGTGGTGGGATTTAAACGCACAACTTTCTGATCAGAAGTCCAACATCCTACCCACTGAATAACCCCGCTGAAACTGCGGTAAATGTGCTGCAATTAGGGTGTTGTTCTTGGTTTATGTTAGATATCCTAACAAGCAGCTAAACACTAAACTATGAAGACCTCTTACCTAGATGTAGGTCGGAGCAATAAAGTGCACTGGTCAGAAAACACAGATGCTGTATACAGGAAAGGCTAAATTTGCCCTGAGATCTGCAGAGCATTTCTAAAGACATTATACAACTCTGCAGTGGCCTCGGTCATCTATTCTGCCATTATCTGCTGTGGCGGTGACATTGCACTGCAGGGAGAGTGAATAAGCTGGACACTCTCAAGGTGGTGGATAGCCAATTAACAGCTAGTGTTGACAACACCTCCCATTCTATGATGGTGACTGTGTGGGCACTTGACAGCTCTTTGGGCAATTGGCGGCTCCAAGAATGGAACCACATACCTGTGCCAGTAAGCATATTATACCACTGCTGTATTTTTATGATTTATATAATTAGCTATACCATTATCACCATCTGCCAAAACAGCTCTGTCCTGGCATGTCATGGACTCCACAAGACCTCTAAGGTGCACTGTGGTAAATGGTGTCCTGATCCTTCTGTAGAAATTTTGTGGGATTGGAACAGATGGGTTGGAAAGTTGCTAGGGAAAGTTTGCACATCTCACACAAGTGAATGTATTATAGGCAGATAAATACGTATGTAATGATTTGAGTGACTTTGATAAGAGCCAAATTGTTATGGCTAGGGGACTGGGTCAGATTATCCCCAAAACAGTAGGTCTTGTAGGATGTGTCCCAGTATGCAGCAGTTAGTACCTACTAAAAGTGCTCCAAGAAAGGACAACCAGTGAACAAGGTCATAGGTGCCCAAGACTCACTGATGTGCATAGGGGGCATCTGGTTGGATCCCACAGAAAATCCACAGAAGGATCTGTTGCTAATGCTTTGGTGCCGGATACCACAGCACGCCTTCAGAGGTCTGGTGGAATCCATGCCTTGACGGATATTTTGGTGGCTGTTTCGGCAGGTGGTGTTAATTTTGTGGTTGAGCGGTGTGTATATTTATATTCATTTTCCTTTACTGTTTTTCTTATTAGCATGTGGAGGTATATTTTCTCTTGCGGAATTAATCAAGGTGTATTTTTAACTTGTATTATCTTACACATTTGATTTTGTACTAACTTTAAACACATCACTGTGTTATGCACTATCCTAGCTAATGGCTTAATGAACTTCCCAACCTTACCTATGTACTCTTATTCTAGAATTTTTGATGTTTCATAAAATGTCCTAGCATTTGGGACCCCACTCTGTCTCTCTCTCTCTCTCTCTCTCTCTCTCTCTCTCTCTCTCTCTCTCTC
>JAOVVF010000008.1:20670626-20686018 GCA_028565595.1 Duopalatinus emarginatus | reverse complement strand
AGTTCCGGGGAGATAGTCTGGAGCAGCGTAGAAGGGATGGGGTCAAGTGGACAGGTTGTGGGATTGCTGGATGTCAGAAACTTTACATATGACTTGATTCTTCTTTAATGCCACTTACTTGCCTCACTTTTCCACTTCCTTCAGCTGCTGAAGGCTCTCATCGATTTAGTGCTGTGGCTGCTCAGTGGGTGTTATATCAGATGGAATCTACAGTATTTATGCCTCTTTAGATCAGAGTGCATTTTTTTTACAGGTGCTCCTCAAGGAGTTCATGTCTTCTTCTTGGTTAAAAGAGATCTCACAGATTTGAAAGGGTCCTAATAGAATGATGCTCTTGCTTGCCCTTTCCTTTTCAGAGATTTCTGTAGGACCCCTGCTCACCTTAAGGATGTCAGCCAGCTTTTGATGTTTTTCTGGGTTTTTATGTTGATTTCTGCTTTCTTATGTTTTGAAGCTGTCCTCCGTTGCTTTTTGAGCTGACGTTTCTGATGTATCAGGCCATCTAGCTCCAACCTTCTTCTGGACCTGCTCACTGTTGGAGGTGCTGTCTGTATGAATAAATAAATATATAAGATGGATTTTTTTTTTATGTTATCTAATTATTTAAATTTTAGGTACTTGTACTAGTTTATGCAATTAGGAGTTATTTATTCATGAAGAGTCCGCTTACAGATAACATTTTTTATAAGCCTGTTTGTTGTTGAGTTAATTTAATGAATTAATTTTTATTTAATCAGCATAAATTAATGTAATCACCACATGAGTTCTAACACCACATGAGTTCTAACACCATAATAAAATGTAATGACAGAATGCCGGAACTCTTAGCTACGCTAAAAGAACCTCTAGGGATACCTGAACCCTACACTGAGAGCCATTGCTCTACTGGGTAGTTCCTCTTTCTTTACTATGTATTCTGTTTTTAATATATTTATCTATTATAATTTTATTTTCCCAGTTTGTTTCAGCTTGAGTTAATTTGCCAGTGGTGTAACAGCAGGGTCTAATCCTAATACATGTCACACTGGCATTTCATACGTTTCCATGTGGCTCCTGATGTTAGTGCTCAATGGTAACAGCAGGAATTCCAAACTACCACTGCGGGATTTAGAAGGCCCACCATGCCAGCGCTGGAGGCAAAGAGACAGCAAAGCAGCCACTTATCACATACGAGGAGGAGACTGTTTGAACCCAGCCTGAGATCAGAATGTGTGTATGTGAGTGTGGGTTAGAATTTTGCAGTTCCCAAATGAGCTGCTTCGTTAAAGCTACATGGGAGCTCTGTGAACTGTAGCTAAATTTAAGTAATGACATTTTAAATGGTGAATTTGCATATATAAATAAATATGCAATATAAATATGCCAGTTAACAAATTTTCCATTCATTTGAAATAGCGGTATATTATAAACATTATCCAACTTAATTATTCAGCTGGTGAACTGGCAGTCAGACATTAATGTGATTATTATGTCAAAATCTTCATTATTCCATCATCATTTCCTAAAAATGCATTTAACAAAATCTGTTTAAACATATTGTGACAGTGTGAATGTTACAGTATATGGATGTGGATCACAGCTGTGCAAAATTCAGAATTTCAGAATTTAATTCAATTCAGTGAATTGAATTTGAAATAACCCACCCTACAAGATGTTGAATTGAATTTGAATTGGCATTACAGAAAGTGGAATTGAATTTATTGTAATTCAGAGAAATACATTCTTATATCAGTGAAAATGTGATACTTTTAACATACTGTACATTTTTCTTCCAAATGGAAGTACACACACTATCATTAAGCATATATTCCCTTAATGTTGAATAATTTGCAAAATCTTCATTTCAAAGTAATTAAATGTAACACTGTTTTGGTAAATTTTGTACTGTACTGGGTAATGTTGTTGCATCTATTTCCCAGAATGCCTTGTTTTATTCAAGTCTTTAGCTGTGTCCGAAATGGCATACTCCCATACTAGTTAGTATGCAAATCTAGTATGCAACACGATGTAGTGCGTCCGAATACCTAGTATATATCAGGTAGTATGTAAAAAGGTTCCCGGATGTCCTACTAGGTTGGGAGAGATTTTCTAGTGCGCTCCGCCAGCACACTATCCGAACCTGACATCCCATAATGCACTGCAAGTGAACTAAGAGCCTGTTTTATTTGTAAACGAGATGGAGAGAGTTTATCATTATTAGTGTAGGCTGAGCTGAGGTAACATTTTTAATTACAAACGAAATGTAAAGTTAATTAAACTAAATAATTGTGTGGAAACTTAACTGGTGTGACATCTTGGGTCAAAGGTTGTTGGTGAGATCGAGTGCATCCGAGGTGGTGTGCATACTACACGCTCCCATACTAGAATTGTATACTAGATTAGCGTTTTAATAGTATATACTCACTCCAAACTAGTAGGTAGTATTCAAGTATGCCATTTCGGACGCAGCCTTTAACATTAGAGGAACTGTTGAAGACTTGAATAAATCAGGGCATTCTGGGAAATGAAGTGCTGTCCTATCATTTTCCACAATTTAAAACTTATAGAGTATGTTTTTTAAGTTAATTTGTTAAAAATAGACCTATTTACTATGATATAGAAATTCATGTTGTTATTATATGTAATATATACTGTAAAGCTTCAATGTTAAAGAGATGTTTAAGAATTCCTCTAAATTAGAGTTTTGGTCATTCTCAATTCAATTCTGAATTTTTTTTCAATCCATTTGTGAATGGCAGGTGGATCCAGGAGCATTGAGTGTTAACGATTCCCACCAGCGAGCGATTATCTAATGTGTTCTGTGTTTCAGTGAAAGACAGTAAGAGGAAAAGGGAGACAGACAAGTGCTTCAAGAGAGAAGAGTGAGCTGTGACCCTGAGCCTTGTGTGCACACATGACAGTGAAAATCATAAAAGCTGAAAATCATAAGGTTTGAGAAAATAATATAAAAATACTCTTTTTGTGTGTGATCCCAAGCCTGCCTCCTTCATTTCCATACCAACCAAGTTTGTGCTAAAAGCCAAGCTACACTGCCATGGAGTCCTCACACCTTACGGAATTCATTAAGACGCTTAATGCCCTTAGACCCTTAAAATCATATACCAGCCCACTTTCAGGCACTGTTTAGGCCCAGGTGGATTACTCACACTTTTCTCTCTTGAAGCACTTGTCTGTCTCCCTTTTCCTCTTACTGTCTTTCACTGAAACACAGAACACATTAGATAATCGCTCGCTGGTGGGAATCGTTAACACTCAATGCTCCCGGATCCACCTGCCATTCACATACTTCGGCCAGAAGGTGCTCCACCCCAAATCACTGTGTCCAGGATGGAGTTGCAAGATGACTCTGAGGCCTTCCTGTAGCTGTTTTAGCAGGCTGTGCCAGTGTGAAGCTGGCCCAAAGTTGAGTGGGCAGCCCCGTGGCTGCTGAGTGGGGGGCCTGTTTGCTGTGGCCCAAAAGCTACGAGTTGCCAACATTCTGAACTACCTGGTGCATAAGCTGGCTGGACCTGCTGGGTGTTAGCAAGACTCCAGACTTCAGTTCCTCACCACTTTCGAAGCCCTAATAATAACCTCCATTGCCAGAGTGAAGGTTTGTGTTGAAATGGTACATCCTGCCATTATGCCATTATATCTCCACTGCCACTGCCATGTGGTGGTAAAATCTGAAGTGGTGATGCAGAATTGCAGGTGAATCAGGTTTGTGATGGGCTCTGGCAGGCTGAAAAAAAGTCGAAATCAGCTTAGAGGAGACTGTGTGAAACAAAGCTGACAGGAAAATGACATGGAGGTCTCTTTTCTCTTTCTTGGCCGACAGGATTTTTTAAATATTGTGTCCACAATTTGTCTGCCGCTTTGTTTTTGCACCAGGAGGCACAGCTGATATCAAAGTGTATAAGAAAGTGTATGAATGTATAATAAAGGGGGTCTGTAGTGGGTAATTTGAGACATAACACAAAATCACATCCATATTTTTCAAAGAACAAAAAAAAATCAATAATTTTTTATTGGAAGATCACGGGGATGAATCCTGACAATGCCACAGACACCTGTAGGTGAAACAGAAACTGGCCATATTATCAGGGCAGTAGGGTTAGGCTTACTCTCTCTCTCTCTCTCTCTCTCTCTCTCTCTCTCTCTCTCTCCTGTCAATAAGAGCAAGAATCTGTAGGTGCAGGTACTTACCCCACAGCTTAATGGATGCATACTGTGTGTGTGTGTGTGTGAGAGAGAGAGAAAGAGAGAGAGACCCTCCTGGAGACTAGAGAGCACATAAATAATAAAGACAAATGATGGTGACTGCAAAGGTTTGTGTTTCCCAGTGTGGTAAAACAAGTGGTTGTCTTAGAGATGTAAGTTCATCTTGTAAAAGTAAGCACTGCTATGTGAGCAGATGAGTACACACACACACACACACACACACACATGCATACACAAACAAACAGAAAGAGAGGTTTGCTGTTTTTCTAAGGACCATCTATTTATATAATGCAGTTAATTATCGCTATGCCAAAACCTAAACCTGTTATGTTAGCAGGCACAGAGACTTACCAAGACAAGGTGGACACAGTTGCAGATCTATTTATTAAAGAAGTCAAAAGTGATCCCTGCAAACAAAGAATCCAAAAAGAGTAGTCAAAAAACAGGTAAGGGTTAGGTGATTAGCAAACAACAATCAGGGGCAAAGAACAAGAAACAGAGGAGCTTGGCTTCCTAATACTTTACAATGTAAAAGTGAATTAAATGCTACATAAATAGACAAACTGAAGACAGGGTAACAAAAAAACAGGTGAAACACAATAAAGATAATTAGTGGACTGAGGTCTGATGTTGTCGGTTGACTGGAGCGCTGTATGGCTGATGCACTGACAAAACCTAACTGTAACCACGTTTGGCTTTTAAGTTTTTGTTTGTAAAAAAAACTTTCATCATGGGGACCAACCAGGGACCCACAAGGTCAAAATCATCTGATATTCCTAGATCCTGTGGGGATTTTGGATCCTAAGGTGTAATATTCATGGCCCTTCACCAAAGACACAACAATCAATGTCCAAATCTTACCACAGAGTATGATGTATGAAAAGGAAAAGCAAAGATTTTCTAAATTAAAAGTTTATTAATAATAATAATAATAATAATAATAATAATAATAATAATAATAAATAAAAAACGTTGATGATTGTAATATAATTCCTTCCTTGTGCCCAATGATTCCAGGTGGGTTCCAGACAAATCACAACCCTGTCAAACGAAACGGATAAGAGAAAGACTGACTGACTCTAATATAATATTCACCCAGATGAGGATGGGTTCCCTTATGAGTCTGGTTCCTCTCAAGATTTTTTCTCTTTTGTCATCATTACATCACATACTCAGTTATTTCTGTCCAGATCGTCTGAAAGACCAAAACCCTAAATTACTCCAGTAAATGTTTTGGTTCGAACATATATTGGATTTGCACCTTCACCTCATATAGGTCTACTTTAAACACATTACACACACACACACACACACACACACACACACACAGAGAGAGAGAGAGAGAGAGAGAGAGAGAGAGAGAGAGAGAGAGAGAGAGAGACAGAGAGAGCTGGCAAAACACTTTTGTTGGTAAAGTATTGTTCCTCTGGAAACTTTTTGTATGATATTGCAATTTTACTAGCTCTACATTTATTACTGAAGTGCATTTAAGTTTCTGTTTGCATTTGTCTCTATATGCAGTTACTAGACTGTCGTTAGCTTTGTGCAACACAGGTAAGGATAATAATGTCATTTTTTTATGTGGCACATGATTTATAACAGATAAACGTTGAATGTTTTAAAATTGCTCTGATAAATTAATAAAGGCTTTAACCAGTATTTCCCAAATCAATAAGTGAACCCACACACTTTTTCTCATATCCTTGCACTGCATATGATTTGCTCTTCCATTTATCTGAAAGTTATAAGCTGTTGCTTTGAAAACATTTTAGTTACCTGTAAAAATAAAAACACCTGTAAAAAAGATACTTTCTACTTATACTGTTGGATACTTTATTTCTAGATATAGATAGTTTTTAATTTATGTTTTTTGGGGAGAGAAGTTTCTGGACACCTGACCATCACACCCAAAAGCATCCTTTGCAGTTGGTGATTGGTGCAAATTTCCTGACCATTACAATGGCCATGTGTACTGTTTACAGACGATTGGGGAATAGCTGTAATCACACCACTAATATGGTAAAAGGTGTACTTTAATGCCTTTCCTCAGGAATGGTCATTCCCATGTTACACAGGTGGTCTCTGACTCCCAGTTCAAACCAACATTCCTTTCCATCAAAGATAGCTATATCCCTGTAATTGATAAAGTTTCCACTGACCTGTAGGTGGATATTCAGTAATCCAACAATTAACGGCATACAATACATATAGCATACACTACACTGTATTGTCCTGTTTGTGCTGAGGGATGCAATCCTTGAGGTGGAGCAATTTAACTGGGGGAACACCAAACAGCTGATGGTCAAGAGGATGACAGCTATTGCAGCTATTCCCTTAATCCTCTGTAAATAGTACTATAAATAATGATTACAACAATTTGCATATGAAACTAATCGCCAGGTTCAGTCATTATGCAACTGTGCTTTTTATAGGTATTGGAGTACTTTCAGTGTCTAAATGAATTTACTTGGATTATTGAGCATGCATCAAGACATACATACATTTCATTATTTACCATTGAGCCCAATGTGTCTAGTTTAATAGGACACAAACTCCCTCACTCATACATCCACAAGAAATCGGTAAGCCGTGACGATCTAAACACAATACAGAATTTCAATAAGGCAATTTTTTTTTCTGGGATGGTGATGGATCTGGGTTTGCCCTTGTTTCATTGTTCGGCTACACGTCTTCTCCAGTTTGGTGTAAAGGATGAGCTCAGTGCCTCGTCTGCCATGCTTCATCACCATAAACACCACAGCCATGTTCTATTCCCAGACCTGTCTCTGCCTCAGTCTGTGTTATTCAATTATCCTTTGAGACCCTGAGAGATTGCCAGGCTGCTAATAATAAACGCCTCAATCACATTAAAAACAAATTCCACTTCTCCTTTTCTGTTAAGTGACACTTGAGTTTATAACCAAGATATGCTGTTTTTACAGTCACCCAGTCACCTATTAAGATAAGATAAAATAAGATAAGATAAGATAATCCTTTATTAATCCCGCAATGGGGAAATTTGCAGGGTTACAGCAGTGCAGAGGACAGGACAGAAGAAGTGTCAGTAACTATACAAGTAATATATAAAACAATCTATATATACAAAAGTAAATGCAAGAAATAAAACAATCTATATATACAAAAGTAAATGCAAGAAATATAAAAATCCTTAAGACCAGATATGTTTTGTTGTAGGATAGTATTATTATTATCATTATAAGCCACCCAGTACTTGAGAAGACATTTCAGCTCCATGGTTAAATGTGCCTAATTACAATAGACCAATTTACAATCAGAACAATTCATTTGCCTAACAGATTATTATACGCCTCTATGCAAATAACAATTTCCAATTTGCCTTAAATGCTCTCCCTTCAGGAGTGTTTACTGCTCAGCTCCACTTCAGTATGTTTCTGTTTGTTTATTCTAGCATGATAGCGGGCCAATCAGAGACCTGTCGGCATGGCATTGGAGCGTGTGGGTGTGGACATGCTTGGCCAAGCTTTTCTATATTGGAACGAGAGCAGGGGTTACAGAGAGATTTCTGCGTGGTAAATCATCAGCTCCAACGGAGAGACAGAGAGAGTGAAATACAGAGACAGAAACACACACAGAGAGAGAGAGAGAGAGAGAGAGAGAGAGAGAGACTGATATAATAAATGATTTCTCTGTAATGAAACTTCATGTACTTGTCTCAATTCTGTTTAATGTAATCAAACAGCGTTTGTAAAAATTGCCCGGGTAACAGTAACACACGTGAACATTAATAATGCATTATAATGTTAATAAGACATTTATTGCCTAGAAATGATATACTAACTAATTACCCATTTAGCATTAATTACTTCAGTGCTATAGATTAAGTATTTAGCAATGAGTCATTGTACTCAATATTAATGTTTCCAATATTGTGGAGCCCTGTAGGAAGGACAGTCCTTTCCGTGGGGGTCATAGGGGACAAAAATCGTACTTCCCTTAGTCATTAGGAAGCGGTGGGGTAATCTTGACACTGTTATTAATAAATAATTAATAAATGATAGCATAATTAATTGCGTTTCTTTAGAAGAAAAGATGAGACTAACATAAGCCTTTTATTTTAAGGTCCCGTGGAGACACAGGAGAGAAACACAGTGTCTCATCCCTCTCTGACAGCCTGCTGATAGATTTGTGACTTCACATTCAGACATATAATAAAAGGAATAAAATAACTGTGTCAGCTGTGTAATGTACCAGTAAGAGTTCAATAAGGCTCACTAGGCCAACTAAGATGAACCATAACTGTTTTAAAAGAGACCTGTCAAAGAAAATGAAGTCACAATCTTTTCTCATTGACATCAAGATAAGGTGTGCAGTAGGTTAGATGTAATCTCTATTAATAACTTTTACACGTTTCACTTAAAGTAAGAAATACTACAGAAACTCAGTTGGCATCATACTCATTTATAATGGAGGTCTAGGGACCAGCTGTTAAAAATCAGTTAATAAATGGTTACAATATCTGAGTCACACAAATACACATGTCCGTGTGCTTACCAAAGCTGTTCGTATGGTATTATATATTATTATTATTATTATATTTCATATATAACTTTCCATTATGCTCTGTGATGGACTGGTGACCTGTCCTGGGTTTTACTTGCCTTCCACCCATAGAGCACTGGGAGAGACTCCAACAACTCACAACGACCTAGTAGTACGATAATCAGCTTTAATATAACAACAACAACAACAATAATAATAATAATAATAATAACAATAATAATAATAATAATAAAAGACAATTGTTATATACAGTAAACAATCCTAAACTACACACAACTATGCTATATTGGGCAGCCATGGCGTTGTGGTTAGGAAACTGGTCTTGTGACTGGAAAGTCCTGGGTTTGATCCCCCCACTGCACCAGACCTGACCTAAGCAAGGTACCTAACCCCCAGCTACTCCACATCCCTATGAGTGCAAGCACAGTAGGCAAATAGTTCTCTTTCTAAGCACACCTAACACCACCTTCCTCTATCTGAATAAGTAAACATATTTCACAGAGCCTCATTAGGCTGAGTCTAACAAGCCTTGTATTCCTATTATTATAGTTGTATCAGATTGTGCTAAGTTGACAATTATTGATAGAGTAATATGAGCTCAGGTTAACTTGATACTTTCTATTAAAGGGGTCTTTTAATTTGATATGCATAGGGCTAGACAGGTGAGCAGGAAGTGACTTAGATGGTTGGAATGGTGGAAGCCATTAGGGCAAAAGAACAATGAACTCACCAATCACAGATCAGACTAAAGGGGTTGCGGCGAAACTGATGCTTAAGTAGCACTTTGCTGATTGTGAATAATGTAAGTTTATGATTTTTAATCGGTTATGATTTGTTACATCACAAATCTGTCGTGCTTTAGAGAAAGATCTCAGCCAATTGTGTCTTGTAAGTGTCTTGTAAGACATTTAAAATGATTAAGGTTGTATAGTTTGGTTTAATGGGAGTGTGTTGTGGATACATTTGAAACTGAGGCTTGTACATTATGCGGATGATTATATACCTTATAGATAACAGTGTGATTTTGTTGGCCCTCTGCTTGTCTTTTTTTTTCTTACGAAATATTTGTGTGAAATGAAGCATAAAGGAAACAAAGATCATCAGCTAAGAGCCAATCATGAGTTGATATAGCATGAGTATATAAATATAACAACACTTTAAACTGTTATAAATATACCATGAGAGAATGTATTCATGGCTACAAGCCCGACTCAGAAAAAAGCCCTGGATTTTCACACAGTGGATACAGTGGTCTCATTAAAAGGGCACTCACAGTTATGAGACATCATGTCTGTAAACTGGAGCTACAAGTTCTTGGCAGTGACTGAAGCTGGCAGGCAGTGAAGCAGGTCCCTGTGTATCGTGCCAACATGCAGCAAAGCTTCGCACAATGTTGCTGATTGGGCAGGCTACTTCACACACCCTCCATGAAGCGTTTATTACATTCGGAGCAGGTGCTGAGATCCAGAGGCATTTTTTCGCACAAACGTGATATGAAGCAGGATGTACAGTTACTCAAATTATGCACCTTCTGCATTGCAATCTTGCCATACAAATTTGCCTCTAGTGTCTCATCTAAATGAAAAATGGCTCTGATTTCGAATTGTTCCTCTATCCAATGAAGATTCTACCATCGGACAAATTACACAGATATTACACTGTCAGACTCGCTACTTGTGCCTTCATCACTCTGTTTCCTAATCACATGACTTTTGCCTGCCTATAGTTTAGGTTTTAGCAATTTAGCAGTTCAACTGTCAATTTAGCAGACACAACACGATTAAAGTGCCCTAACCCCAGCTGCCCCTAGGTGCTGTGGATAGGTCTGCCCCCCAGTTCCAGGAAAGTATGTCCACTAATGGGTGTGTTTCACTGCATGGATTCCTCTGAGTGCAAGTATACTTATATAGTTCAGTAGTTTACTTTTCTATATATATAGATGGCAGCTGTGGGCTTGTGGTTAATTAGCCTTGTGACCAGAGGGTCCCCAGTTCGATTCCTAGAACTGATTGAATGCCATGACTGAAGTGCCCTTGAGCAACACCCTGATGCCATGAATAGGGGCTGCCCCCTGTTGTGGGCAAGTGTGGGTATTCTCCCCCTAGTGTGTGTGTGTTCACTAGTGTGTATTCACTAGTGTGTGTTCACTCTGCTGCATGGAGGGGTAGAATGTGCAGGTCAAATACTTTTGCTTGCACAGAGGGTTAATAGTAGGCAAATAGTTCACTTTCTGGAAATTCCTTTCTATAAGACTTGGACTGTACAACTCCCCACCGCACAACTATTCTGCTGCTTTTGTTCATGTTTGACTTTTACAAAACATAAACAATTGAGGGACACTTACTTAAGATTAATGAAAAACGATTTTAGTGTACTATTAAAAAATAATGACATACATGACATGTATAATGACCTATAAGAAGCTTTTCATGTCTCACTTTTTAGACTCATATATTTTTGCATACTTACTGCATTACACGTTCTATTTATGACCCTCTTACATAAACTCATAAGTATGACTCACACGTCTCCATTAGAGTTCATTCCTAATGGCACAGCTAGATTACTGGCTCTACCACTACCAAAACGAGTGATCGATCATCTCTCTACTGACTCCCAGTACATTTGTTAAACATTTTATTATTTCTTTTTACATGGTAAGTTCATCCCCACTATACTATACCTGATCTTCTTTAATTCTGACTTGACATCTTTTAGCTCCAGCAAATAGCTGCATTTAACAGATCCACAGACTTGGTTTAAGCTAATTAGTGCTGTGTCAGCAAAAGATTTGCCTCTTCCAGTTGAATCTCACCCCATGCGCACTCTGTAAAACTTTACTGTTTGTTAAATATATATAGTGCTCTAACTGTAGATGTTTTACTAGTGTTTCAGGTCAAACATTGTCTACATTAACTAACCACCGTCAGTCTTCTCTGTCTTTACGATCATAACCTCTCCTACTAAGGCATAAAATCTATCACTAGCACCGTGTCAGGTGGTTCTCATTAAAATGTGTGTTGACTTTATCTGTTCAGCTTGACCTAACAACACTCAGCAGAACATAACGTGTCATGACATCTCATCTACTGTATTTGTGATGATGCTGCTCAAGTATCCCAGTGATCCATTGCGCCCCTGGGAATAAGTTGGGTTTATTCTGTCTTGTTTCATTTACTACAATAGACATGGATATGCTGTATAAATATTGGGTTCATCAATCACAGTCTCCATTTCACTGATTATCGTCCTTATGCAAGTGGATCAGTTTGTAATGAGCATGGCATGGCGTTGCAGTGAAAGGAGCTCCCGCTTCAATAGCAGAATGATTGATCTAATGGGGAAGAAAGACTGATTAACATGAGCCTTTGTGTATCTGCCACTCATATATCATCCGTTTTCAATTCTCAATCAGGAGGATAACAGAGATCAAATGTTGTGCACTTTTAAAAATAAAAGTATTTTTAGGAAGATGGCATTGAAAATTTTAATAGATTTCCTAAAGAGTGGTTCAACTGGTAAATCTTTATCTATTGTGTAGTACAGAGATCTAAAACTACCTATATTATGGATTTAATTTAGGATTTGAGCAAACTGGCAAACAAAAATGAGTCTAAATTTGCCTGGACTTACATTAAAGGCTATAATTTGGGTTAACCCACTTTATACCGAACACACTCTTCATTAAGTAATAATGAACCTGTATTAATACTGCATAGGATCAGGATATTGACTCTTACTTAATAAATACTTTACACTTAATTAATACTTGACTATTTCCATTATTAATGGCTATTTATATACACTGCCAGGCCAAAAAAAAACCCAAATGTTGTTGCTTAGATTTGAAGTCTCTGGAGGCAGTGTTATGATCTGGGCTTGCTTTAATAGGTCAGGTTGAAGCTCAGCAACATTATGTGGGAATAGAATAAAGTCAGCTGAGAACCTGAATCTACTGACGAACCAAATTATCACATCAATGGATTTTTTCTTCCCTGATGGCACAGGTATATTCCAGGATGACAATGCCAAGTTTCATCAGTCTCGAATAGTGAGTGAGTGATTCAGGGAGCATTAGGAATCATTTTCACACATGGATTGGCCACCACAGAGACCTTCGCCCTATTGAAAGTCGTTTGGATGTGCTGGATAAAACTGAGTGGATCGTTTGTCTCTGTCTCAAACAGGCTGGTTTGGAGATTAATTCAAATGCTAAAAGTAAAAGTGAAGGAACTTATTGTGCTTGCATACAGAGGAATCTGATGTACGTGGTTAAGTCTTCTTTGCGGTGAAACACACACTTGCCCTGGGAGCAGTTTAAGGGTTTTAATGCCCTGTTTAAAGGCACTTAAGTCATGTCTTGTTTGTAAGGAGAATTGAACCACCAACCTTCTAGTCACCGGACAAGTTCCCTTACCCTTGACCCATGGCTGCCCCCCAGGGTTGCTAATGATTTGATTAAATTTCAATGGCATTACTGATGACAGTCTCATTGATTGGCAATGCTAGACGGTGCTAGTACAGT
This sequence comes from Duopalatinus emarginatus, assembly GCA_028565595.1. Taxonomy (NCBI): domain Eukaryota; kingdom Metazoa; phylum Chordata; class Actinopteri; order Siluriformes; family Pimelodidae; genus Duopalatinus; species Duopalatinus emarginatus. The sequence continues at coordinate 20,672,751 of JAOVVF010000008.1, read as the reverse complement.
CCACATAGCAGGAGAGCCACCGAGCACTATGAATGACCAGACAGTGTAAACAGAAAGCTAAAGGGGCTTCTATGCTATCAATCCTGTATGAAAAATAAAGCCCAGGGGAAATCTGTTGGTAGATTGTGTCTGAAGGTCCACCACAACTGGAGACCAGTGGAGCAATTCAGTACTCTCAAAAATAGCAGAAATAGAGGAAAGCAGAAGGGTTGTAGAATGGGGACGAGGCCTTTTCTTAATTTAATTCTAAATCTCTATTTGATGGAAAATGCTATACTAAATGGCATATTAACAGGGAAATTTATTGTAGATTGTGTGATCATTTGCTTGTTAAACGTGTGTGTGTAGAGATTGGCAAAGGCAGAAAGATATTCAGCATGGGCATGGGTTACTCTATATCAGCGTCATGTGTTCCAGTTAAGAGCAAACAGAAGACATAAATGTGTTGGTTGCTTTGTGACAATATAGCAGAGATGTGCACCTTCTCACCCCGATAGAGTAATTGACGAGGAATTGTTTATTGTGACATTGCTTGGTGCGTGCCATCACTTCATTTGCATTTGCATGGTAATTTTACTGGATGTGCAAGTGATTAATGATGGGCAAAACCAGTGCAAGAGAAAATGAATGCAGCAACTGTCTGATGCAGTGGCTCCTCGCATCAATAATGCATTTGCAGGCTAAATAACAAATAACACATCAGCTGTAGCCTAGCAGTAAGGCTGCTTGCAAATGGTTGGAATGGAGATGGGAAGGTCAGGATAGCAGGAGAGCTGCTGCTGGGCCTCGAGCAAGACCCATTATCCTCCTGTAATTGGATTGGGTTTTGTCTCACTTATGAGTCAGAGAGTGTTGGAGAAGCCCACAAAATAGCCTGGTTTTATCTATCTGCAATATAAAGCTGAAATGTTTAGAGTGAAGGAATATTATGTGGTTATTATGTGTATGGATTAATATATATATATATATAGTAATATACACTTGTATATTATTGTATAAACTGTGTTATGGCCAATGTTAAGTGGAGTTACTGTCAGTAAGTTGATAAAGTCAGTCAATTTTTTATAAAAGCATATACCCACATGTGCTTTTCCATTATACAGTAAAGTATTTTATTAGCGCCTGTAACACGTTACATGTAGTGTTATGGAGTATTATGAGACAAATTATTTTTAACATTTACATAAATAGTCATTCCCTTAAATAATTGACAAAAAAAAATTGGTTTTGAAATTTTAAAACACAAAAGTAGTTGTTCACTTGCCATTCAATAGCTATCAGCATTTTCTGCAATGTTAAAATAATATTGTTTTTATTTATTTATTTATTTATTTTATTTTGGGTATGTCTTAAAACCTAATGAACGTTCTACATTTTCCATAGAAAGGTGCAGTGACCTGTGCCTTGGACACTTCCACTTTTGCTTGTAGCATATAAGTATTGTTATTTATTTATTTATTTCCCCCCTCATAATCTTTACAGTCACTCACATGTTCTCCATGCTGTTAAGTCCTACCCCCTGTTAATCCTGCACACCACTTTCCAAACACTTGCGCTCTTACTGCACATAGTAAGTGAAAATCAGTCCCACTTCACTTCATGTGTAAGAAGCTGGGTGTCTCACACAGTCCTGTGTTGTGCCTCAGAACTAGTACGCCCAGAACGTCATGAGCTAGTCTGCCACAATCTGCTCCCCACCCCCTGAATCCAGAGGAACATTGCAGACTATTACATGATATACCTGAATATCAGCATGGCAATGAGTCTGGCTTTCTACCAGAGACTTTTCCAGTGCTCCAGGGTGTAAGAAGATGAATTCCCAATATGTCTGCCCTGTTACATGTCAGGTCTACCACTAGGCATAGTCCCTTTTGACTGATGGATGCCTGACAATGCCCAGTCTATGCAATTAATGAAAGTCTATCTGAATCGTCCTATTCTTCTGAAAACACATTGTTCAATATAGTTTTGAATACCTGACAAGTAATCAGTGCGACCATAAGAGATATATAATAGCCAACACTGCATACCTATAATGGAATAAATGCCAGCCGATAGATAGATAGATAGATAGATAGATAGATAGATAGATAGATAGATAGATAGATAGATAGATAGATAGATA
>JAOVVF010000008.1:20475846-20486826 GCA_028565595.1 Duopalatinus emarginatus | reverse complement strand
ACACACACACACACACACACACACACACACACACACATATACATATGTGTGTGTGTGTGTGTGTGTGTTCATTTTGACATAGAAATTTTCTTCAAATCACTAGTCTCCATTATAAGCACAGAATTAAATAGCATCATTTCCTAGTGATCCACTAGATCCACTTCCTGTAATGTCTCCAGTGCTGGAGACACAACTGGACCCTTTACACATTTTTTTTTTGGGGGGGGGGGTTTGCATATTTTCCTCTTTCAATTTAAACTGAAATTTTTGTACCTTCAACTTTCTGAATGCATATTTTGTTGCGATTAATTCAGAAGCAATCAGGTTTGGGGTTAGAAAATCTTGGGAGACAGCAGAATTTCTCTGCTATCATTTGTCACATGACCTCTGGACCTCTAGCTTCAAAAGCCGTAAGTGGAAATGATCCACTGGTGTACTTTACAGTGGGTTTGGGACCTTTCGTTGTGTGCAGTAGCAATTTTCCACCAAATTTGCCAAGGCTGTATTTGATTTTGGTTTCATCTGTCCACAAACCCTGATTGAAATTGTGTTTCTAGTGGCACTCGACAAAGTTATAATGCTGTCGTTTTTGCGATGATGTCATTGGAAGGCTTCTGTCTTACAACTTCCTCAAAATATCATTTTATTTATTTTTTTATAAATATCTAATAGCTCTGGACATTACACCATCTCATTCAGTATACCAGTTTTAATTTCCAGCAAAATATACATACTCACATAACTGGACTTCCATCCAGGTAACTACTACTTCGTGATAAAGAGTATTACAGAGGTGATGCCTCTGCCTGAATCCCACAGCTCATTCTCAGACCATCACTGTAACGCTCTGCCGTGATTTCAGCCTCTTCTTCACCAGTCAGTGTTTCTGCTTGTTGGACCATACTCTGGCTTGGTCAGCACCATCACCACGGCCATCATCTTGTTTCAGGAGCTCTGACTGTTCCACTGTGCTATCTCTACACTCTGCTAGATAGCTAGTTTGCTAGTTAAACCCGAAGACTTTTTTTGTTTCTAACTATATTTGGACAAAACCCATCCTCCTGCTTTATTAAGAGCTACTACTTTATACTCATGAACAGAGTGCCAAACACGGCAAATATATTTGGAGCCACTATCCCTTGTGAAGGAAAACTGGCATCTTGTTTCATTATGTAGAAGAAGCTCTGCTGAAGGTACTGACTTCTGATTGCCCATTTACGTTCGAAGGTCACCATGGATGCACTGTACTGTGTTTATTTCCCCATGTTCCTTGTTTGACCACAACTCTTGACCAAGCCGCAAAATACCTTCTTCTTTTTATACAGGTGCAGTGTATATACTTGTATGTACTTTACAGAATTCCAATTAAAGGAACAATAATAATCATTTACATTGTGTTTTTAATCATATGTACACAGCCTGGACATGATGACATGGTTTTAAATTCTGTGTACGTCTGACAGCAGATAGAGAAGCCAATATACATCTATATAAAGGTGCAATCGTGGAAAGGAAAATGCCTTTACAAAATTTTTGGTCATACCGCTCAGCACTAATATTCACTACGTGACCAGTGCTGGGCAACAAACATCTATATTTAGACACAGGTAGGTTTTGTATTATGATGCCGCATATAGCTGAAAGTTGGCACATGACCAGACAGTCAGGCATATATTCTAGCCAAACACAGACAGAGGGTGTGACACACAGTCTACATCTCCTTTACTAAAGAAGCCACACCTCCTTCTTAAACTGGTAGATTGGGAATGAGCCTTCTCGACCTATCAAATTCTCAGCCAATCAAATTCCACTGTATTTAAAGTAAAACATTTCTGGCGTTCATAGCTGGCGTTCCTTCTATAACCTAGATACTGTGACTTATTGATCACTTGATTTGATGCACCTTCTTGACCATCAGGCTTCTGTATATGTAATTAGTTACACACATACAGACACCAACCCCACCAACTCATACACAGTCGTCATGCTTGTCTTGTAACAGATTGGTCGTGCGGTGGCGTGGTGTTGACATTTGATCCAGGCACTGCCCGAAATTTATCACGGGGTGTCTCTACGCCATTGTGACGAATGACTGTGACCATCACACACACACCCTATGTGTAGACAGTGTGGGGTGAGGTAAATAGAGACGGCAGGGTAAATAGAATAGGAGAGAGATATCACAAAGTAAATTGGTCTTTCGTTGTCATCTGACCTTTTAGAAATCTTTGCTTGGTCTCTCTCTCTCTCTCTCTCTCTCTCTCTCTCTCTCTCATACATACACATACATGTACACATAAGTACTGCCAGAATAAATTTCAGTGCAGAACACTCTCCTGCATTTTTAGATAATATATGTATTTAAATGCATAAAATTAACATTATTATCAACACGTTCCAATTTTAGTCGTACATTTTCTAAAACCTAAATAGAGAGGCTAAATAGAAAGATCTTCCACCAGTGGCTGATTATATGAGTCGTTGCAGTCCTGCAAGACTAAGAGGTCATTTTTGGATGCGCTAGCATGTAGCTTAAACTAGTACAAACATTTGTTTCCATGAATAACGGATTACAGACATTGATGAAATTGCGACAAAATGGATTCAGCTCATTTTTTCACACACACAATTTAAAATGGCATACTGCATGTACTCATTCTACGCATACCAAACCCAGTCAAAAGCACTATACAGCGTAGTGTGTGACGTGTGAGCATGAATATTTTGGAGAATAAGTCTGTAGTCAGGGCTACCGTTATGCTACAATGCCTCCAACAGTGTAAGATTGTCATTAAGTTTGTTTTAAAAAAAAACAAAAAAAAAACAAACAAAAAAAAAAACAGCTGTAGCATCTAAAACTGTTATACTACTATACAGTGTGATCCAAAGTATTCTTACTAAATCCATTGTTTATTCAATTGTAAACCTATGCAGTATCAAAGCATGGATGTATTTATTAGCAAAACAATTGGATTAGGATAGACAATTCAGCTAGTGCCAGTAATTCAAAACGTGGTACAGATTGATGGTGGCTTCATGATGGTATAGGCTTTGTGTAACTGGCATTCCATGTGAACACCTGGTACATCTAACATCGCTGACAGATAAACGTTTTGTGTGCTTCCTCTCTGACAAGACACCATTATGGTTAGAGGAACAATAATTCACTAGATCTTAACATTATCAAACACATCTGGGAGGACATTTTGGAATACAACAGCATTGTGGACTGCAGGAAGTGTGATGTTCATTGCCTACAGAATTTCTGCAAGACTAGTGTTTTCCTTGTATTTCCATGTATTTGACCAAATTATATATATAGCTGGCCAAGGTACAGCCAAGACTATATATATACATATATACATATATATGTATGTATGTATGTGTGTATGTGTGTGTGTGTATATATATATATATATATATATATATATATATATACACACACACACACACACACACACATATATATATATATGCACACCCATTGCCAGTTCACCTCGATCTAAATAGATGTATGCTAATAATCAGTTATACAATGTCACAATATTAGCATGATGCTTTCAAATATTGTCATTACCTCTTCATTCCATTTGGAAGATGGCCACTGATGTAGGCAGCATTTTTTGGACAGCGTTTATGCTCCTGAGATAAATACTACTAAGTTAACAAATGATATATTCTAATTTAAGTCATTTAAGAATGTCGTTCTGGCCTGGCTGGAGAGATTTAGTACTGGGCAGATGTCTGAGGTGCGTGCAAAGAATAGCCGTACAGTAAAGATGAGAAGTAATACGAATACATAGGCTGGTGGTGGCTGCATAATGGTGCAGGTTTTGTTTAACTGGCACTCCATGGGGCCCGTGGTACATCTACAAACATCTCTGACAGGTGAATGCTGTGTGTCTCCTTTCTGACAAGACACCCGCATACATGTCCTGCATTCATTCTGATGGGTTTGGCCTCTTCCAACAGGACAATGCAATGTGTCTAGAGACACCAAATTACCATTAGAGGGACATTTATCTGAGTTTGGGGTTTTGTCCTTAGACCTTAGTACCTTTTTTTTTTTTTGTGACAATTCAATGTATGTTTTATATACAGTATATCTATACATAGCCCACAAACCACTTTTATATTTACTTTCATTCAGGCAAATGAGGTACTAATCAAGAGTATCAGACCTCCACATAGTCGTTCATGTTATTCGCCCTGGTTGCAACATAGTAATGAACAGAATATTAGCCTGCCGTCGTTGGGGTTGTTATATTACTGATGGTGGTGCAACGTTGCCTGTCACTATTAACACCCAAAGTTTGTTATTATTATATAACTGTGCAGTGTTATAATGTTTTATTGAACTTAATAAGACGATTAAAACAGCACAGCTTGGCATGTTATCAAGATTAGGCCTCTGTCCTGAAGACTTGCATGCTATTGGAACAGTACTGACACTGGAGACTCCTTCCAAGAATGTGAAATCAATATATTTACACATAGGGTCAATAATTAGTCTTATTCGGTTAATATTAGTCTACTAGGCTTGGATTATGTGAAGAGTATGGTCTTTGTCTTCCTATAGAAAGGACAGAATTCAGATGAGTGCATTAATGTAGATCTTTGATTTGCCTGTCACACAATATCAGACATGCTAAACGTATCATACCCACAAACTTAGACCAGATTGAGTACTCCCTTGATAAATATTTGTCAGTGGAAATGGTTGTGAGTGTAGAGATTATAAGGATATGAGTGATCTGTGCCATGACTGTGCCATCCGAGTCATACCATCAGAGCCATGAGCCCACGAAGGGCTGCGGCTTAGCGTCTCCGCCTCCCTTTCTGTCTTCCCCAATGGCCGCAGGGTCACGTGATGCGACACGCACTTTTCTCCGGGACTGAAGGGAGCTTTGGTTGGCATGGCAACTCTCAGTCCAATTGGTTTTCGGAGCCTGACGTGCATGCAGCGGCTCAACGAGTGAGAGTGTCGCTCAGTCTTTGGCGGATGGATGTGGTCATCCTGGATGCACAAATGAAATTGGTGTGTGTGTGCGTGTGTGTGTGTGTGTGTGTGCGTGTGTGTGTGCGTGTATGTGTGCGTGTGCGTGCGCGTGTGCGTGCGCGTGTGCGTGCGTGTGTGCGTGCGTGTGTGTGCGCGTGTGTGATATGTGAGAACTGCATGTCATATAAATGAGAAACAAGCAGATGGAGAATCTCCTTTGAACGTTCTTTTTTTTTTTTTTTTTTTTTTTGTAAGATGTGTAGTAATACTGTGTTTGAAAAGAGCAGTATTAGATTTCATATCATCATATACCTGCTGTGTTTCAACCGGAGATTAAGTAACACTGTGGCACAAGTAGGTATGCACCAACAAATCCATCCACAAATACATCAGTGCATTTATCACACTATTGTTTTACCATATGCTACAAAAGAGGATTCCGCTTGGAAGAATCCTTCCTGGGTAGGCAGGATGTTTGCCCTCCTGAGATATTCATAGCACACAATCGCTTTCATTTCTTAATTTCTGTATGTTTGAAGGATACCATAGGAACATGTGTGCTATTCCCACACCCAAACTTACAAATCTCTCACCAACAAGCAAATGCAAAGCATGTCCATGTCACTGTTAAGTGCTATGTGTGCTCACAATAAACAGTACCTCATGCTGTGTGTTAATAAGCGTAATCGCCAATACCACTCGTGTGCTCAGGTCAACCGACCTCGTGGTCTTTAATACTGATACTGTTTAAACACTGTAGAAATCACTGCAGAAGAGAAATTGACACGAATTTCAATCAGGTTTTTCTCTGTTGATGATGTTTTCTTTTAGCTAAACTGTAAATAAAATGCATGGGAGCACGAATGATGTACAGCATACACACAGTTACTGGCTGGATACAAGACAAAGAAAAATGTGTACTTGTGTACTTGAATGAAGAAATGTAAAGAGGGGAAATAATACTACCAAAATAATACGTAAGTATAGTCACACATGACAATGACTCACCCCTGCTTTCAGGACTCCAAAATGAACATATATACCGTATATGTATATGTACATCTGACATCTGACCACTGGGACATTACAGGTCCAGCAATATTGGTATTTACACAAAACATATTAAGAAATGTATGAATGTGGAGTGTTCAATATGCATCGTCTTCCAATGTCAGGCACATCCATACAGAGTCTCTATAGACAGCCATGCAGCCTGGTGATACACACACACACACATATGTATATACATATATATATATATATACATATATCTATAAACGTGTGTGTGTGTGTGTATAATATACATATATGTGTATATACAACAGAATTGTTACCCATTCTCTCAGTAAATATGATGTTCATTGCCTACAGAATATTTCCGCAAGCTTGTGGAGTCCATGCAAGTATTAGGATATGTTTTTAAAAAATAATAATAATAACGGCTATTGGAATAATATTGTAATCGCTAATGTAATAATACATTTACATTATGGCCTGGGAAGAATTTGAGTAAAACACCGAGTTCAACATTCCTACAAAACATCATGTGTCCGTTATTTTTCTTTTACTATTTTGCAGCTATAATGGAGCTAGCGCATGGAAGGTTGCATAGTCAGCACATTTCCATTGCGGTGTTCACTGGCATGATTTACTCAATCTGTGATTGGATGAAGTCGCAGGTGCTTTTCACTGTTCAGGAATTTCCCTTGCTTATTCACAAGCGACTGACAACCGACTCTTGTACTTTTTAAGTATATTTAAAGCATTAACAGAGCACCTTTACTATGTGCCTGCCAGCCACCATTTTCCACCTTGAACAAAAAGTCAAGCTGCTTAAAAAATTACAAATGAAAAAAAAAAAAAGTTGTGAGAGTGTTTCAATTTGTCATTTTTTTTAAAAATCCACGATTTAATGTATTGAAAGGTGTATTCAAGCTGTCCTTCACAGCTCAAATGAGACATTGAATACTAGTGCCACACACAATCAGATGCTACAATATAGTATGCTGTTTCTGTGATTTTATCATAAATGCCAGTAATAGTTTGATACCCAGTAATAATTAATATATTCATCTTTTTTTTTTGTTGAAATTCTACGTCAAGAGCAAATAACATGCCATCATTTTTTTTAAACTATCATCATGATGATTCTAATTTATTATAAGTGGTTAAGCAATTACCATCATCTAAAAATGTAATGTTGTCACGTGCCTATCTGCCAGTGTTATGTTGCGTGTGTGCGGTTTATAATCACCAAAAAAGCTCATTGAGTTGAGCAGCAGCATGTGTGGAATATATTTGTTCCTCAAACACAAAACCACTGCACCCATAATCATCTGACCTTTTAGAAATCTTCACCCGGTGTCTCTCTCTTCTTCGCACACACACACATACATACACACACATCTATCAGGCTGTACACAGGCAGCGCTCACTGTTTTTTTTTTTTTCTCTCCGTTCGTGCTCAGGTTCAGGGTTTCACAGTTTAAGCAGGAGCTCTGTGCATATCTCGTCAGCTATCGGGAGCGGCTGTAGTGTTGTGCGTGTTCTTGGCTTCTGGAGTGTTTTTTTTTTTTGGTATCAGATCACACACTCTTGAACACACCTGCTTTTCTTTTTTAGCTCTGTCGACTTTGTGAAAGCTGACCTAAAAACCAGCCAAAGCCGGGCATGATAAAACGGGGCTGCAGCCATGTTTCTGTCACCTAGCAGAGCTGGTGTAAGACACACAGAGGGGTGGTGGAGGGGACGTTGTGGGTCACAGTGTGCGGATTATACATGCACACTCACACACGGTGTTATCGTCCTTTGCACTGACCACAACCTTAGATGTCCTTCTGCCAATACATGGATGGATGGATGGATGGATGGATGGCCAATGAGCATGCTTGCCTCTGCAGTAGACAGCATGCATCTCTTTCTCTCTTCTGCTTTTTTTCTCAGCTGTTGCAGCACAGGCTGGATGAGGATTGCGTAGGCGGCCTCCACGCTCACATGTACATCAAAGCACATATGAATCGGCTCCAGCTTCACACAGCAGCTAATTTTAGACCGCTGTCAGAGCCAAAGCCTCATTTACTGCATTTAGCTCATCTATCATTACTTTATATAGCTCATTTATCATTTATTATGTTTATCATTGTTATTATTTGTTGGATATAGACATTCTAGATAATCATATTTTTTATTATTAAGTCAAAGTGTCTTCACTACTCCACTGTTGTAATGCAGTGATGTGAAATTATCCTGAACTACGAGAAGACGCTATGCATCTTGAACCTCATGGCCAGGCAGGTCAGTGTGCTACTTGTTAAACCAGTTCACTACTGTGTAGGACGTATAGTGGAGAAATTCCTCACCTGCTTACCTGAGCTGTAGTTGAGATCCCCGTTCAGCTGTTTTTGTGCATCATTACATCCTGATGCTGTACTTCTGTTGGGAGTTTTCTGTACTTGTGACTCACCTCCTGCTGTTTTGGATACACTAAAGATTTTCACATCCCAAAACCCAGGTTTATGCTCAGGTCTCCTGCTGTTCAGTGTGTGCCGAAGGTTTCTGCTCGCTATAACTATAAAGACTGTCCCATGCTCATTCCAGGACTCTTCACAATACACTCATAATGAACATCTTTTCAACACTCTTAGTACTTTTCGACTTGAAAGTAATAATTTATACTCCTGCTATGTGGTGGAGGAGATGATGGGTTCCCTTTCAAGTCTGGTTCCTCTCAAGGTTTCTACCTTATGTCACCTCAGGGACTTTTTTTTTTTGCCTCTATTACCTCTGGCTCAGTCATTAATGATCTAAATCTACAGATCATGGAAACTGACATCAATATTGTATGTTTTTTTTTTTGTGGTGTATTTAGTCTGTTTACTTTTTTTTTTGCCAGGGTCTGTATTTGTTTTTAACTCACTACGGGTAAGATACGGCTTTACAAATGTGGGGTTTCTAAGTAACAGAAGTGAAGTGATTGTGCTAGGGTGCAAAAGAATCTGACCTCAGCATTTTACTTGTGTTAAATGCTGATGAAACACACACTAGAGGCGGTGAACACACTTGCCCGGAGCAACCCTATCAGCGGCACCCAGTGTGCAGTTTGGGGGTTAAGTGCACTTCAGTTGTGTCATGTCGGCACATGACCACCCGGACACAAGACCGGTTCCGTAACCTGGAGCTCAGTGTCTTTATGTGTCAGAAGAGGCATGTTTCAGCCTTCTCTATTCCAGGTTAGTAGTCGTCATGTGATCGGTCTAACTGGTGGGTCGGAATTAAGTAAGACTATTTTAGGAAGGTAATTGTATAATAAATAAAAAGGATTATAGATTTCTGAATAAATAAAATTCAGAACCCTAAATTCAAATCTCAAAAATGCAGATTTTATATTAATTATAGAACCATGCAGGATTCCCAGATGAGAGGATACACTGTCAGAGGGTTAGCAATTTCAGTAGAACATAAAATAACAATTGCATGTAAGTTAGCAAAGCCTAATTAGCTGGAATGTAACACTTCTGCACTGGATATACGTATATACTTTTTGAGTATTTAATGCCTCAAAAAAAAGCTATTTGGGTAGAATATAAAAACTTTTTTTTGACCACTCTGAAAGCGTCTGCTTTTCCCTGGGAATCCTTCCCATTTAGCATAATTTCCATAATATCTGTAATTTTGCTATTTTAATTATTGAGACTTGTCTATGTATGTGCGAGTACGTGTGATTCTTCCCTGTTTCTGTCCCGATGGTGAGCTCTGCTCAGGTAAACGAGATTGTAGAGTAGACTCTGTTTAATCTCATTCATTCTCCTTTAATCTGTGGACTTTGTCACAGGGCCGCTTTAATAACTGCCCTAATGGAGTGGTGGACAGGGGGGATCAGATGCTCGGAGGCATGCAGGGCCACGACACACACTCCTGTGCACTTCTCCTCTGAATCCTTACACGCACCTATGGGTTCAGTCATGTGTTAAAGGGAATTTGTGGAACTGTGTGGATTTAGTGAACGTTGGTCAAGTGTAATGATGTTACACAGAAGTGGGTGTGCTTGGGTGTGGGTGGTCCTGTGAACAGTCTCATGGTCACATGATCAAACCAGTACACATTTTTCTAAATCTAGAGCATGTCTGACGGATTACAACTCGGTTTACTGATTAAATTGAGTCGAACGGTGATATTTGATTCGGCACTAACCAGCTCCTAGAAACAGAAGACGTAACAGTTAATTCCTAGTGAATATCCATTCATTTTAAACAACTCCTTAAAACGATTCAAAGCGACTCTTTTCTAAGAATCATTGCTATGCTTCTGGTCTGTCAAATTTGATTGACCTTTCTATGCAGGCGATTATTTCTTTAAGAACAGGCATGGGCGTCGCAACCATTAAACGTGAGTGGGACGAGACCCCCCCACATTTCATAATTGTTCGTTTGGACCTCCCCACGTTTAATATGAAATATGATTAGTTCACCCAGCGCTGTTTCTGTTGCTTCGGCGAAAGAATCCAGTTCACTTCATCGATAGGAGAAAACACATAATATTGAAGTTCACTCCGGATTTTCCGCATGTCAGTGAAGTGAATCTTCAGTACAGAGACAGTAAAGGTGCAGGTTAGAGGTCTGCACTGTGATTGGTTCCCGCGGGTCCCGACGCAAATCTCGCGGGAATGGGCGGTTTGTACTTATCTGCGGGCGGCTAAAACAAACACTGCAGGATTATAGACTATAGTCTAAAGGTAATTCCAAATAAATAAACTACAGAGAATGAGAATAGAATATGAAACTATCTTTATTTCATTTAAAAACTACATGAAATAAAGAAATAGGAGCGCTATTCCTGACAAGTGCGTCAAAAGCTGCAGGTCAGAAAAACGAAACAAACCCCATGAATCTCTTTATTAACATTCTAATATTAGGTTTAACGTTTTAACGCTTTAACACTTTGCCTTATTTACTGTAAGTAACAGCAGGCTGTTCTTGGTTGAT
>JAOVVF010000008.1:20403729-20419375 GCA_028565595.1 Duopalatinus emarginatus | reverse complement strand
TATTTTTCCAGATGTGTACAGGTGTAGTCTCTCTTTCCCAGGTGTGTACAGTTGTGTACTGTTCTTCAGATATGTACCAGCTTTTTCAAGTCTATTGTATTTTTCCAGATGTGTACAGGTGTAGTCTTTCTTTCCCAGGTGTGGACAGATGTGTACTGTCCTTCAGATATGTACCGCTTTTTCAGGTCTATTGTATTTTTCCAGATGTGTACAGGTGTAGTCTTTCTTTCCCAGGTGTGGACAGATGTGTACTGTGCTTCAGATATGTACCAGTTTTTTTTCGGTCTATTGTATTATTTTTTTTACATGTGTACAGGTGTGGTATGTCTTTCCCAGGTGTGGACAGATGTGTAGTATCTCCTTTTCAGGTGTGTGCAGCTGCATAGTATCTCTTTAGTTGTGTACAGTTAGGAGGTATGTTATCAATCATGTTTTGCTTCTTTTTTTTAGGTGTGTACAGCAATGTAGTATATATTCTTTAGGTGTTAGTACTTTTTGTGCGTATAGGTGAATATCTTTTTCCTAGGTGTGGACAGATGTGTCATCTCTTGTTCCGGTTTCTCTATGTCTGTTGATAGAGATTTTGAGCAGAACATTCAAATGTTTGTGTGCTTTGTGAGATAATTTGTATCTTGTGGTATAAAAGTTTTTGAGATGTTACATTTTCTCTTTGAAATCTTCTTTTTGCAGGCCGGTGTGTGGAATCCGTGGGAAAACACTTATTATCAACCTCCCTGGGAGCAAGAAAGGTTCACAGGTAAGGTGTGCATGTGTGTGAGAGAAAGAGTGAATGTACAAATGGGGGTTTCTTTTCCTCTTCAGTCATCTCAACTGTCTGTCTCTCTCTTTCTTTCTGCCAGCTTCCTTTCCATCTGTTTCTGCTTACAGATAAAGTTTCATCATTAATATAATCTCTTTTCCTTCATGAATCGGTTACAGTACCTCCACCCATCTGCTGCCATATTACCTTCAGTCCCTGGAGCAATTAAAGTTACAAGTGTAAGGACTATACACTCTGACTTTTATTAGACCCTACATGGTATGAAACTCAATGGAGTGTGAGAGATCAGGTTTGGCAGGACCCACTGCTTAATGGCTTTTCCATGTTATTGATTTCACTGACTTCATTGTACACCCTGACTGTCCAGGAATGCCGGCTCCTCTCTTCTGGAACATTCCGGCATGTTGTCTGCGAATCTGTGCGAGTTTCCTGGTTGCATGGTTTCAAATCAAAATCAACAGACAACAAAGGAAACAGGGTCACGAACGCAGTATGTTCATTTTGGAGAGCCTAATTCATACACAGGAAAGTTTACTGCTGAGTGAATAGGAGTTGGTCTACACAACTAATTATTCAGCATTCTGCTACTTCACACAACCAATCAGTATTCAGTACAGCAGGGTTCTACACAACTAATCAGTATTCACTATATTACTCTGCTGCACAACCAGTCAGTATTCCATATAGCATTGTCCTACACAAATACCCAGTATTCAATGTACTTATGTCCTGCACAAGAGGAAGACGACCTTTTATTGTCACAGTACAATTGCAAATATTTCTTTCTCCAATTATGTTTTAGCTTTTCAGTAAGCTAGGGTCAAAGATCAGGGTTAATAGCCATAATACAGCAATGCTGAACCAAAAAGGATTAAGATCCCTGCTTAAGGGGAACACATTCAGTATGGATTCAAATATCTGGTTCATTATTTGAACAGTTCCCCTATCACTACTGGGGTACTTATTGTGTCCATACATAGTGGCGTGACAAATGTGAAATATATTTTGCATGGCAAGCACAAAATAAAAGCCTCAAGAGCAGGTGGTTTGTCACATGGGTTAAAGTAGACGGTCAGATATGTAGCTCACGTGGTATGTCCCTAGTGCTCTGCTTTTCATTTTCTCCACAACTGAGCAGTATTTCAATATTGTTCTTCACAACCAATCAGTATTCACTATGGCACTATCCTGCACCCTGATCTGTATGATCCTGACATACCAATTAATATGCAGTATAGTAATGTCCTGTACAACCATTCAGTATTTAATACACCATTGTCCTGCACAACCAGTCACTAATATGTATCGTAATATCCTAACCAATATCCTATGTATCGTAATATCCTAACCAAGCAGTACTCAGTATACTGTTCCTGTGCACAACCATTTTGAATTAGATGTTCGGTATTCTGCATATAACGCGGCTGAGAATTCAAGCAGGAAAACACAGGACTTCCTGCTCGCTGTCGCCCTCCACGGGACATGTTCTCCAAAGCTCTGGGTTTTAGTCTCATCCTGCGATAATGCTCACCTTGATATGAAACGTGCAAAATATACGTTTAAAGCTGCTGCTGATTTGTTCCGATATGATTCACGGCTGTTTGTGTGTGATACAGTGTCATTCAGTGGTGAAGCAGTGGGCTCTGTGTGAGGCATTTGACCCACAGAGCTAAGCTTTTACCCCCTCTGATCTCTCTGATCCTCTCTGAG
Source organism: Duopalatinus emarginatus (assembly GCA_028565595.1). Taxonomy (NCBI): domain Eukaryota; kingdom Metazoa; phylum Chordata; class Actinopteri; order Siluriformes; family Pimelodidae; genus Duopalatinus; species Duopalatinus emarginatus. The sequence goes on along the minus strand of JAOVVF010000008.1, from coordinate 20,416,884 downwards.
GCTGTTACATGCTGAACCCAGCTGAGTGTGGCAGCGCTCTGACTCCCCACCCCACCCATTACTGTTCTGCTGCATCTCTCTTTCTGTCTCTTTTTCTCTCTCTTTCTCTTTCTGGTGAATTGATGCATACATCAGTGCATCTCACATGTGCCACATTCATATTTGACATATAATCTTGATGCCATACAAACTCTCCTTGTGCCAAAATATAGACTCAGGTCTCTAGTTTGCGTATTTTATTTCTTGTATACCACAGCAGGTTACCAGGGAGTTGAGTGTTTAAGTTATTAATGAATGACATCATACATTTTTACCCATTTATGCTTACATTTAATATTGTGGAACATCCATTAGATAAGTTAGTTAACACTTATGCTATAGCAGCTATAAAGAGGCTTTCACCAGCCTCTTCTTTTCCACTTTTTTATGGTTAAAAAAAAAGGAAATAGTGCTTGGCATGTTGCAGAGTAACCAGAGAATACAAAGTCTGTTAACAGGTTACAGGTGTGTAGTATCTCTTCTTCAGGTCTATGGTACTTTTTTCCAAGTGTGTATCTTGTTCCCAGGTGTGGGCAGATGTGTAGTATCTCTTCTTCAGATCTATAGTATTTGTTTCAGGTGTGTACAGGTGAAAAGTGTCTTCTATCCAGGTGTAGACAGATGTGTAGTATCTCTTCTTCAGGTCTATAGTATTAGTTTCAGGTGTGTACAGGTGAAAAGTGTCTTTTTTTCCAGGTGTAGACAGATGTGTAGAATCTCTTCTTCAGATCTATAGTACTTTTTTTTCAAGTGTGTATCTCATTCCCAGGTGTGGGCAGATGTGTAGTATCTCTTCTTCAGGTCTATAGTATTTGTTTCAGGTGTGTACAGGTGAATAGTGTCTTCTATCCAGGTGTAGACAGATGTGTAGTATCTCTTCTTCAGATCTATAGTACTTTTTTCCAAGTGTGTATCTTGTTCCCAGGTGTGGGCAGATGTGTAGTATCTCTTCTTCAGATCTACAGTATTAGTTTCAGGTGTGTACAGGTGAAAAGTGTCTTTTTTCCAGGCGTAGACAGATGTGTAGTATCTCTTCTTCAGATCTATAGTTTTTGTTTCAGGTGTGTACAGGTGAAAAGTGTCTTTTTTCCAGGTGTAGACAGATGTGTAGTATCTCTTCTTCAGGTCTATAGTATTAGTTTCAGGTGTGTACAGGTGTGTACAGGTGTGTACAGGTGAAAAGTGTCTTTTTTTCCAGGCGTAGACAGATGTGTAGTATCTCTTCTTCAGATCTATAGTTTTTGTTTCAGGTGTGTACAGGTGAAAAGTGTCTTTTTTCCAGGTGTGGGCAGATGTGTAGTATCTCTTCTTCAGATCTATAGTATTTGTTTCAGGTGTGTACAGGTGAAAAGTGTCTTTTTTCCAGGCGTAGACAGATGTGTAGTATCTCTTCTTCAGATCTATAGTACTTTTTTTTCAAGTGTGTATCTCATTCCCAGGTGTGGGCAGATGTGTAGTATCTCTTCTTCAGATCTATAGTACTTTTTTCCAAGTGTGTATCTCGTTCCCAGGTGTGGGCAGATGTGTAGTATCTCTTCTTCAGATCTATAGTTTTTGTTTCAGGTGTGTACAGGGGAAAAGTGTCTTCTATCCAGGTGTAGACAGATGTGTAGTATCTCTTCTTCAGGTCTATAGTACTTTTTTCCAAGCGTGTATCTCATTCCCAGCTGTGAGCAGATGTGTAGTATGTTATGTATATGTGTAGTCTTCTTCAGGTCTATAGTACTTTTTTTCAGGAACTAAAACCCCTTCTATAAAGTTAAAATTAAATTCAGTATAATTTTATTTCTATAGCGTGTAACAATGGACTTCGTCCTAAAACAGCATGACAAAGATATAAAATCTGGATTTTAAAATTATATAAATTGTATCTCCATTCATATAAATGTTCTTAAAATTTAAATTAATTAAAAAATTATTTAGTAATTAAAATCTGCATGTATTGAGTCCTTATGGTTAGAAAAAGTGCATTAGCAGAGCCTGACAGAGCAAAATGAATAAAACCTTATGACCGATCAGAGACAAACACTGTAGTATAACTAACTCACTTTTCTGCAGTGAGGTGTTCATGTTGCTGCTGTTTTAAATCAAGCAGCTTATTATTTAGTCACGTTATTTGATCAACACAACAGTGAAGTACAGCTGATAAATGTCAAGTCGTGTTTCCTTAATGTGCCCAAAATCCATAATTAATCCATAAATTATAGATGCTACATGGCTGTTGGGTTGGAAACAAAATGATTTAGGCAAGTTACTGAGCCAGGAGAACAGACTGTCTCTTCTCTTCTTCTCTTCATCCGCTTGATCTCATCATCAATTTTGTTTCTTCTCCTGCTCTTCCTCTTTCCCCCACAGGAGTGTTTCCAGTTTATCCTTCCTGCTCTTCCTCACGCCATAGACCTGCTGCGCGAGGCTGTGGTCAAGGTGAAGGAAGCAGCCAATGAGCTGGAGGATCTGCCCTCACCTCCGCCCCCACTGTCCCCGCCTCCTTCCTCGAGCCCCGCCCACCGCCAAACTGAGGACAAGGGAGTGCAGTGTGAGGAGGAAGAGGAGGAGAAGAAGGACAGCGGCGTGGCCTCGGCTGAGGACAGCTCCTCCTCCCACATCACTGCCGCCTCTATCGCTGCCAAGGTAAGCAGTCATGGTCAAACGAGGAGGCGGGTTATGTTTTATAAAATGTCACCGTATTCAAATATTAGATTCCTGCAGACTGTCTAACGTCCAAGAAACTAGGACTAAGAATAGGAGTAAAATTTGTGTGCTATTTATGTGTGTGGGTTTTTTTTTTTTCTTTTAAAATTGAATAATATTTTTCACTCAAATATCATATGACTATGCTTGAAGACATTTTTTTTTTTACATTTGCTGAGATGCTGCCAGGAAACAAAACCCTCTGAAAAGCTGTGCTGAGTTTGAAAGATTTATCTGCAGAAATAAAACACTTCAAGCTGATTTTTTTTTTTTTGCATAATCAGCTGCTTCCTATTAGAGCTTGTACATGTTGTTAAAAAGATATCTTTTGACAAGGATATCACAGTATCAGCAATATCACAGAAAAATGTATTGCGCTATAATTGATCGCAATGATGATATTATACCATCATATTGTCCCTACCTGCCAACATCTATGTAGCCCATATGGTCTCAGCACAGGGGTGTGTTTTAAAAATCCACCAGCTGAAGTACCTTCTACAGTCAGGAAAATATCTACCATTTCATTCATTCATTCATTCATTCATTCATTTAAGGCATTAGGTCTTTTCCCTTCTGAGTTTTCCATTATCATTCCTAACAATATACGAGCAGGAGTGAAAATTGGTCAGCAAGGCAGAATTTTTTTTTTATTGATTTTTTTTATAATGCATTTTTATTCGACATAACCTCCCTGCTTATCAATACACTTTTGTCCATCTGTCAACAAACTTTCGTTTTTTCTCATAAAAAATGTTTTAGACTGAGCTGCGAGCCACAAATGCACCTCTGTCTTCACTTCTTCATGCCCTTTGAGGGGGCCAAGATCAGGGGTATAATGAGGATGCTTTAACACCTCAAAACAAAGTTTGTTTAAGAGAGTGTTGACAGTATCGGCACCGTTGTGCAGACACAACACAACACCCTTGGATAGCAGTTCTCTGTGTTTCGTGTGAAATTTTGGCCTCGGCTCTTCGGTGAGCGTCTCACTGTAATGAACACCATTGATTGTTGAACCTTTCTCACTGCTCTTCTTTCATGCAAATCACAAGTGGGGCAGACAATTTTTTCTTGCATTGCAGTCACAAATGAACTGACGTAACACATTCAAACCTGCACAGCGGTGACTGGGGAGACAGTGACCTAGTACAGAAAGCATTGAAAAGACAGTGTTGCGTGTAACTGGAGTGCAGATCATTTTCGATTCAGGAAAAAGATCGCTGACATTTGTTACGTTTGTTTTAGGTTTTTGAGCTTCAGGGTTAGACATAAAAATTTCCTAAGAACTGTGTTGAATAACTGTCATCGTATTACACCGATTTATTTACAGCCACATTCAGCAGCTGTGTCCTTTGTTTTATATAACCCCCATTTGTTTAAACCATATCATGAAATGAATTCATCCTCATTATGTTATTGCATGTTTGTTTTTTCACTTTCTGTGCGTGTGCGTGTTGCTGTGACCAGACCATCTCCATCCACAGCTTCATTTTACCATCACGCCTTCCACCAATTGACAGGTATGCTTAGCCAGTCAGCATTCAGTCCACCTATATGCACTTTTTCCTGTCTAAAATGTAGTGAAACGCTGAAAACCGGCTGTCTGTGTTATTAAAGGTACAGTAAATAGAGTGTAATTCATCTTCCTTTCACTCTTTCTTACTCTCTGTGTTAGATTCCAGACTCCATCATCTCACGGGGTGTTCAGGTCCTACCCCGAGACACGGCATCTCTCAGCACCACGCCGTCCGAGTCTCCACGAGCTCAAGCCACCTCCCGCCTCTCCACTGCCTCCTGCCCAACACCCAAGGTAAGAACCACAGCCACGTTTACTTCCCGCTTCCCGTCCACACTCGCTTCCTGCTTTCTGTTCCCACCACATCCTATAAAACCTGCTGTCTGCTTTGTAGCCACTTGCAACTGCTCACACAACCCTGCTTAAGCACCCTACTTCATTAGATGCTTCTGCGTTTGTGTGTATATATGTGTGCACAAACAAGGGTGGATACAATGCAGCCAGTTTTGACATTTAACACATTAAAGAAGTCAGGGATGGCAGGTGGTGGCATTGACACATAGAGTGAAATTGAATACGCTGAGCTGTCAGTTCATTTAGATTGACTTTAAACCTAAGAACGCTGAGAAAGCGAGAGCCAATAAAAAATGAGGGCAAGTTGTCAATCTATTCTAAAACTGAAATTGAGGAAATGATTTTACATTAGTGTTCATGTCTCTGGTCAAAGTGTGCATCGATAGCGAGCACTTTTAGAGTGTGTGGACCATACGGGCAGCTGTGTGCAGATGTGTATGCAACAATACAACTACCCTTGTATAGCAGTCCTCTGTGTTGTGTTTGAATTTTAGTCTTCAGCTCTTCAGTGAGCATCTCCCTGTAATAAACTCTGTAGATTGTTGTTTTTGTTTTGTGCAAATCACAAGTAGGGAAGCCATTTTTTTTCTTGCACTGCAGTCACAAATGAACCGATGTAACATGTTGAAACCTGCACAGCAGTGACTGGGGAAAAAGTGACCTAGTACGGAAAGCGTGTATAACACAGCACAGGCGACTAATGTTTTAGTATGACTGGAGTGTGAATTATTTTTCACTCACCCTTTTATAAGCAAAAAACTCATCGAGTGACAATGCTGAAGCACTTTCCGCTCAAGAACACACCATATTGTGGAAGAAATAGTGATTTTACCTTTATTTACCTTATTTTCTTAATGGCATAACATGTAGTTTAATTCATCCATATAGCAAAGTGAAACTCCTTTATAACCCATGCTTTGTTGCACTTTATCAGCCATAAAAGTTACATATATACACATACTTTAACGTTATTCTTGTGTGTATTGTGTGTCCTGTATGGAGAAATTACATGAAAGCACATGAAGACTTATTGCATATTTAGCGTGAACAACATAGAAATGGAGAAATGGAAGTAGGGAGCTAATGATTGCACATTACCCATGCAAATAAAAAAAAAATATTGGGTATGCTTATTGCTTTAGTTTAATTGAATACTGCACACTGATTAGAAACATATTACATATAATCGCTCTTTGGCAGTAACCTCATATCTCCGTATTAACCATAACATTAAAACCACTGATAGATGAAGGGTTGACTCGTATGAAGATACGAGGTTTCTGTGTGACAGTGATGATATGCGATTAGCTCATATATTTGCATGGGACAAGGCTTTGTGAAGATGATTTATGTGCGAAATTTAGGCATTATTGCAAACAAGGAAGTCAAAGAACAAAAGATTTGTTTGGGGAAACACTGAGCTACACACCAATAGGTGGAGCAGGAGTGCCATGTCAGAGACAGAACAGATGTTATGGCAAAGGAAAACCGTCTACATTAATGTGTCTTATTTGACAAAAAACATAAGCATGTGTTATATGCGTATTCTGGTGTATAATATAATCAAGTATATAATAATAATAATTATAATTGTATATAATGTAATTAAGTAAAGCATTATAATCCTATATATGGATATACTGTACATTATAAATCTCTCTCTTCCAAGCGCTAGCACTGTATGATTTTCTGCCCAATGATGTCGCATCTCATTAAAGAATTCTTTGATAGTGAATTTACATTTATCTCAGCAGCCATAATGTAAGGTTCTCACCAGACAATTTACAACCAAAAGCATAACAACCAAAGACAGCTATAGACAAAGTTAGATTGGGTCAGAAACACTAACTTTTAATGTCTATGAATGAGGCCAGCTCTCCCCTGTTCATCTAAAAGCCATCAGTAGGAGTATAGGGTAAATGTTGACACTGTCAAACTGCCACTGTTTCTGCTTCCATCCATTAAACTCTTGGCAAACCACATACCAGATCTCCTATCCTCCAATACCACATCTCCTATCATATGACAGCTAGCAGCAGTGGAGGGTGAAGGTGCAAGTGCTTCGACCAAGACAAGTAAAGCCGCCCAACCACATCTGTTTAAACTGCTGCTCATGCAGTGCCACTCAGGAAAGTCTGCCCAATTCTGCACACATGATCTCACAGACAGGCATGATCGGTTAATGTCGCTGTAACTGCCAGGGGACAGACAGTATACCATTTCTGCCATGCATGTTTAAATCAATTGAAGTCCCTCCACAGACATCTTTGTCATCATCAGGATTCAAACTATAAAAAAATATAAAAACATTTTGCTGCTGTGCCACTTGGGAGCACTGTTGTGTCTTTGAGCAAGGCCATTACCCTTTGTCTGCAAAGCTCAATTAGAAGTTCTTTGGTTAAAGGCTTCTGTCAAATGAATAAATGTAAAGGATTACATAAAACACAGGACAGATACAGAAGGGTGTGAACTCATTTCTTGTGAGTCTAAATAGAAAAATACCAGAAGCCGGTCCGGGTGATCAAACAGAGGATCCTCCAGTCACAAGTCTACAGCTCCGCTCCACAATAATCAAGCTATGTGCTACTAAGTTGATCATGAAATCACAGGCAACTTTATCACATTTTTGAGTCTTTGTTCTGTCAAATTAAAGAAAACTTGACCCCAGTTTAAGAGATAACGCTTTACACTTTACACTGCAACATAAATAATCTTAGCAAGTAAAAAAAAAAAAAAAAATCTAGTATTACCTATAATAAGATTACACTAAACCAAATATACGATTATTGAATCTGATTCCGGACATCTTTACTAACATTGAGCTTGAAATAGAAATTATTTTATTGACTGATATGTTTGCTAAGTTTAAATTACATATTTTATTTCAATAGGAAAGGTGTCTAATTTTTGCAGTATACATGTAGTTTAGCGTTTTATCCATGAAAACCTTCTGGATAAGCCGTGTCTCCTATTGATGGATGTTGTCTCTGCCAGTGTCCGCAATGTTAGGCGCAATGTTAAAATGTAAGCAAAATATTCATGCTAATTAACATCCTCATATCTGACATTAAGGAAATGTTATCACACAGTCTGTTATAAAATCAGTTTTTATCCCCTCCATCTGCTACAGTGTAATAAAGCCATTATTACACTGTTAATTGACTGCTTTTGTATTTCTAAAGTTTTCCCCTCTGAGTGCTTTGCGTTCAGAGTTGGATGAGTGGAGTTCATGATCAGTACAGTGTATTAAAGGGCTCAGAGATATGAGATTGGATGTGTGTGTGTGTGTGTGTGTGTGTGTGTGTGTGTGTGTTCCCACTGAGCAGTTACAAACTTGTGTGTTAATGTCGGGGGGGAGAAAGGACTGATGTAGCGTGGGTTGCCAGTAAAAGACGTGCAGAACTGCACTGCATTTATTATTTCAGCATGTGGCAAAATTACAGTAACATTTCAGTGGCTTAAGCCTGAATTGTTGTTATTTAATGCTTTTTTTTTTAATATAAGGGAGTTTTTGCTCTACTCATTTTTAAAATCTAAATAATAAAGGCAGAAAATCAATAAAACCTATTCAAAAAATATAATAAAAGGGATATATGTATGAAAATGGTATTATACAATATTAATTAAAATTGATTCCATTACATATCAATTTCTGTTGTGCATTATGAATTGTTAACATGGTGAACTATAAGCAATGACTTTATTCTTGTGAGAAATGTTGTGCTGTAAATTCTGTAGGTTTAATAATAATAATAATAATTTTTGAACATAAAAAAATAATACCTATAAATTGTTATAATGCATATTATTAAACATGTTATAAATCTGTTATGAAAAGATGGTGAGTTCTAGTAATGTAGAAAATATTAAAAAGAAAAGGAAAACTCTGAATCTTGAAAAAGGACAGGTCTCTATGTATCTGTATCTAAACACAAAGCAGTGTATTGACACCTTGTTAGTAAAATCTACTTGTAATGCATTACATTAACAATGCATAATATACTGTGCTATAAATTGCAATGCATTTTCATTAATTATTCTAACAATATATTATTATAGATATATTATATAGATATAATGCGTTATGAAATTTCAGAATGTTTTATTGTGGTGTGGGTTTATTACATTGTCTTTCTAATGTTGGCATTATATTGTTTTCAGCCAGCGCTCACTCATAAATATGTCAGAAATCCAGTTTACTGCGGTTTATATACCGAATTCGACACTGATTTTAATAAGGCGAACGTTCCTGCAGTGGAAAATGTGTCTGTAGACGCAAATGCATGCTTATATTCTCTCACGATATTTATCTACCCGTGTATTTTGCACACAGCTCTTTGCATAATTTGTTTTTCACACAGTCCGTTCTCATCTCTCTCACATCATCTCTATATCCACACACCAACTCTTACACCTCACACAGGCTGTTTTTTGGGGAATGTTTTAGAAGTATTTTTGCATTGTTAAAAGAGTTATAAACTTTTCTGTTTAGGTTATATATAAATCTCCTGCCCTTCCCTTGTTTCAGTGTGCCACAATCTGAACATTTGGCCTGTATGTATCTGAGCTTCATCCTTGCATATGATGTAATATAAGTGGGAGAAGGGTGTGAACTCATTTCTTGTGAGTCTAAATAGAAAAATACCAGAAGCCGGTCCGGGTGATCAAACAGAGGATCCTCCAGTCACAAGTCTACAGCTCCGCTCCACAATAATCAAGCTATGTGCTACTAAGTTGATCATGAAATCACAGGCAACTTTATCACATTTTTGAGTCTTTGTTCTGTCAAATTAAAGAAAACTTGACCCCAGTTTAAGAGATAACGCTTTACACTTTACACTGCAACATAAATAATCTTAGCAAGTAAAAAAAAAAAAAAAAATCTAGTATTACCTATAATAAGATTACACTAAACCAAATATACGATTATTGAATCTGATTCCGGACATCTTTACTAACATTGAGCTTGAAATAGAAATTATTTTATTGACTGATATGTTTGCTAAGTTTAAATTACATATTTTATTTCAATAGGAAAGGTGTCTAATTTTTGCAGTATACATGTAGTTTAGCGTTTTATCCATGAAAGCCTTCTGGATAAGCCGTGTCTCCTATTGATGGATGTTGTCTCTGCCAGTGTCCTCCATGGGTACCTTTTCAGTGACTTATACTATACTATACTATACCATTAGTCTATAAATTATGTCTTTTTTAGGTATTTAATACTGGCCTCAACTGGCATTATAGTGTTTCAGTGTAATAACAATCCAGAAACAACTTCAGCATGACATATTGTGGACATATTAATCTCTCAGATGGTGGCGCTGGATATCAAGCAAGGAAATGGGTTCGAATCCAAGGTCAGACTTTTGCTGTTTGTTGTTTTGCAAACTCCAACCCACGTGCGTAACTCTCGCATTACAGCACACGTGCATAGCATTTGAATCTGTAGTTATGTCTGGACACCTGAATACCAACGCACAAGTTAGGTATTACGCATCACTCATATGCTTTTTAACCTTATCCAAAACTGGTCTCTCATAGTAACCTCCACTCTTCTGGGAAGGCTATCCACAAGATCTGAAATTTGAATATGACCCAATATGCACATCCGGCATCCATCACTATTTCTGATGTGACTTGAGTGTGTGTGGATAAATAGATAAATGAATCGAGAGAGAGCGAAAAAGAGAGTGTGTATGTGTGTGTGTATGTGTGTGTGTGTGTGGAGGTGTAGTTATGGTTTACTGTGTCTAAAGGAATCCTCACCTACAGTCCAGAAATACACATAGAGAGAGTAAGAGAAAAAGATATGCTGATGTTATAAAGAGAAGCTGGCATCACTATAGTTTCCTTAACTGTTTTCTTCCTAACGTGTATCCCACATGGCTGGTGTCTCATGCTTCTTTTTCTTAGGAGAGCTATGAAGGTAATACAGTCTGTCTTACCAATGTTAATCCATGGTCAAATCATCATATGTGTGTCTCACATGACATCATTAATCCACACACACTAATATACAAAAAGCAGAGTTTAGAAATGAGATTAACAATTTGAGTTTTAACACAGAACTTCATTTCATCATCCACAGCTCTGCCAAACTGTTCTTTCGGTTAATTGTACTTGGGCATGGACTCCACGAGATTGTGGAAATATTCTGCGTTCAATGAACATCAGAACGCTCCACCATCTCTTGTAATCTGAGGTGTAGGATTTCTGGGTTTCACGGCGCTTTGCATGGCATCCCAGATGTGTTCGATCAACCCTATTATTAAACAACCCTATATTATTATGGAGCCATCCAGGGCCGGCCCAAGCCTTTATGGGGCCCTAAGCAGATTTTCATTTGTGGCCCCCCATACCCCCTCCAACCCCCTTTGCATATTGCTCAATTACCTTTCTCCCTGCAATCATTTGTTGCTACATTTCGTATGAAAAAAAAATGATATATGAATACTGAGCTACACATGAAGTGAAATGTACTCGAACGTGTGATGTGTACAGACACATGAATGAAGTAGCAGTAGACGTGTGCATAGCAGTGAAGTGCCTGTGCAGTTTCTATCAATTCGGCCAAATACCCATCCATCCATTCATCTGTCCAGCCATCCATCCTTCCCTCCACACATCCATTCAGCCATTCTTTTCTCCATCCATCAATTCTTTCATCCATCCACCCATCAATCCTTTTACCTATTCATCCGTCTGTTACTTTTTTCATCCATGTGTACAATCCCAAAACTACACCACAGTTCAAATTCTGTTTTGGCATTACATGCATGCGTGTGTGTGTGTGTGTGTGCGTGCGTGTACGTGCGTGTGTGTGTGTGTGTGTGCGCACGTGTGTGTGCGCGTGTGCGTGTGTGCGTGCGCGTGTGTGTGTGTGAAGTGCTAGCAGGCATGCAGTCACACTCTTAACAGGAGTACTTTCTCAGTGAGCTGTGTGGTTGAGTAAGGTGTGTGTGTGTGTGTGTGTTCTCATTATTTTATTGCACATTCCATCTCTCCCTTTCCCTTTACACTCTCTTACTTCATTTTATTTCTTGCTATCGTTCATCTGCTCACTTGCTTGGATGGAGAAAGAGAGAGAAAAAGATGGAGCAGAAGAATGGATAAAAATTACGGAGAGAGAGAGAGAGAGAGAGAGAGACTCCCTCTCTATTTCCCTCCTCCCTCTTTCTCTGCCTCTGTCCAATCTTCATCTATTCTTGTGCTCCTACTCTCCTCCTCTCTCCTTTCTCGGCTCTCTCTTCCTCTCTCACACACACTCTGTCAGATTGTCCATAACAGTGTGACTGAGCTCGTTCTGTAGAAGATGGTAAGTCCGTTATTTTTCCACACATTGGGTTTATTTTCCTGTGTGGGTGTGTTTATACGTGTGTGTGTGTACACGTGTATGTGTGTGTGTTTATATGCACTGTATATGTACATTTTCTCTTAAAAAACATATTAAATGTACAAGATATTAGCCTTCTTTTTTATCTATAGGTGCGCATGTTTGTATGCTAATTTATGTGCCTGTGTGCGAGTGCGCGCATGTATGAGCATATACGCGAGTGTGTCATGCTGCCACTTGGTTTCTGCAGAGGGTGGATGGAGTGTTATGTAAAGGCAGATTATTGTATTTGTATTTCTTTTTCTGTTTATCATGTTTCATAGTCTCTTCCTTGGTCCTGAAGGCACCTAACGATGTTCTTATGTAATTTTTTCTTGTGACTCCTGATATGATATTTAATGCTTAAATCCAAATGAGAGCATAAAAAAGTAGTAATCCAGTCAAGTTTAATATGTACAAATCAGAACCCCAACAGTGCCATTTACAGTTGAGTGTAAAAATAATGTGCCTCCTGTTATGATTTCTAGTTCGAAAAGAAAAACGTTGCTCAATATAACAAGTCTGCTAAAGGAAAAAAAGAACTCTTCTATTAATATACATACAGTATAAAATACACTATCATGCAAAAGTCTTGGGCATCCTATTTTTATTACAGATTTTTATTTAATGAATTCTGCATTGAGTCAGTACCAAAACATTTTAAATTTCAAACATTACTATAAAAACATATTAAAAAATACAGAGAAATGTTTGCATGTCAATAAAGAAAGCAATTAAAACAAAACAGAATAAAGGCTCCTGAATGTTTGCATGCATAAAGAAGCAGGTGTGCCAGTCAAACCCTTCAGAAGATTTGTGCCAGATTCTCCTTTTTAAGTTGTATAAACTGTACCTGTGACTGCTCTGTTTAATTTTAAAAAAGGAAAGGCTACACTTTCTTTAGTTTATTATAGTTTACTTCACACTGTGGTATTTTTCTTTGAAGCAGAAAAAAAACGTTATCATTATATTACATTTGTTTTGCATATGCCTAATATTTTTACACAGTACTGTATAGTTATATATACATACAATATACAACATGTAGGGCCAAAGGTAGTTATGCAGACAAATTGTGTACAAGTACAAGTTGTGTGTGTGTGTGTATGTATATATATATATATATATATATATATATATATATGTGTGTGTGTGTGTGTGTGTGTGTGTGTGTGTGTGT
>JAOVVF010000008.1:20390578-20403213 GCA_028565595.1 Duopalatinus emarginatus | reverse complement strand
TATATATATATATATATATATATATATATGTGTGTGTGTGTGTGTGTGTGTGTGTGTGTGTATGCGTGTGTGTATGTGTGTGTATGTGTGTATGCACTTAGCTGTAATTTAGTTGTCTAGTCTATCAGCCTTTTTAATAAAACTCAAAATGCTTTGGTGTTTCTATGCCGTTTTTATAAAATCAGAATGTGTCACTGTGATTGGCCAAATGACTGGTTGCCATAATGTTGATTAATTAGTAAAACTCACCATTTTACTAACGATTTACCAAACTCACCTTCTAGCTAAGATCGTTCAACCCGTCTTTTCTTTTTCACACCAGAATTTATTTGATTACTACTGTATAAAGATTTCCACTAGATCAGACTCTATTTTAGACGTATTTAATTGTAATTTATGACTGTCTTTGGCCTAGCTGTCAAAGGTCCCGTAACTAACATGATTGAATAGTGACAACAGTTAACTTTTAATGCTCAACCATTAAGGATTAGTTCATGGCTATAAATAAGACTAATCAATTTGAGGGCTACACAGCATAATGGTGCAGTGGGTAGTGCTGTCATCTCCCAGCAAGATTAGATTCTTGCTGGATGGCCAGGCTTTTTTCTTCCATGTCTGTGTGGGTTTCCTCTGGGAGCTCGGCTTTCCTCTTACAGTCCAAAAAACATGCACTGAGGCGAATTGGAGATACTAAATTGCTCTTAGGTCTGAGTTTGTGTGTACTAATGTGTTTGTCTGCTCTGCGATGGACTGTCCAGGCTGTTTCCCTGCCTTCCACTTATTGAGATGATATGATCCAGAAGTAGGAGAAGTGACTTAGAGAATAAGGTCTATTTTTTAAGGGTTTGTTTTCTTAGTGGCACTTTACATTACCAATGTCAACTAGTTCCACAGACATCTGTGGAGAATAATCACATACTTCCCTGTCAATGTATTACTATTCTTGTCTTTTTTTTTTTGTTGTTAAATATTTAATTATTTCACTAATCATACTAATCAGAAATTAAGAAAAAAATAATTACGCTGGCGTGTAAAAACTCAGCCCTTTCTGAACTAATGTCTATTTCTGTCACTAATCTCTTCAATGTTCAATGAGCTTCCTTCAGCTGCAGATTTAAATAAATGCCTGTGACTTGATGAGCCGAGAATCTGAGCAGCAGCTCTGCTACAGTGTTTTCCACTGTCTCAGGTTTGCCCCATTAAAACACTTTGCTCGGTCCTATATCTGGACCATTATACCTGCGAGTAAACTCTATTCATCATTCAGCTACAGGTTGTTGGTGTTTACCTGGCAGTTCCGAAAGGAATTCCTTTCAGCGAGTCACTGAGACTAAACAGAATGTGAGCGTGGCCTGAACTGTTTCAAATCTCAGCAAGTAACATTTGGTGATCAGTGATTTTTTTTTTTTTTTTTTTTTCAGAGGAAGAAGGTAGCAACTGTTTGAGCCGGTTCCAGCTGAACAGCTTGCTTGTGAGCAGTTGAGCTGACAGTCAGTAGTGTGTGCGTGTGTGTGTGTGTGTGTGTGTGTGTGTGTGTGTGTGTGTGTGTGTGTGGTGTAAAAGTTCTGAAGCATTTTTACAGATCTGGGTGACAAACGTCCTACTCGGTTATGCTTCTCTTTGGATTTATGGTGGCTTTATGATGGCTTTTAGGGACAAGTCAGTGTGTACCATGTGCATTTGTTCCGTCTTGTTCTTGAGATCTCAACATCATGACTATTTTCTTGTTGCAAGATTTTTAGAGTTGTTATATTTTTATTGAAATTACGAAACAGTTAGGAATAAAGTGCTTTCCTTGTTGTATGGGTTGTTCCAAGCTAAAACCGACCCTTTAAAGGGTGTTACGACTATTTGAGCCATTATTTAGATGTCCTCTTATCAACTTGCAACACTCAGGACTACTGCACAGTATTATGTAATTCTCATGTACTGATGCTTGTATAAGCCCTATAATACCATGACCTGTACAGGAACTGGATGTGTGTGTAATATCTATAACAGAAGCCTCTTTGAAGAGGCTGATGTTATTGGTGTGTGTGAGTCATTTTTGCATGTAGGTCAGACATAGCCGTAGGTCTTTTGATCCAGATTAGCCTTCTTTAGTCCAGGTGGTTTACATACTCTGAGTCACTAACGTTCAGGCTTTAAGTTGATATAGTTAGTCATCCTAGTACCACTGCTTAAGCTATTGAACCTAAATCCTGCACACCGTGTTTCCTTCTGATGTGTGAGTTAAGCACGGTTCAGCTTGCAGAGGGTTAATTTGCCCGGTCTATAAATACAAATTGATTTCAAACTACATGTTTAATTTATACATCACTACTGTCTGTGTGTGTTTGGGTCATAATAGCTATATTGATTTATTGTACATATTATTCTTAGTGTTCATTTTATTAATGTGATTTGAATTTAGTGTTTCCATACTTACCTTTCACATAAATCAGTGGTTTGAGTTAAGTAACCTGTTTATTTGGAATTTTCTGATAGAGGTCTCTGCTTACAATGGTGGAAATGCAATAAACATAACTATTCATGCAGTAATATGAATAATATTAGTAACAGACATTTAGATTTCAGTGGTTTGCATTAGTATCTACACAGTGATATGTAATCTATTTAGTTTGTTTGTCTATATAAACCAATCAGCCATAACATCAAAACCACAAAACGGTGGTGGCGATAAGTGCCATAGGCAGCAAGTAAACAGTCGGTTCTCAACACTGGGAAAATGGGCAGGAAAGCGGGCAAGTGTAAGGATCTGAATGACTTTGACAAGGGCCAAATTATGATGGCAAAATGTCTTGGTCCGAGCCTCTCCAAAACGACAGGTTTTGTGTAGTTTTCCTGTTATGCAGTGCTTAGTACCTACTAAAAGTCGTTTACAGAAGGACAACTGGTCAAGGGTGGCTGAAGCTGACTAATGTACATGGGAGGTGAAGGCTAGCCAGTCTGGTCCAATTCCACAGAAGATCCACACACAGAGCTGTCTCTGGATTTGCACTGAGGTGCTGAACACTGTTCTTCCTAAAGATCTTTAATTATTTGGTGTTTTGATAATGATGGTGGTGGAGATGCTAACACATGGTTCCAAAATCTCTCAAAGTTGTTGATCTCTCAGTTGATATCTGATGCATGTGAAGCCATAGCCTATGATTCACTTCATTTTAATACTCATAAAACAATTCAGTGAGCCCTGTGCCCTGTAGATGTGTGTGGACTCATCCTGGTAGCCACCACACCAGTCAGAATGTTAAAGGATAAATGTGATCAGTCAGAGGAATGTTGTATTGAGTTGAAGTGATGCTGCGGATAGGTGGAATAATTACGGTCATATACACCAACCAAATCATAGCATTTAATATGTCGCTGTGTGTGTGTGCTTGGGGTAAAATACTCTTGATCCTCCTTAATTTTAACTCCTTGGACTAAAAAAAACAAACAAAAAAAACAAGAATGTATTTATTTCATGGTAACACTTTATTAAATGATTTTAGTTTTTATATATTTAATTCGTAATATTATAATAAGGGATAGTGTTGACTCCACTTTGTGTTAGCTAAGGAAAATGGCAGAAAAGAGTATGTTATGCTGTCTGTATTACAGCATACAGAGGCAGAAACAGCTTCCTGGAACAGAGCATGCTTTACTGCCTTTTCTGTGCCATAAATCAACCAGCCATAAAACTACTGAGCGAACCAATAAATCCTGAAATACAATGCTGCAATGGTCATTTTTTGAAACTTTCTGAAACGCTGGAAAACATGGCTGTCCTCTAAGCTTTTGCATTAGGACTGATCTAATCCACTCCATTGAGGGGAAACTGAGTTCCATGTTTGCTGTTTGATTTGTACGGCAATCATGTCGAGCCAGCTTAGTGAAATAACCATTCGTTAACCATTTACTCATGCAACAAACTCAGGCCTAGACCCAATCTATAGTGATCGTTTACTAGTTTAATAGTTCAATTTGAAATGTACACAATGGCTGACTACTTTGAATCGTCTTTACTTTTTGTTTGTTTGGTATTAAACAAATCATTACTCATCTAAATGAGTGGATATTGTGGATTTGACACCGTGTGACAGACTGTTATCTCGAAAATAGAAGTCTTATCTGGACTGGAAGGTTCAGAGGAATAAACGTTTAATCACTCGTCCAAGTCTTAGGTTGGTTTCATATGCAAATTGCCGTGACCATTAATTACAATGGCCCGGTGGAACTGATTACAGCCACGGAATCAGCTATCCATAAAAACATCATCACAGACCTGGAAATTAAGCAACTGCGGGTCAAAGTTTCAGCCTGTGCACTATGGGTTCCCAGTTTCACCTGTTCACATACAGTATATAAGGAGAAAGTGGAGAAAGGCTCTGATGTCCTCTGATTCAGGGAGACCACTAGCCATTGGTTCAGGTTCAGATATGGGTTAATATCTCAGGAAGTTTTACTGACCTCATTAACTTGGTGGCCAAACAGATCACGTTTACCAGGAAGGACATGAAATGTACTGTAAACCAACACATGGTCAACCAACACTGATCAGTAATATAAGGTTTGAAACTTATAATCCACTACAGCAAAAACTAGGAGTCATTTACATTTGTAGCATTTGGTAGAGCGCTGTCCACCTGCTGCTTTAAACTTCTAAATCTTGCTGTGCCAGAAACTGGTCTACCAAGGATTGGATTCACAACAGAAACAGTGGAAGATTGTGTGAACTGTACATTAGGGAAAGCACGTACAGGTCAGTGAACAGGAAAGAGAACGTACACGCCTATGATAGGCAGGAACGCTAGATTTGAGTGGGGAGTCAAAGAGACCATCTGTGTGATGAAGGAATCACCAGATTTATTTTTATGTTCTGTTTATAAGCTTGGGGATACTTGCAGTCAGCTGAGACTGACGAAGAAAGTTGGATGAGATGTCCAGATTCTGGGATTTTCATACCTGGATTATTATTTCATTATGTCAGTATTTCATACAATTAATCATGACCATTAGCTGTATTAATATTAGTATATAGCTGTATTGTATATATTAGCTGTACTAATTTAATCTGATTAATGTTATGGAGTCTCAAGTCTACTATTTTCCATTTACCACATTGGTGTACATTGTGTACTTACTAACTACTAACAGTGGGTAATCAAGTGAAAGGATTTCAGTGAAAAGATGTCATGTTTATTTACTGATAAACTGTAATTATATACCAGAATACTATAACAGTATAGGATTCCTTTATTAACGTTATGCTATATTGTGTATATAAATTACGTATGACATAACTGTGAATGTGTAATGTCACTTCTAAATATGCTGCAAGATTTTAAATCAGTTGTTTAGATTAAAAATGTGTAAATTAGCATTGTTTTCACATTTTTCTCAAAATGACGAAGACTGGGTGAGCTTTTTAATACACCCATAGTAGACTGAATAACTGAAATCTCACACTGTGTCTGCAGACTTCTAAGTCGTTTACTGTTAATTTTTATATTTAAAGTCACTGACAGGGCAGATAGTGACAACCGTGATAGCACGGCTATTGTATGATTATCACAGTGTAAATTTTTTTTTACATGTTCTTCCTCCTTTGAATGTGTTTAAATGTGTTTTGCTCCACTTTGCTTTGGCTTGTATACAGTCAGTTAGTCCTTCAAGCCTGCAGGGGACACTGTCTGTCTCAGTCTTGGCTTAGCTGGCTGCTCTGATTAATTGCTTCTCTTCTTTCTCCCTTCCCTCCCTCCCTCCTTCCGTCCACTCAGGCGAGGCTCCCTTCCTCTTCCTCAACCCTAAGCATTGCTGAGGTACCCCTGCATGATCCGACGCATGCCTGTTATAAGCCCCTGTATTGCAGTTTTTGCCCTCTCTCCTGCTGTTTCGCTCATTTGTCTATACACTAAAGTTTAAGCTCCTATTACTGGCACGCCAGACCTTCCGACAGATACACTTCTACTCAGCTGTTACACCCCTCCATCATGTTGTCAGTTCCAACTAAGGCCCGTCCTTCTGTTACACGCCCTCATTCCATCGTGTCACCTGCCTTTCCGTGTTTTACACCTTTATGTAACATTGTCACCAGCATCCCCATCCTATTACACCTTTTTATCCTGTTGTAACCTACCATTTCTTCTGGCATACCCCCATCTTTGTCATGTTATCACAAGTCTGTGTTGTTGTTTTATCCATATATACTGTACCTATATTCCTTTGGTTATTTATTGTACCATTCCATATATCTGTTTCACCCAGCGGCCATGTTTGACCCCTCTTGCTATTTATCATGCTGTCATGGTGTTTTGTCCCATCATATTTCATTTTTTCATCCTGTTATACCATGTCCGCTATTTTCTTGTGTCACCATCTCATCCTGATTTTTCTTTATTCTGGTGGATGATTTCTTTTTTGGTTTTTTTTACTGGTTTTTTTTTTTTTTTTTTGCATATATTTTTTTTCCATTTTCTGTTGCATCCTAACTGCAGCGTTGCCCTCGTGCCTCATGGTGCATGATTCGCTAAAAGAAATATGTAATTTAACTGTGTTATTTGTATCCTTTCTGGGTCTGGTTTCTAGGCCTTGCACTTACCACTTGGTTTGATAGTCGTTTTTGACATTGTAGATTTTATCCATCATTTAACACTTCATTTCAGTTTATTTTTTGGTATATTTGTTTTCTGTTCATATTCTGTCTATTTTCGAATGCTTTTAATTAATTGAATTTATTTTTTAAAAAGGTTATAGGTTAAATATATAATTATGTAATATACAAACATGAATAAGATTTAATTTAGATACAAATCTCAAGTTCATCTTTCATATATAAGTTCATGAAATGCAAGACAGACAGAATATTCTCTGATTGCACAGAATTATAAACACTGACTCTAGGCTTATTGGATATATTTACACCAAATGTTCCTTAATTTACTGCAAAACATGTATTTATTAACAACATTAATTTAAAAGGCTTTAGATGTTGGTGTGTATTGGAAACTCTACTCTGGTTACCATCCACTGAAGGACTACAGCAGTTTCACCTGTCAGTCAAACTTTCATCTCAAATATTCGTTTTTCTTTCAGACACCTGCCGTGGGCAAGGACTCACACTGCCTCATTGTCTGATATGATTTGGAGTGTACATTAGAAACCAAAATAGCTTGAGTGCACTACCGTGTACTGTTTCATTAGACTTTTTTAAAAAATGACAAAACTTTTAACTACTCATTATTTAAAAAAAATTACATAGATCATTATTCGAAAATGTATTACACAGAGCACATCTCTTAGAATTCTTTAATAAAATGTTAGTAATGCTTTCA
Source organism: Duopalatinus emarginatus (assembly GCA_028565595.1). Lineage (NCBI taxonomy): Eukaryota > Metazoa > Chordata > Actinopteri > Siluriformes > Pimelodidae > Duopalatinus > Duopalatinus emarginatus. Next base: position 20,395,897 of record JAOVVF010000008.1, on the reverse strand, counting down.
GTTTTACTTTGTAGATTATGTAGATTATATATGGCAAATTTAGAATTAATGACCAGTGTCCAAAGTGGAAGCTTTGTGAATTAAGGATTATATTAATACAGCTTTAGATCATTTCAAACAACATAGAGATTGTGTAAGAGATCATGCACAGCAAGTCATTATTGCAAAATAAATCCAGACAGGGTGAAATTTTTGCAAAATAAACCCTAGACAGCTTACTGTACATTATCCCGCTCATTTAAACTCAATAATATATACTTTATTTTATTCTATATGTATTATATTTTAATCTTATTTTATATTCTATAGATATAATTTAGGACTATTTAATTTTATTGTAATTCTAGTGTGCCCTACTTATTACTGTTTACTTACTTGCCTAGTTTATATTCTGTGGACGACAGTCAAATGGCATTTCACTGCATGTTGTACCATGTATGACTATGCATGTGACAAATGAAACTCTGAATCTTGAATTTTTGAATATGACACAAAATATGAATTTAAAAATGATTTTATTGCTTCGACTAAATTAAGAAAAGTTTTTTTTTGCCACAGGATGTCACGAATAAACTAACATTCTATTAACAATCTGATTACTAAAGCAACAAAATTAACCAGTCATCTATGTGTGGACTGGTATGATTGGACACGGCCCTCCAGAGTCTATAATCAGAACTGCTTCCATAACAACACAGTCGTGAGTGGAGTCAGGCATTCAACAAAACCGCATAATATTTTTTAAAAATAGTTTGTGATATAAATATAATGGCTTCTAATAATGCTGTTTAATTTAAGTCATTTTTATTACATTTTAAATTCCAATATCTTTTACATACATTTATTTATACACAAACAATAATGAAATTTATTAAATTATTGTTAGCAAGAGTGCACAGAAAGCTGTAAATATGTAACAGCCTAGGAAATTGTCTGAGAGGGATGTGTAATTGTCTTATTCTTAGTATTAATATTTTTTTTCCTTTTTTAATTTCTAAAGTCTAGATTATTATTCTACAACAAGAGATCATTTTAGTTTATTTATCTTTATTTTTCAGTTTGAAGGCTTCACCTGCAGCTCTAATTATTCTGTTTCTCATTTTCAATGAGTGTGTGTGCAAGTGTGTGTGTTTCAAACTGTAAATGTGTTTTAGTACTTGTGTAGTTCAGCATGCGTAAGAAAGGCTGCATGTGTGCCTGTTTGTGTGTGCATACATGTGTGTGTGTGTGGGGTGAGTGACTATCCTGTGGCTTCCTCCAGGCCTCTCGGAGAGAGTTCAGGGCCCATCTGGATGAGGTCATCACGCTCAAGTCAAGGTACTCTACCTTGGACCAGGTAAAGAGTTCCACTCTCCTCCCTCAATAAACACACACACACACACACACACACACACGCTTCAGTGTCAGATCATACACAAAATTATCACACTACTAAAACAGCTAACAATAAAACAGTTAACTCGGTTATCAACTAAATGAGCCTATAAAAGGAAAGTGGAAGACAAAAGCAAGGGCAGCATAAAGATCATGAAGACTGAGCGAGATCATAATGTGGCGGTTTACACCAAGTATCCTACTTAGCTGCAGAACATCTAATGTAAATTAAACTAGCAAAAATATCGCACAGAAAATCATGCCATATATAATACAAATACAGAGGTACTGGCACCAAAGTTACAGAATAATGAGCGGCAACAGGACTTATAACACCGCTATCAGATACTAACACAGAGAGCTACAGTTGTACCCAGCTAACAGAAAGGTCACCACCAAACACAGTCCAAGGACCGCATGTAAATTCGGAGAAATTGCGACAGACAATCACAGACCAGCCGGCTAACTTAAACACAGAGAAGCGATCACAGCTAATAGCTAAGCACCCCAACGGCTGCCACTGCTAATTAAAGTGAACATGAAACGCTGATAACAGCATGTTGGCACTGCGGTTCAGCTCCGCAGCTTTACCTCCTTGTTAGCTGTGTATAACTGTATATCGTTGCAGTGTCCCTGGTTCAATCCTCAACTCTGTTTACTGTCTGTGCGGAGTTTTGCATGTTCTCCTCATTTTTGCATCAGTTACCTTCCACCTCCCAAAGACTTGCCTGTAGGTGTGAATGAGTGTGTTATGAATAAGTATATACGTTTGTGTGTATGGTGTTCTATGATGGTCCAGTGTCCAATCTGGGGTTAATTCTCCCACCTTGCACCCAGTATTCCTGGGATAGGCACCAGATTAAACGTGGCCCTGAAAAAGATAAAGCACTGACTGAAAATGGATGGATGGGTAGATAGATGGATGGATGGATGAATAAATGATTCCCTATAAGCAATTCAACGATAGTATTTTTTTTCCTGCTTTGCTTGGCTGTAGCCTCTCATTATTTCACTTTGGGTTTTATACATCTGTAGTGTGTATGTGTTTTTCGTGCTGCAGCAGCGAGATCATGCTGTGTGTGTGTGTGCATGCTTGTGTGTGGGTTCGATTGAGTTTTTCCCTTTCTTTCTCTTTCCACCTATCTGTCTGTATGTCTCACTCTCTCCCTCTATCTTTCACTCTGTCTTACACACCCTCTTTTGTCCCAAATAGTGCTCCTAATTTGTGTGAGCCTGTGAAGTCCACAAGGCCATAGTGTGTTCCATTTCTCTACTTAAAAAAAATGCTTAAAATGACTCTCTATGAGGCAAAAAGCACCCTCTGGCAAAGGCCACACTGCTTCAGACTAACCCCAGGCATGCCTTTTGAAAGTGTAGTCCATTAAAATCTTTTACATAATCGCTTATGGCAAAAAAAAGTCACAGAAATGCTTTCTAAAAATATGAAATAAGCCCTAGTCATGGTGTTCGTTTCTCTGTAATGAAATGTCTCCTCTGTGATAAAACATGCAAAGGACGTCTGGACATCTTTAACACAAGCTTCCTGCAGCTTTCCTTTCCCCCAGATGTCTCTTCCAAATGTGGCAGTATAATCACATTATTTCATAAGTGTATTTATTAAAAATCTGTCATGTAAACATGTACAGCTTAGCCATAGTGTTTAAAATATTTGGCTTATTGCTAAGATAATATGGGAGTCATCCGAAAACTGTTTGTCTGACTGTGTCCGTCTGTCTGTCTGTCTGTTCATCTATCTGTCTACCAACCTACCTATTTATGTTTTTTTTTCTCATCATTCCTGTCAGCAACACTTAAATTATTATATCTGTTGAGAGCAGAGAGTAATAAAGTGGATATATATCATTAATGCCACCAGTGAAGAAAAGCTCAGTGTTAAACATCATCACTGTTGCAACTTGTATAAAACAAATCTATGAAATAATGATTTAAACAGAGTGCATCTGATTCAAAATGAAGTTTAATTATTAAATTGTTTCATTTGGTCCGCTTGCATATACATAACTGATTTTGACAAAAGTCCATGGCCTTCAAACAAGCCATTAAAATGACAGTGTGAGTTTGACTCACTAGGCAGTAGACAACAGCGGGTTACATCTGGGAATACGGTGAAGTCTTGAGAACTGTCCCCTGTGACAGACCATTATAGAACCTCGCATGATCAAAATGTGGACTTGGAGGAAGACCACAGGGGAATCTCTCTCTCTCTCTCTCTCCCTCTCCCTCTCTCTCTCTCTCCTTCTCTCTCTCATCAGTTTCATTTGCCTCACAGCTCCAGTATAAAAATAAAGAAGCAAATTTTAGATAATTATGATCTCTTGGCTGATTAAATTTACTGTGCCCATATTCATGAATCACATAAATTTACTGAATATTTGGTATCTTTGTGCTCACTCAAGCATAGGTGTGCCCTTGAAATTATTTCTACCAAGTGAAAGTGAACTGTTTGCCATTCCACAGAGGAATGTGATCTCCACACACCAATGAACACTAGGGGCACTAAGTGAACACACTTGCCCAGAGCAGGGAGTAGCCCCAAACCGCAGCATCCAGGGAGCAGTTGGGGGTGGGGGAGATGGGGTAGATGCCTTGCTCAGGGGCACTTCAGTCGTATCTTGGGACCATCCAGTCACAAGAACGGTTCCCTAACCACAAGGCCATGGCTGCTCCCACAGCGTGATGACTGTTTAAATATTCATGATTGTTTAAGGTGCTTTAATCGTTTATTACAGTTATAACAGCAGTGCAGTTCTCCATATAGCATTATGACTCACTAAAGGATTGACATTATACTGTATTCTGCATGTTTGATTTGCAGGATTGATTAAGATGTGAATAACACATTACTGAAGCTCTAAGGGGCACACAAAGGTTAATGAATATGGGTTTATATATGTGCATTCTTTTTTTAAGGTAACGTCTAACGAATACTTTAATACATTTTTTTATCATTTGATTTAATCATATTAGAACCATTATTTCAGCAAATATTTTAGTGTGCACGTGTATACGAGTGAATAGTTTGTGAGTATCTATATAAAATGTGTGTGTGAGTGTATATGTATGTGCATATGTGATTTTATATTGATTATGCAAGTACTATAGATAGAGATTGTGTTTTTATGTGTGTGTGTGTGTGTGTGTGTGTGTCTGTGCTTCCTTCATTCCTTTTCTCTGCCATCTAAGTTCCACAGTCCATATTCATATCTGTTATAGATCTTTTTCATATTCTGATTAATCATCTGATTAGTCACTCCCCCCAATACACACACATACATAGCAACACCTCCATCAGTCATGAACACCTATTAATTATCTGCTAATCGGTTAATTACCTGCAAATCGATCACGTAACTGCGAATCAGTTAATTAACTGCAAAAATAATGTGTGAAATGAAGCATGTCACACCTCTCAGGACCACAGATAATAACCCTTTCAAGTCCTTTTTCAATGCATGGGGTCGGTTTGTCAGTTAAGTGAAACTCAACACTGACACTTGATAACTGACACTACACTGACAATAACACAGTGTTACTGTGGTGTAATAAAATAAATGCAATAAATCGTAAATTTTTTAAATCAAATGTGAGATGAATGAATGTTGCTTATTTTGACCAAAGAATTCTAATCAATAGGAAACTACATTTTATCACTAGCAATAGTGACTTTAAAGGGTTAACACGACTTAGCAAATTAGTTTCTTTGCAATTGTTCAGAAAATGTTGTCTAATGTAAACTTATAATAAAAAAATAATTTCAAAATCATGCCAGTGAATGAATGTCTGCTTCAGCTGAACATCTTTATGATCTGCTGGGCCATAAAGTCATTCTTCCCATGCAGTTTTACACGCGTCCCCCCGTTCTCTCTCTCTCTCTCTCTCTCTCTCTCTCTCTCTCTCTCTCTCTCTCTTTCTCTCTCTCTCTCT
>JAOVVF010000008.1:20327911-20361483 GCA_028565595.1 Duopalatinus emarginatus | reverse complement strand
AGTATAATAAGACATACTGGGGATGGATCAAGCTCAAATTAAAACACACTGTTAAAAAAAGCCATAGTTTACCCTCAGTAAGACTGTCCTTATTGCACTGTTAATAAATGAGCCACACATTAATCTAATACTAATTTATTTAATTTATCATCCCAAGTTTAGGGTTTCAGCTCTAAAATAAACAAGCAAACATCTACAGCACTAAAGAGCTGATTACATTAATACACAGTAATCGAGATTCGACATAAAAAAGCTGTTTTATATCTAATACTTCTACACCGTTTAAATAGCCTGAAATGTTTCCAAACTGTCGTAAAAAATGAACGTTAATACTACTGACATTCCATTTCTGTCAGCTGGCTAACCCTTAGATACGCTGTCACCTAGCTTAGCTACTCACATTCTCGATGGAAAAATGTCGATCCGTTCTTTTCCTGACATCTTAGCCTTTTCTTCAGATTGTTTTTTAAATAGTCTTAACGATTTATCAGTCTTTACAGTCTGGTTTTTATACTGCAGTTAGCATCAGAATGATTAAACCAGCACAGACAGCTCAGTGACCGTCGCAGACAGCTGCCGAGTTCCAATCACGCCTGCTGTAGATATATAGTGCACTACGATGGCGGTACAACGCTGATATTTCTCACCCTAGGTAGTGCACCTATGCAGGGTGTTAGTAGTTATTTGTGATTTACGCTGTCAAAAAAAGAGTAGCGCAACGCACAGGCAGCTGACAAGAGTAGTGTAGTCATGTGATTCCGTTACACGACGGGTAAAACAGCGCCATCTAGCGCCTGGGAGAATATCTGTGTCTAAAATACTGTACAAAATACGAGCACGATCGATTTAAATGACATTTATTTTTAACTGATGTTTTGTATAAATGGTGGCTTATTAGATACCTATTCTGTGCTATTTATAGTGCAGTTATTATAATATTAATATTATATTATATTATATTATATTATAATATTATTATACAGTAAAGTATAAAAATAATGATAACAGTAATAATCATCATCATTATCATTTTTTTACATTTTATTTTTATTACTAGTACTACTACTACTATTGCTGCTGCTACTATTTGTCGTGGTGGTAGTAGTAGCTGTAGCTCTACATTTTGTAACCCATTATTTTCTTATTTATGATTTATTTATTTTTTCACTTAAATGTCTTACAGCAAATCACATATACACGGCATATTATAATTAAACCGACTCACACACTCTAATAATACCCATACGTTTTTTATTACATTTGTTATAACCGTGTTGTCCTCTAACACTAAAAAAACGCAAAATAAGAAAACGGCCCCAGATGACAAGATTCTGCGCACTGATAAAAAAAAAAGACTTTTATTGTGAATTGTCGGTAAAGTCGTCGGCCATGTTGGATCCCTGGTTGCTTCTGCTTTCCCGGCTTCGTTGCTAACTCATGAGTACGGAGCTTCTCCTGAACATAAGGAAGATATTACACTGTGATTCTGAATTTAAAGAATAGTTTGTCGGTGACATCGCCGTTCAGGTAATGATGTAGTTTATTATTATTCAGTTACAGGTATGTTGGAATCTGTCTGGATGAATGGTGCGGGGTTTTTCGGCTTTAGCCTGCTAACAGTTAGCCGCTTTCTTTCTGCATGTGGCGGCGTGGAGCTGAGAACGGAGCTCTGAGGAGCTGAGAGAGGAGCTCAGTGTGGAGCAGCAGGCTGGAAATCATCTATTATCCACTAACTATAGCGTTTCCTACTCTAACTCTCCCTGGTTTAACTCCTCTTCCCATTAACACACCCTTTATAAGGGTCAGATGGAGTGTTGAAGTGTGTTAGCCCAGAGGAAAAGGTTATAACGTTACAGTGTTTCATATTATAATCTATAATAATACTCTGTGTACCTGTTTCAGGGTGTTTCAGGGTGTGGTTTAGTAGGAAAGCGATAAAAATCAGGGAGTTGACTCACTGATTCGACTCTTTTTAGGTGAATCCTGTGAGCCGACTCTTGTGTCTAAAGAATCCGAACCTAGGGTTTTTGTGACAGTCAAAGTGAAAGTGAACTGTTTGCCTAGTGTGCGTGCACACAGAGGAGTGTGACCTCTGCATGTAACCTATCTGTGCAGTGAAACACACTAGTGAACACTAGGGGGCAGTGAACACACTTGCCTCGAGCAGGTGGTGGGCAGCCCCAAACCACAGTGCCTGGGGAGCATCTGGGGGGGGTTAGGTTAGGTTAGTCCAGGGCACTTCAGTCGTGTCTTGTCTGAACCTGGGACCTTCCAGTCACAAGACCGGCTCTCTAACCACAAGCCCACGGCTGCCCCCACTGACTAATTCTTATATGTAAATGTGTATAAGTTTGTTTTTAGCTGTTTCACACGTTACGGCACATCTTATACACTTCACATCAAATCAGGACACTATTGTTCGTTATTATGTATTTATATACCATTTCACAGTGGGTCTACTGCTAACCTTTTGGTGCCATCCCTGGTTCGACCTCAGGGCAAAAACACGACGGAGGTGCCCTTGGGCAAGGCACCTAACGTTTCAGACATTCAGTCCGAAGCTATTAAAACATTTATGCGACCTGTCACACACAGCCGAAAGAGTCAGTTCTTGTAGGTGAGCTGAGCCGATTGCACTTGACTCACCGAAGCAGCTCTCATCAATAAAAGGATGTGATTTAGGTGTGTTGTTGCAGGAAACACTCGACTATACAGGAATATGATTTAGCAGGAGGGTTAAGAAACATTACTATAACAGGACATCAGCTTAAAGGTCCAGTAGTCAGTGTTCTACCCGTCTCATACTGTTATAACCTGAAAGCATAATAAAATGTAAAGGTCTAACCTGTGATTTCAGCACAAGCGTGTCTGGAAAGTTTCATTTTGGTCTGTGTTTGTTTCAATGTGCCTCCTATCAGTCATTATACAGTCTACAGGCCACCGTAGATCATGGTAATGGGGGGTGTCTGGCTCAAAAAGATTAAATCGTTCAAAAGTCAAATCCACCAACTTAACGATTCGAGAACTAATCTCACATACTTATATACACTGATCAGCCGTAACATCACCACTGCCTGCCTACTGAACAGCTCTGCCCCATCCAGACATGGACTCCACAGTGAACTGGTCTCTGGTTGACCAGTTGTCCTTCCCAGGTCTGTTGGTAGGTATTAAGCACTGCACACCGGGAAGCATCACACAAGACCTGTTGTTTTGGAGATGCTCTGATAGTCTTCTAACCATCACTCAGATTCTTACCCTGGCCCATTTTTCAATCATATGACCTCTCTGTGGGTTTTATGATGATGTTACGGTCTGATCGGTGTACAGATGTGCCAGATAATGGCACTGTCTAACAGCTTCATAGGTGTTTAATGTAACCTTGCTGTAAAACAAATCTAACTTATTTCTATGATTCTGCATGTACTATTTTTCTTATTTGTCCATTTCTACCCAGTAATTCAGAGGCTTCATTTGCAAAGTTCTGCAAAAGGTCAGAGGTGCAATGAAGACATGAAATAAGACAAGCTGTGTCCTGTATACCTGTGAAGCATCTGTTTCGACATTAATCAAATGAGTTACCGTGAGGGAAAAAACAGCATGTGTGAATAGCTTTTTTTGTTTTGTGTGAGATTCAGTGTGCAAGGAGAATACTGTCAATGTTTGCTCTTTAGTTTATATATGTTGCTGTGGGGATGCTTTTCACATAAGTATGGAGATGTGCGTACCTACAGTGAGTAAATATAAAGCTGTATTATCGTATCTAATTTGTGCCGTTTTTCTCGTTGCAGTTATGCCGGGCCTCAGCTGTAGATTTTACCAGCACCGCTTCCCGGAGGTGGAGGATGTGGTGATGGTGAACGTGCGCTCCATCGCCGAGATGGGCGCTTACGTCAGCCTGCTGGAGTACAACAACATCGAGGGAATGATCCTGCTGAGCGAGCTCTCGCGCCGTCGCATCCGTTCCATCAACAAACTCATCCGCATCGGACGCAACGAGTGTGTCGTGGTTATCCGAGTGGACAAAGAGAAAGGTGGGCTGTTTGATCTCATGGTTACGGCACGAGAAAGACTTCCCTGCGATCGTCTTGCTGTGCAGTTATACATGAGTATCTATATGGGTTCATTACCAGCCCTGATTATCTGTTACAATAGTTGCTGTTTGATAGTAATGTCTGTTTTTGTGTAAATCCTTATTAACTCACTTGCTTCGGAAGAAACTTTAGGAAAAAAGGAAAGTTAAAAACTACTGAAGATTTGGTAAATGTGCCTTTTTTTTTTCATATTCACCTGTATATTCTGATAAATCGCCTACAATTACGAACATGTTACTGTCATAGCTGACACATTTAGTGACAGCTGAAAAAATCTATAAAGGCTCTGAGAGCTGAAAATGATGACTAATGGAGTTCAGCCATTGCCTATAAGCACACTCGCATTTCCTGCTTTAATAGAGTGCTATTAGATTTGTCTTAATTAAATCCATAGCCATACCCCCTTCATTGACTCCCTGAGCTGGTGGAGTTATTCTGTGTGCAATAAACACAGAACTTCATGTAAAACGGTCCACAAACCTGTTATATAGGTCGGATTTCCGTGTTCCACAGCACATTTTTTGGCATCCCAGACAACGTTAAGATCTGGTGACTTAAGTGTGTATGACAAAACTCTAAACTTAGATGAGTGCTCCACTGACCATAATTTGTTATCTCTGGACGTGTGTGGTGGTACGGTGTCCGTTTGAAAAATGCCAAACTCGTCAGAATGAACGCAGGACATGAACAGTTGTAAAAGAAAGTATGGACACACAATGTTCACCTGTCTGAGACGTGTAGATGTACCAGGGGTCCCATGGAATGCCAGCTAAACAAACCTCATACCATTATGGAGCCATCATCAGCCTATGTATTTTGCATAAGCTCATCTGAACCAGATTTAGTGGCACTTCGGTGTATAAATCTTTGTATCCGAATTGGCTGCTACAGTCTCCTCTACATAAAAAGAGCCGAACAGTGATTTTTGCAGCGAGTTAGTGTCGTGTTATGTGCCGCTCTGATTTAAACTGTTTTGCTTCTCTCTACAGGATATATCGACTTGTCGAAGAGAAGAGTTTCTCCAGAGGAGGCCATTAAGTGTGAAGACAAGTTTACCAAATCCAAGACTGTAAGTGACCGAGAGCAAATTCACACCTTCTGATTTTATTACAGCTCTTTCTAAACCAGTTTCTACTTTACACCGTGGTTGTTAGAGCAGACTTGATGTGGTGTTTATTTCCTTAAAAAAAATGCATCAGACACACAGAACATTGAATTCTTTCACTTTATTACTGAGCTGAGGAAAGAGGAGTCCAGCACTCTAGTAAACAAAAGTAAAGTGAAGATGCTGCTGTTTCTAGTAGGTCTTATGAGTTAGACTGTTTCTTTCAGTTATTCTGATATCAACGACACAATCTAACATTTCAAATGAATTTAATGTTCATCACAGACAGTGATTAAATGCTGTTTGTTGTTTGGTGAGTTGTCGGCACAGATTCAGTCAAACTTGACGCACTTTAGGAACAAATGGCTGCTTGCCTGTATTAGTAGAAAGGTTTCTTATTAATTGCTCTATGTAACGTATAACAGGCTTTTTATTGCTGTTCTACACCGTTTCTAGTGTGTAAGTCTTAATTAAAACACAAGCTTTTGTCCCCTAAACTTGTATTTACTGTAAAACCCTGCGTCTATTTATACACCGACTACTCAGCTGTAGCTTTAACACCACCTGCCTAAACAGCACTGGCCTGTAAATGCATGGACACTATAAGACATCTGAAGGTGTTCTGTGGTGTCTGGCACCAGGAGGTTAGCAGTAGACCATTTGTATCTTTTCTATGTGATCAGACAGGCTAGACTTCCACCCTTTGTGCACATGTTTGAGTCCTTTTTTGGACCATTTTGGTAGGTATCAACCTTTTCCTACTGGGAACACCACAAAAGACCGGTCGTCTGGCCATCATAATTTGGCCCTACTCAAAATCACTCGCATCAATATACTCTCCTATCTACCCAACAACTTGCCACCTAATATATTCCACCCATTGTTATGGCTAATCGATGTATACACACGCACTATGGTTTGTACCTGCGAAAAGTGATCAGCGAAGGGACAATGTGTCTTTTTGTTTGCTTTATTAAAGTGTGCTTTTAAACTTTAGGTGTACAGTATTCTGAGGCATGTGGCGGAGGTGTTGGAGTACACCAAGGACGAGCAGCTGGAGAGTCTATACCAGCGTACCGCCTGGGTCTTCGATGAAAAATACAAAAAACCAGGCTACGGTGCATATGATGTCTTTAAACAAGCCGTATCGTAAGTACTGGGGCTTTATATCATCGCATGCTTAAAGTAAGGCAGTGTTTATGTTGGTTCCAAAGAGGGACAGCTGCTCATGTCATGCTGGGTTAACAGTCATGGCCCTTTACCAGTATTAATGAGCTAGTGCCTAACCTCGAGCCATTTCACTGCTTAGTGAGCTCAGCATGCTGGTCCAGAACAAAGAACCAGTACTTTTATGATGATACCAACAGCATCTCTGGTTATTCATATGACTGATCTTAAAGAAGAACAATAGTTGCAAATAAGTTCATCCCTCATCCCTCAACCCACACAAAGTCTTAACAGTATTCATATAATTTAGCTGCTCACCAGTTTCACCATAATGCCCAAAACTGAAACATCTGAAATTCTGCCTGGCAGCAACTTGCTGACCGCTGTTCTGCAGACCCTCTTAGCACCACGGCATGTTTGCCATGACGTTTCTTGTCCATAACGCAACTGAAAATGAGAGACATTAAAACGTGATGTTTAAATGTTAAATAAATGATCATCTTTAACACCGTGTATTTAAGCAAACACGCACGATTATATTCTGATTTAAACAGTCCAGTCATTTGTACATGACCTTTTGTGGTGCTTTATGGGATCCGAAGGAGATGTGTTTTGTTTGCAGACAGTATTAGAATGTAAGTACAGTTGCAGTGACTCTAGACAGCATTACAAAATGGCAACTCTTGAAATTAGTGCACTATTTAGAGAAATGTATCAGTGTATTAGAGATGTCTCTCCAGCCAAACAAGGAATTTTTCATGTCTTCAACATTCTCTCTAACTTCTTTATTTGTCAGCGATCCTTCCATTCTGAATGGGTTGGATCTGACAGAACAGGAGAAGAACGTACTCATCGATAACATCAACAGGCGGCTCACACCACAGGCTGTCAAAATCAGAGCAGGTATTGAAAACGTTGTATTGTGTACTGAAATGCTCATTTTTTTTGTGGGTAATTTTATTTATTTTTGAAGTGTGATTTCCTGCGTGATCATTCCGCATTCTGACCGAAACCCTGTTCTCACTTTCTGACCTCAGACATCGAGGTGGCGTGTTATGGCTATGAGGGTATTGACGCTGTTAAAGAGGCGCTGAGGGCTGGACTGAGCTGCTCCACAGAAGCCATGCCAATTAAGGTAACATGGCTAAAGTGTCCAAAACCTTGTGCAGCTAAAGGGAAAAAATATTTATGTTCTGTATCTGGAGAGGTGTGTCATTCAAAATGACTGGTCTGAGGTAACATTCAGGAATTAATCTGAGTATGTTCCTTTTGGGATTAGATAAACCTAATTGCTCCCCCACGCTACGTGATGACCACCACTACTTTGGAACGGACCGAGGGGCTCTCCGTGCTCAACCAGGCCATGGCCGTCATTAAGGAGAAGATTGAGGAGAAACGAGGCGTCTTTAACGTCCAGATGGAGGTCCGCCTCCTCACTATAGCTGATATTAATCTGAATTTTGAGCTGTTGTAGTTTAATGAATATTAGAGCTGCATATTTCATCATTGTGAACGTCTGCTTTTTTCAGCCTAAAGTGGTGACTGATACAGATGAGACAGAGCTACAGAGACAGCTGGAACGTTTGGAGAGAGAGAATGCAGAGGTGGATGGAGATGACGACGCTGAGGAAATGGAGGCTAAAGCTGAAGATTAACAAGCTTTTGGGGTGCAAAAGGATTTGAGGAAGTGAAGCTGCTGCAGCAGCAGGCAGACCCTCATGGAGGGGGATACAGAGCTATTCATTCAGAGTACTGTTTTTGTATCCTAACGAAGTAGAGTGGTTAAGTAAGAGATGTAAAAGGAAAAAAAAATGTAAAATAAAAATTTATACACAAACTAAGTACATGTTGAGTTTTGAGTTCACACTAATGCAGATGATGATCATGACTAGTTTGCACTAAGTAGATGCTAATTATGCTTGATGCTTAAAACAATTTCAGAAAAAAAGTAGCATACTTCAAGTGCTCGCCCTTCAGGCCAGAATCTTTACTAAAGAAATCACATTTTCAAATTAATTTTATTAAAAAAAAAATTACTTTTATTGAAAACATCCATTACTACATACAAAAACAGAGACCACTGTTTCCATCATTGCACAACTGGAGATCAATTTAAGCCAGACACTTCCAAAACCTTTTTCTTTGCCATGTTGAAACGACAGATTACTTTGTGGAGATAAACTCTTTGGTACAACTCAACTCTGTTACCAACAAAAGTGAACAAAATTAAACTGTAACCTAGATGTCAGCAAATTCTACAGGTGTGGCAGATTACAGTAAGAGACTGCTTTCATAGACATCAATTATACTTTAAGCAGGCATCAGGCATGATGAAGATACTGCTGAAACCCATCAAACAAGCTCCGAGGTAATGTTCACCTCACCCGTATCTCTAGCAGTGAATGACAGTAGCTGGGATGGGGTTTCGGATCCAGTGCTCACTATTCAACACAGTCACAGGTAGATGGAGAAGGGGAGGGGGAAAAAAAACAATATATATTTATGTATGGAAGTATATAAGTACTTGCTGGGTCAAATGTTTTGCTGAGTTGCCCCGAATGTTTGTCTCTTCACATGCCGAACTGATCAAATGGGAAAGTCAGGCGCAGCTTTGATCCTCGCTCAGTGCTTGTTCATTTGCCGAGACCAATCTTCTTGGCTTCTGTTTCATAAATCAATAACCTCCACATTTTCACAATGAATACCTCTGCTTCTTCATCCAATACCTGGAGACAGAAGAGTTGCACAGATGCTGAACATGCAGGTGGAGCAATAGAAAGGGAGTCGTACAGGCAGCGTAAAATTACTTACCATAGCAACATCGTCTAAGATGCCTTGCGGCGTACTGTGAGCCATCACCTGTTGGAAGAAACATGAAATGAATCATCTACACCTAAAAATAAGCATTAGAATATAACAGTTCCTAATTAGAGGTTAATACACAATTAATATATTTTCTTTCTTTAAATGGTTTATTTTTACATGCATCCAATGTATAGGTGCTGCAAAAGGGTCCACATATATCAAGGATATATTTTCATTGTGCACTCTTAAACTTAACCCATGTTAACCTTAACCTTAGTTGGTCTTTTTGTGTAGATTATTGGAGCGTACACTATTGTTAGCTGAGAATATTGTGTGCAGCAATCTGATCATCACAAGGTGCATAAATACAGCCTAGCCTACAAGAGCAAACTGTCATACTCTCGGAGTCATGAAAGATGTTGACCTTTACCTTTGAGCAAACAAAGTCAACTAGAGTGGCTTCCTCCTCCCCGATGTACTCCACAATCTTCTTATTGATCCACGGCCGAATACGCTTTTCCATGAGAGTCTGAGAGAGAAGCATCATGATCGTGAGTTTATAGCAAAAGGGTCTCATTCTAGTTTTTATTGGGTTGTCGTGACCCATCACTGCATTCACATAATCCTGCTCTTGTACCAATCCTATACACAAATTTCCATAAAACCAAAACGAGAGCTGATGCTTACCGAGTCCACAACAGACCAGTCGAGTGGGTAGTTGAAAAGCTCAGGTTTGGCGGTAGGGATTTTCTCGATTAGACTCTTAATATGTTTGCGTTTCTCCTCTGTATTGGCCCCTTTGCCCCCTGCTGCGCCGGCACCCTCGACTCCACTACTGCTTTTGTCTTCATCCTCGTAATCTAAAGGCACTAGCTTCCTCTTTCTAGGTGCCTCGTCCACTTCATCGTCATCGAAGCGGTTGAAGACGCTCTCCACAGCCAGCTTCTTGCGTTTACCCACAATTGGTTGGCTCGGGCTGCCTGTGGCACCTTGCAGATAAAGAAACGGTATCAAGAATGCTGTGTGTACACACATTATGTACGACAGTCCTACAAATTTTTATACATCTCACTTATAACCCACTAATGTATATTAAAAAGTAACAAAAACTGTCACTTCTCTTCTTCCTGACTTACCGAGTTTGAGGCTTAGGCCTATTTTGGGCCGGTGTTCTTCCTGCGGCTGGATTTCGGGTGGCGAGTTCTCATGGGGAATGATGATGCCACAGGGCGACTCCTCCCTTGGTGTGTTAGGTGAGGCATTACCACTGGCCGAGGACACGGATGGGGCGGCCATTATAGGCCTCATTGTGGGCTTGAGACATGGCTTAGAGTCTTCCTCGTCCTCTACTTCTTCTCCGTCCTCTACATCCTCATCTGACTGGACCTGAGCAATCGGCCGGCGTCTTTCTCGTTCTCTCTCACGCTCTCTTCCTCTTTCTCTCTCGCGCTCCTCACGAGAAGGCTTGCTCTCTCGTTCTTCCTCGGGCTCTTGCTTTACTGGAGGTTGCCGCAAACGCTCTGCCTCTTCCTCCATCTGGGATAAAAACATATACAGAGAAACAGTGTGAAGAGAAACTTATTGATGTAAACTTTGCTGAATGAATTTAAACTGTGATTAAAAAGATAAAGAGACTGTTAGATAAAAAAAGCAGAATAAAAGTATTGAAAACAAATTAGGACTGCTAAAAGCCTTCAGTTTAGCACTACATTTGTGGTGAGAACATCATGTTCCTTGCAATTTAAAAGCACTGAATGTCAAATACTGGCAGACAAAATGGTCAGTGAATACTGTCTGACAAAAAGCTGTAAATGATGAACACTGCTACTGCTTTTATGCCAAAGAGAGAACAGAAAAATAAACAGGCACAGAAAACCATGAGAACAACGTCTGCAAACTGTCACACTGATTTTACAGCAACAGCTTGTCTAAGATGATGGACGTACCCTGCGTAGCTCTGCGTCTGGATCAGGATGTCCCTCAGCCAACAGTCTCTGCCTGATATCCTCCAGCTCCTCCTTCTCTCGTTTCCTGTCTCTTTCGTCTAGCTCCATCTCCTTCTCTCGATCACGCAAGCGTTTCTGCAGTGCACTGCCCCTACAGGCCAAATAGAGAAACAGCACAGTTGAACTGAAGGTACAGACGTGCCAGGTCATTAGGTGTACATACCATACAAAAGCTGTGGCTTATCTGTAACCTCATGGAAAGGAACAACCATGGGACCATGACTGAGCACTGATAGATTATTTGATTGTTATATTCACAGAAATGTCTTGGTTATCAATACAGTAGTGTCAATGAAATATAGGGGGGCATTATATAAACATTCAACTACTTCACCTGAAACATTTTCCCCATATAACATTTTAAAAAAATGCACAACTAAATAATAATAATAATAGGGAATATTCCAACCGAACATGAAACAATCACTCACCGTAGTCTCATGTTAATAAATAAGTAAGTGTTTTTAATAGGTCCAGGCATTGTCCTTATCGGGCTGCGCAGTAAGCTTTAGCTTAGCATAGGTGCTGTAGTAGTGTGTTACCAATTAACCATTTGTTCTCAAGTGATAAATAAACTTTTTTTATTAAATAAAAATTATTTCTTGTGACCTGTACATTCACATCGAGTACAAATTGCAATGTAAATTAACACAAAGGGGTTGCCTAGGCAATTTTACTCACTTATCTAACTCGGCAGTCTACAGCGAGTGACTCAATTTAATTTGGCGGTGGTATACCCCTTTAAGCATAGAGCCAGATGCGCAAATCTGTAAACACTGTAAAATTGAATTATATCATCTTCCATGGTAATCAACATCAGCCGTTTCCTTGGCTTTATATCTGACCATTTTTTGGGCCATGCAGAGTCCTGGTCCTAATCTACAGCTCTAGATGGTTATTTAGACATATATTAAAAACTTGTAAATTACTTGTAGTATTTAGGGTCATCCCGGTCATCGTCATAATCCTCCAAGAACTCCTTTAATCGTTTGCCTTCTTTTGCCTAATTGAGACAAAGAAGTCATTTGTAATTGTCCACAGTAAACATATCAGAGGCATATCATATCAAGAAGTGATGGCTTAATGTTCGAGTTTTATTCAACGTTTCGTGTATGGCTAGACATAAGCTATAAACGATCCCACTTACTGTCTCCCGTCGGCGTTCGTCTTCCCTCTCTGCTTCCTTAGCATAGTCTCTCGCCTTCTTTCTTTCCCTTAACTCCCAGTTTTTCAACCTCTGTACAGCACATAAACCACAGAGTTCAAATTAACTGGGGATTAACTAGATACAGAACACACAATAGTAAAAGGAACAAAGCCCAAGCTGTGCCGACCTCCTGATAGGCAGCCTCCTTCTCCCGGAGCTTTCTCTCCAGCTTGCGTCTCTCGTACGCTTCCTCTTCATCTTCCTCACGATCCCGCTTCTTATCCTTTTCTCTTTCTCGGTCGCGGCTTTGCTCTCTGGAACATCACAACAATCGACTGAAAGTGTCACTTTGGCTGGTAATGGAGTGATGTGGTGCAGTCCAGATCAGAGTAATAATACTGTCAGTACTACAGTGTCATTTACAGCCATTAAGTGCATCCAAGACCTACGTACACTAAAGTCCTTACTATGGCAGTGTGTACAGGCATTGTGTTGTAGACTTATACTACAGCGAATGTGCTATTCAGTTCCACTCCTAATATTAAAATGACCAAAATAATTATTTGCATCCCATGACTGAAGGACTCATGTACTCACCTGGACCTGCTGCGAGCTTCACTGTGGTCTCTGCTTCTGTCCCATTCCCGCTCTCTCTCTCGCTCCCTTTCTCTCTCACGCTCACGCTCCCTGTCCCTCTCGCGCTCTCTCTCGCGCTCTCTCTCCCTTTCCCGCTCCTTCTCTCTTTCACGGTCCCTCCTCTCGCGCTCCCTCTCCCGCTCCTTGTCCCTCTCTCTGCGCTCCCGCTCCAGCTCCTGGCGTTCCTTCTCCCGCTTCCCTTTCTCCTCCTCGAGTTTCTGCAGAGAGGGACAGAGAGCGAACCTGAGCGTTCATACGTTTAACAGATTGATAGTACAGTATAATTCTAGACTAGACTGCAGAGATGAAGTGGTTTACAGTTCCCGTCCTCTATAAGAGCTACAAAAACTGACAGTCCACCCACCACAAAGTCAGCGAGCAACTTTTTTTTTTTTAAAGCAAGTGGGAAGAAACTGCTCTAACATCTGATTGTCACAGTAGAGAATATAAACTGCTTTCTGATTTACATCAAGATCTACATTAGAACCCTGGAAACCACTTTACTTTCAGCCCTGCTTCACACATTTCAAACAAGGAGCACAATCAGGTAATAGGTTCGCTGTAAAAGGTTTCCACCTCATAATATCAGCAAGAGAAAGACTTCAATCCTTGTGAAACTAGTTGTTTTGGACTTACAGGTGTTGAGCTATGGATTCAGAGCTTCGCTGCCCCTACAAGCCTTTATGTTAGGCCTGGGAGGAAAAGCAGGTCAAAGGATTTGCAGGAGAAAATCAATTCAGAATATGTTTCTGTTTCTTGTTAAATGTCGACATATAACAAAACAACTTCCAAAACATTGTGACAACGAGGTGACAGCAGCATTGTATAAACGGTACTCTGTTGATCTCTGTGATTGGACATAAAGGGCAACAAATGAATTTGTAGAGGCTGGCTTACCCCATCTGCTGGTTGCCTGGGTTCTCCAAAGGCTCAACTCAGTGAGTATGAAAAGACTCTTTAGCCAGCAAGACACCCACGGTTTTTACAACAATCTGCATTTATGTAAATGCCATTATTTATTATTCATAACCAGGACCCTTTTTTAGACAAAGTATCCAAACTATCAAAGTGTTTAGTTGCAACTTCAGATTTAACCCAGAATAAATCCAGAAAACCGTGAGTGTGTTGCATGATGCCAGGAGCAAAGGGGAATAAAACAAGTAGACAGTAAGAGACAGAGCAAAAGGAATGGTGAGTGATGCTAAAAGCAGAGGTGTAAAGGACAAGTGAAATTTCTCATCTTAGTCCAGTTAAATGGTGGAATGAATCAGACTTCAAGCTTTATTTAATTCAACTCGTCACTTTTCACTAGACCCGAGCAGTGTTGCAGACACCTCCTCATCGTGTTTTGTCTCTAAATCATAAATCTGTTTAATGTCCCATGTTCCTTGAGCTTACTCATTTTTTTTTCTAATATTAGGGTGTTTTACTTCCGTTTAACACATTTTTGTTACCTTACAGCACTTCAGAATACTTACTCTCTCCAATCTAATTCTTGAGCTAAAATGTGCAACGCTTTTCAACTGCCTTGGATAAAATAATCTGCAAAATGTAAAACTAAATTCAAAGAATTATTTATTTTATACTAAAAAGACATGATTTGGCAGGCATTTCTTTGCTACATGACAACTTACCAGCATTTGCATTCAGTTTGCTTACTTATAGTTGACTATGATGACCCAATGTTAATATGTTGCCAATGTTCGTTATTTTTCTTAATGTTACAACATTAAAAAAAAAAAAAAAAAAAAAAAAAAAAAAAAAAAAACATACAATTTTATCCATTAATGAGGTTTTCCCCCATGTGCCAGTTTTGCTTAGCAGTACTAAAATGTATAAGAGCTGCCTGGCTTTAAAATTCATGATCACGTTTTCAGGCAAACACTGCTTTCATACAATCAGTGTTGATTTAGACGTGTTATTAAAATTTTCTATGGATCCATGTTAGACAAAATGCAGTGAAATGAAATATATACAGTTATAGTAAACTTGCATTTTATGTGAACGTGGATTAAACTGGTGACAAAATAAAAAAATCTTAAGTACAACAGATAATGCAGTAGTACAAAAAGGGCAAGAAAGCAGAAAAGGAAAAGAAAGACAAGAAAGAGGCACACATGTGGGAAGTGGGACAGAATGAAGTGCACACACGAAGGGCTAGCTCATACCTGCAAAGTCTTCAGAGTCTCCTCGTGCTGTGGAAGGGCGCCCCCTACTGTCACATACTGAGCGACACAACTGTGCCACAATTCAGTGGTTATTCAGTCAGCTGTAAACTTTATAGCATGAACATCATCTTAAATGAGGGGACCCACACAGGTTCACAGGCCTCTTGGAGATGGAATTGATTCACAAAAATACAGAAGACTGGAGGGGGAAAAAATTAACTTTGAGTGCTTTGCAAAGTACTGAAATTCAGACCTACAGTACACTACACCCAAACTTGTCAGTGAATTTCCCCACAGCACAGTTGCTCCTGTGCGAGTCCTCCAGAAGGGGGCGCCCAGTATACGTAGAAAAAAATGGGAAGATCATACTTACATCCTATCCTTGCAACTTTTTCCAAAGCTGTGAGATTCATCTTGCTTTAGTCACCATATGATCTCTATCATAATGGTGGGGTTTAATGAACAGATTAGCTTGGAGGGAAGTTTACATTATGTGCATGCATTTTTATGTCTGGCTAAAAGTTTGAGGAGCTTCTAAATTTCAGGCCCAGAAAGATGGCGACCCTGTCTGTCTCTCTCCTAGCAACTGTATGCAAGACACTAATCCAGGAAAGACAGGGATGGTCTCCAAGACCAAAGTTAAACCTAGTCTTGGACGAAAACTGTTCAGACTGTTCAATAAATCTTAGGGTTTCAGACCCTAACTGGGTATAACTTGAGTCTATAAAACTCAATTTCATGGTCACAGAACTGAACTCCCGTGTGCTGACGAAGTTCAGGCACTCTAAGAAAGAAATTAAAGGCCTGCACAGTAAAGCCAATTTAACCTTAAGGCTCCAGATGGTTCAAAATATCTATTCCAGTCATGTTCTTCTGGTTGAACTATCTGAACTACAGGTGTACAGGATTATGTTGTACTATAGTTGGGACGTGGAAAAAAGCTATGAAGGTGTTACCTTGTGGGTGTCTCGGAATTTGTTGATCTCCCTGGAGATCAAATCTCTTTTGTCCTCTTCCATTTCTATGGCGTTGATGTCCTCCTAAACGACGTAAACAAACCATGTAACATCACTTTTTTCATTAAATCACATTGTCTCGAAACATAAACACTACAGAAGGTTTTACAAATGATCAAGCCCAGTGCTTAGACTGTGAGGGACTGTTATTATACCAGAGGTTTATAAAATAAAGTCTATATGGCAGAAGAAAGTCTAACAGTGGTTATCTATGTAATACTTTTCAAGATTAATTTACCTGAGTTTTAAGCTTTAAATCAGTCCAAAGGATTTCCGACTGTCTGCATACCTTCACTACTAAATCAAGTCATGTTTTCGGCACATTAACAGAAATACACAGACGAGTGCCATGAAGGCAAAGCCAGTAAAAATGTCACCTTGCAGCACCAGTGGCCTCATTTTAAGCCTGAGCACTTGTCTACAGGGTTTCGGTTATTAAACCCTTAAAAAAGAGCCTGCTAACCAGGATTTTCAACAGCTGTGCAGAAAACCTATCATATAGAAAAAATGCAGATGAAGTGCACATTAGCGTACCTCTTCTTTTTTCTCTTTCTTTTTCTTCCGGCGACTGGACTCATCATCCTGAGAGGGTGCATTGAGCTCGCTGGAATATTCACGGATCAGGCCGTCGATTGCTCCCTTCACAATCTGGTCCCGTTTTTGCGTTTCTTCGTCCAAAACCTCCTCCTCTTCCTCACCCCCTTCCTCAGATTTGTTATTCTACAACAAGGTAGAAAAAAAAATACAAGAAAAAATTAGTGCTTCTAATAGCTCCATCACACTGTTGATATCATGGTTATATGTAGCGGTTTATCAAAAGGCTGTCAGGTTCCTCAGCACCCACTTAAACACCACACACCAACTATAGAATACAGTACACTTAGCCGTGTTTTATCATATGTACAAATGTATTCTAATGCCAGTTTTTTTAAGGTTCAGTTGCCATTCGTTACTTGTGCACTCACCCCATTTGAGCTCCTCTTTTTGGCCTTCCACTCATCCAGCTGGGCTTTAGTTTTGGCATCCACCTTCACCAGCAGCTTCTTCTCTCCAACCTGAAGCTCATGCAGCAGACGCAGAGCACGCAGAGTCGACTCTGGCTCCTTGTACTCACAGAAACCAAATGCTGTGGAGACGTGCGCAGATGCAGGACAAGCAAAAAATACACCAATTTGTAAGTTGTGTCTTAGCACAGAGAACAACATGTACATAAATGGTTGATACAGGACTGTGGTTAGGTCTTACCTTGGAGTTTTCCTGAAGCTCCTTGTACTCGTTTCCAACTTAGGACCAAACCACATTTCTGGGAGAAAAACATAGCCATATTAACAACAGGCAAATGTTAGTTAAAACATTTGCATGATTAAAGATGCAAATCCTCTTTTGACTCATACTGTCAAATCGACAACATGATTTATCAGCACAAGCACAGACCAACAACCTTGTTGGTCACATGACTAAGGAATATAATTACACTGCTTCAATATAACCTAAACCTCATGTGCAAAATACCCTCCTGTCTTATTACCTAATTAGTGTTTTTAGGGCAATAGATGTTTTGGCACACTGGCCATGTAAGGATTGCCCTTAGCTCTAGCAGAAGTTAAACCAAAAATGGTATGTCTTTTTGCTTCACAGCTCCTGATAAAGTGACCTGGGGACTAAACAATCACTAAGGGAAAACAATACTCCTAGATGATTTTCTGTTCTGGTTTTCCACAGCGTTTAAGGAACTGTTACGGCAAGTGTTGCTGTTTTTGTATTTGTTTAATTTTCCACTACATTTTTATATAAAAGGGTGAGTCAAAATTATCCACACTCTGGCTGCAAAATATAAAAACATAATTTTGACATAATCTTCCTTTTTTTTTTTATACACTTTGTCCCTCTATCAATAAGCTTTCATATTCTCTCATTAAAAATGTTTTGGGCTGAGCTGCAGGCCACAAATCCCCCCTTCTTCCCATCATCATCAGACACGAATCTTCATCCTCTTAGGGCTACTTTCAGGGAACCAAACCTGGTGATAGTCCAATGGGGCATAATCAGGGCTATAGGGAGCATGCCTAAATTTTTGAAGAGTGTTGACAGTATGGGCTGTGGTGTGCAAATATGCACTGTCAACACAACACCCTTGGATAGCAGACCTGTTTGGTTTTTAGGCTTCAGCTCTTCCGTGAGCATTTCACTGTAACAAGCACTGTTGATTGTTTAACCTTTGTTCCTGATAAAGTTCCAAAACTGGCCCTTGAGAATCCCAGAAACCTGTAAGCATCAATTTTTCAGCTGATGGTTGACTTTTCAACTTTTTTTTGGTCTGCAATTGAGGATGTTTCAGATAATTCTGACTCGCCCTCATACAGCAAACTATTACTCTTCAGCTAGAAGCAGACTTTAAATGGCAAGTAAGGAGAGATCATTGTGTGAAGTTCAATATGGCATGAGGTTTTGGGCTGCAGAAAAGGACCCATCTTTAATGCATGTGAACAGAAAAGGGGCTCTGCATTTTAGCCATTCTCAACTTAACATCTAACAGCATCATCTATGTTTCATTATTTCTCAATAGACATCTACAAAGAATCTGAGAAATTATTTAATTGTAAGGGTCAACACTTATGCCTTACCTGTAAATCCAGTGTAAAACTACACATACTGCTTACTCTTAGTTTTACACCATAATACTTTACTACTTACTGAAAGCAGCTGTCTGATCAACATGTCTGATGCTTTCTCTGAGATGTTCCCTACAAATACTGTTGTTGTGGGACCGCTGTTCTCGTCAGGTTCCTTTGCACTTGCAGCCGGAGCTTCTTTCCTCGGAGCAGCTACTTTACTGACCACAGACATCGTTGTGGGCACAAGAACCTGTTTATTTTAATGAGAAATTTATCCTTTTTTTAATGAAATGTTAATTAACTGATAACGATGTTAAATTACATGCAGGAGCTCACATTATTATGAGAAGTTCAAATTTAGATAAAGTATAAAATATGATATTTCAGAAGGTAATAAGGTTTACCGCAGGAGTTGGAGTCATGATGCCCATGTGAACTGGAATCATTGGGGCTCCTGTTTGAAGAAAAAAAAAAAAAAAAAGCTGTGAATCTCTGATCCCTTATCAGATCGGCAACTCTGTATACAAACACAGAGTTTATTAACTTTGCACAGCCTCAGTAGCACTTTGATGGACATTAGTCTGAACCTCTTTATTTCATAACACTGTTTACTGCAGTATAATACACACTCAATTATATCAACTATAAGCTAAATTACAGGTGTCACCATCTACCAGGACAATCTACTATTGCATTTAGTGTGAAAGTGAACTCTTTTGACCACTGTGTAGTTTGACCTTTTCGTACAGTGAAACATACATATGCACATTAGTGAACACACTAGTGGGTCAGTAAACCCTTGTACCCAGAGCGGTGGGCAGTCCCTATTCACAGCGCCCGGGGAGTAGTTAGTGGATTAGGCGTCTCGCTCAAGGGCACTTCAGTTTAGTCTTGTTGGTTGTCGGGCTTGAACCTGGTCCCATAATTACTAGTAAATGTGATGATCAGCATATCTGGAATGCAATACATCTTTGAAATATATTTGAAATTGTGCATGTTCTAAAAGGACTCTAAAAGTGTCATTTTGCAAATCCAGTCCCGCGGAACGGTGCATCTCTACACTCTCAGAATAATAATTTATTAACCATACGCTTTCCTTGTCAGTCAGCAGTACATTGTGTCTTTTACAGAGCGTGTAGTATAAAGAAGTATTTTACAAGCGAATTAAAAAGGTAACAGCGTGGTCCATTTTTATTAAAGAAGTTAAAGTATGTGCTCATTTTACGCTTGCACACAAATGAACACGACATCTGCATTTACATCCACATCTATGCCGTGAACACGGCTGCCTAAAGCGGGGATCAGCCCCAAACCAAGGGCCCTGCAGTTGAGGGGGTTAGGTACCATGCTCGGGGGCACCTCAGTTGTGTTTGGTCTGTTGCGGGGATCGAACCCGGGACCTTCCAGTCACAAGACCAGTTCCTTAACTAAAAGGCCACGGCTGCCCCATGAATAGTTTATTACGTTTTTCGGATAGTGTACCATGAAGCCCTCATCTGTGCATTGACTGCCATCTTTCTGACGCAGAAATCATCCCCAAGTCCTAGGTTCGAGATGTATCTCATCACTATCCTACCTGGTGGCATCGAAGGAGGAAAGCCAGCAAACTGTGGTGGAGGGATCCCAGGGGGCATGGTAGGGATGCCCATTTGTGGCCGGTTGAGATGTGGAGGGAAGGACATCTTGGGCAGATCACCCACCTGGAGCACAAAGGTAAGACTTCTGGTTAGATATGAGCTGCTTCTGATGAATCAGCAACAGCATCTGAGCAACCATTAAACACCAGTGTGATGTCTTTACATGGCAGCCATTTTAATGTTGCCTGCAGTGAAGGAGTAGGAGCTTGTGTGAGCTCAGGACTGTTAACCTACACTGAGTGAGTGAGAGAGAGAGAGGACTGCACAGAACAACCCAGTACTGTTAGTATGATTTATTACTGACAATAAAAGCAGTAATAATAAAAAGAATATGAATTAGACTATGGCAGTAGATATGGAGGCTAACAGTGTGATAACACACCAGGACTAACTCAACAGCTTGCTGCTAGCAGGCTTTATCATTTCCACAAGAACAAAATGTCAGCTCTTACAATATCGGCGATGTTTTTCTGCTAACACCGCCGGTTAGCATTAACAGGCAGGGGCTAATTCAGTTCTTGTCTATGGAGACATATTAAAATATTAGTCTAATACTGTGTATAGTTTCTCATTAAACACCAGGCGCTTTTCTGTTCTTTTGCCCCATCTATCTACCACACAAGGCAAGCTAGCCCGCTAATCACTACCCGCTAGCATTGTTAGCAATACCAGCTAAGCTATGCTAAGCTACATCGAAGAAATGAAAGCGCCAACTCGTGCTCCTCGAAGACTTAAATCAATTACCACTCAATGATGTTTTAATAAAAGCAGGCACCGTTTGCTAATATAAGAGGAAATGACACATGATGGTGTATTTCACTTACCCAGCTCGATTACAAGTCACCTTTTTATTTCTAACGGAAAATGAAGTTTAAGCTAACCCGGACTCAAATCGGCGAAATCAACGATCAAACCTAATAACCACACTTCCGGAAGAACTGCATTGTGGGAAATATTCTCGACAAATTAAAAGTCCTAATGGATACGCATGGGAATACATCGCGGTGTTGACAAGTCCTGTGTAATTAATCAATATACCTGGATATGTTGTAGCTGATTTAATTCTGAACCAGACATATATGATTATTTTTTAGTTCCTCCTGATCAATCACAACATGTCTGGTGTATTAATGTTGCTTTGATTTTTGTTCTAGAACATGATGACACATTCAGTTTCATTTTCACCTACCGAAACAGGATTGTTCTGGTTTGTTACCAGTTTCTTATGTATTTTTACACACTGAATCATGTTTTCATACTTTTTTTATTCCCCATACACAGGGTTTTTATTCCTCATATGGACATGGAAAAGTTAGCCGTAGGCTTGTGGTTAAGGAACCAAGCTTGGAACCAGAAGGTCCACAGTTTGAGAACTGCAGTGGACAAGACTTGACTGAAGTGCCCTTAAGCACTTATAAAAAAATATATATATATATATATATATATATATATAAAATATAAAGCATATAATAAAACTCACAGAAGTGCACAAACACAAACCTCAATCATCAACCAAGAAAAGTCCAGAAGTCAACCATCAGCTGGAAGATTGATGCTTACACATGTCTGGGATCCTCAAGGGCCAGACAATAATGTATTTGTCTTTAAATTGAGTTCCTTTCAAAAATATATTAATAAACAAAATAATTTACCAGAAAATTTTATTTATGAACATACAGATGTGTGAATAATAATAATAATGATGATAATAATAAACCTGTGAAAATAAATTGATGACATGGAAAAATAAAAGCACAGGCACTACATGGATCCCAGTTGATCCTGAGCTCAGTTTTCGGTCTGTATTGTGTTTCATGTGTCCTCCATCCTTACTCACTGATGTCCAGTGTCCTCTCACCTCATTTGCTGGACATATTGCCTGTAAGTGTGAATGTCTGAGTGTTTCTCAGTGGACAGCCATCCTCAGTAAGTAAATTAGGTGGAAAAGTCCACATGTTAAAAATGTATAAAACATAACACGTAAAGCGTCTAAAGAAACACGTGGAAAATTAACATCATGTGTTTATTCTTATGTGAAATGATGTGATGTGATCTTATGAATGTAATGCTACAGGGATACACAGCAAATAAACAGTCTGACAGAGACAGATAGACAGCTCTCATGCCCAGAACTTATCATCCACACCGCTCCTCCACCATTCCCGGTCTTTATTATTCACACGGCTCCTCCCCGATACCCGGTCCTTATTACCACACGGTCCTCCCCCTGCCCGGCCCTCATGCCGCTAACGGCCGTTATTCCGCAAGTACTCGTTTGCGCTCTGCGTATGACAGGTTCGTGACATCACTGCATGGGTGGGTTTTTCGTAGAAAGTGCTAGAAAGAAGCCGAAGCACAGCCTCTTCACATCTGTGATGTCCTTCCGATCCAAAATAGTTCTGCAGTTAGTGGTTTCTTTTGTTCGTTTTCCGAAATATTGCTCGCTATTATCTAACGCTCTGTATATAAATAGAAAATTAAGATGATAATAATCATACTAATGATTAAAAATTAAACAATTTTTAATCTCTTTCATCCATGGCACCTTAGTGCAGCACACACCTTAAAAATGATCCCACACATGAATGAATATACTGCTCCGTACACCAATAATAATACTTATAATGTAATACATGTGGTGTACGTTATATATTTTATTTAGAAAAATCCTACACGTGCTGTATATTTACTCTAGTGATCTTCAAAAATGATGCAGTCAGTATATATTAATCTGTATTTATTATTTGCTCTCTGTTGACATTAATATATTATATACTTTATATTTTTATAATACAACAGGTTAGCTTTTAGCTTCTGGTAAGATTTTTTTAGCCGTTATAATAAATAAAGCTACAAAATTAAGCTTTTCCGTTTACCATGACAACAGAACGATGCTTATGGTTGACTCCTAAACCACGTATTAGCACCATTAACCTAGCACACTACAGATATGTATACAGTCAGTAAGTAGTGCACTACTTTGACATAGGGTTCGTATGCTATTTAGGCAGAGACCTGTGCTGTTCCACTGCAGCTGTACGGCGGAGTGATACAGCACTCGGCATATATAAACTATACACTCGGGTAAAATCGTCCCGTCCTTCTTTTACTCCACTGCATCAGAGTGTGGAGGAGATCGGAAAGTGATTGGTTGCATTTTGTTCAAGAGAAGTCAACGAAACGAAAGCTAAGGTATGATTTTTGATGAGTCCTTTAATATAATCGTAATTAGACCCATCCTTTATAATTCAATGGCGTTAGTTAGGCAGATTTCAACCGGCACCAAAGATGGTGGTGGGAGGCTAGGTTAAAAATCAGCTAGCATTGCCTTTCGCTTCTTCAAGGTGTTCATAACCGCATTGTTGTATTCGTTATACGTCGGTTAAGCTAATTTAATTCGCTAGGTGACTTCTTGTCGGTACCCTGACCTTTAAAGATGCTACTGGCAGGTGCCGGCGTAAATCCTACAAGAATATAGACAGATATTCCTGTATAAAGTGTATTAAATCTAGTGTTGAATTTTATACGGTATTTGAATAAAATACAAAAAGTAAGCGAGCTCTATGTGTGTGTGTATATGTAATGTATTAAACTTAATCGTCGACAGAAACAATAGATAAGCCTAGCACGTTTTTCGCCTACTCTCTTTATTAACCCGGCTCTATCCTAAATGCTGCGCTGCACTCTATCTAAGTGCACTACTTAGGGGTTGAGTGAATGGTGTTTCTGTACTACGCAGTGCGCTATTGCGTCCTAGACCGAGCCGTTTGGTGTTCGGCTAAAGACCGCGTTGCTGTTTATTAAACTAATGCTGTACTCAGGCGTGTATTAATAGATAATATATCGGTTATGTTATGTTGAGCTTTTAAGGGTACGATTGTTTATTAATAGATACAGTATATGAAGTTTGAGTTAAAATGAAACTCCATTAGGCAGATTAGCTTTACTATGTATATATTTAAATTTTTTTTTCTAAATGGAGCGAGTTATTTATAGTTAGACCATAAAATGTAAGGTAGACATTTTTCTTTATTTGTTTCTGTAATTATATGATGAGTAGTAATGAATATTATAGTGCCTTATGTAAAACTTGTGTGCGCCACTGGCTCGTGAGCCTTCATGAAGCACGTGGCTGAGCTCTTTGTGCAGCCGGAAGTTCGGCCATGTTAAAGTGAACGGCGGGATTCGGGTGACTGATCTGTCCTATCAATGTGAAATGTAGTTTCATATAGCCGGTTTTTTTTTCTCTTCCCCGTTTATATATTTAACTAGTTTTTCCATCTTTATATATATATATATACAATAAATGATCAACGTCTGTACATATGTAATGGTTTAATAGCTGTATTGACATCAGTCTCAGTGTGTACAGGTTTTCTGGTCAGTGTCTGGGGGCTTTAAATATGATCATGATATGATGTATCTGTAAATTAAAAAATGTTTGTGTCAGTTAAACCACATACTAGATAAGGAAGTTGGTGGTTGTATTGTATTGTTGATCCATCAATCTGTTTGTCTTTTTCAGATGCCTGAAGAAATGCGCCAAGAGGAGGAGGCTGAGACCTTTGCCTTCCAGGCAGAGATCGCTCAGCTGATGTCCCTCATCATTAACACTTTTTATTCCAACAAGGAGATTTTCCTCAGGGAGCTCGTTTCCAACGCCTCTGATGTAAGTCCTGATTGAGTAAAGAGGAGAAGTTGTGGGTTATTGTAAGCATTGACTACCTGGTGTTGCTAGGGTTTGCTAAAAAAAAAAATTATTGTATAATACACTCTAGTCTTGTATTCTTTCTGTGATAACGTCTGTTTGTTAATTAACTTATAGCTTCATTTATTTTGTCTTGTAGGCCCTTGACAAAATCAGATATGAAAGTCTGACTGATCCATCTAAACTAGACAGTGGGAAGGACTTAAAGATTGACATCATTCCTAACAAGCATGAACGCACACTGACCATTGTGGACACTGGAATCGGCATGACCAAGGCTGACCTCATCAATAACCTGGGAACCATTGCAAAGTCAGGAACCAAGGCCTTCATGGAGGCTCTTCAGGTAGTGTATTGTGAGAACTGTCTCTCCTTGCAGTAATAAGCATGAGCTAAGGGAGCAAAAGGAAAGTGAAATTAAATGATGCGGAAGAACCAGGCTTGTGATTTGATCTAGTACATGATTACAGCATTTTGGATTGAAGTATACCTACCTATCTGTTAAGTTGTAACTTATTTGCTGAAATGTTTGCACAAGCTGCTTAAGATAAATGAGGTAGATGTGTTTAATACAATAAGACCTGAGGCTGGATATTTTTTTTGCATAAATTATTCAGTCTTATGCTTTCAAGCTGATCCTTTTTATCTCCTCCCCCAGGCTGGTGCAGACATCTCCATGATTGGGCAGTTTGGTGTAGGCTTCTACTCTGCCTATCTGGTGGCTGAGAAAGTGGTGGTCATCACTAAAAACAATGATGATGAGCAGTATGCCTGGGAGTCTTCAGCTGGTGGATCCTTCACAGTCAAGGTTGACCATGGTGAGTTGACTCGTGTCTGTCTGAGTAGTCAGTGGTTTTAAGATTGACATTTTTACAGGTTATTGATGATGTGAGGTGTCTGTCTACAGGTGAGCCCATTGGCCGTGGAACCAAAGTCATCCTTCATCTGAAGGAGGATCAGACTGAGTACATTGAAGATAAGCGAGTGAAGGAAGTGGTCAAGAAGCACTCCCAGTTCATCGGATACCCCATCACACTCTTTGTAAGTGTTTAACATGCATGTACATTCTAGTTGGGACAACTACTGCACTGATTATTGTGATGCTGTGAATTTACTCAGGAAACACAAATTGCTAATGATTGCATAAAGAAATTTACAAAAAATCCTAATCATTCTGTAATATCTGTACAGGTGGAGAAGGAACGTGACAAGGAGATCAGTGATGACGAGGCAGAGGATGAAAAGGAAGAGAAAGAAGAGAAGGAGGAAGAGGGAGAGGACAAGCCCAAAATTGAGGATGTAGGCTCTGATGAGGAAGAGGACTCCTCCAAGGATAAGGACAAGAAGAAAAAGAAGAAAATCAAGGAGAAGTACATTGACCAGGAGGAGCTGAACAAGACCAAGCCCATCTGGACCAGGAACCCTGATGATATCACCAATGAGGAGTATGGAGAGTTCTACAAGAGCCTGACTAATGACTGGGAGGATCACCTTGCTGTCAAGGTACAAAATATCAATGGTCATTTTAAAATATCAATTTAGTAAGAATGAGTCTCCAGATGGCAATAATTAGTGCGATAAATCCCTCTTTATGAAGAGTCATGGGCTACTGTGGCATGTACTTCCTTGTACATGTTTGTTAAACTTGGTTAGAGGCCTTCAGTACTGGTCACTTGTAGAAATTGTATATTGAGCAAAGCTAACCTTGTCCAGCTCTTGACATTTCCTTTGTGTCTATGCCATAGCACTTCTCCGTTGAGGGACAGCTGGAATTCAGAGCCCTGCTCTTCATCCCCCGCCGTGCACCTTTTGACCTCTTTGAGAACAAGAAAAAGAAGAATAACATCAAGCTGTACGTGAGGAGGGTGTTTATCATGGACAGCTGTGAGGAGCTCATCCCCGAGTACCTGAGTAAGTTCAGCCCTCAAGTTTTCTTTTTTCTTTGTTTAAATGATCCATTAGTCCTCATTATCTGGTGTGTAAGTGTTCTTACATTATTTACTTATTTACCTTAGACTTCATCCGTGGTGTGGTCGACTCTGAGGATCTTCCTCTGAACATCTCCCGAGAGATGCTACAGCAGAGCAAAATCCTGAAGGTGATCCGCAAGAACATTGTGAAGAAATGCCTGGAACTGTTTGCTGAGCTCTCAGAAGACAAAGATAATTACAAGAAGTTTTATGAAGCCTTTTCCAAGAACATCAAGGTAGGAATAGGCCCTGTCTGGTTAGAGAGGTTTACTTCAATGTAATTTGGGCTGTAGTTAACACATTTGATAGTGTGAATATCCTATTGGGGGGGGGGGGAAACAGTAATGGATGAAAATGAATAACTTTGTTTTGTAGTTGGGCATCCATGAGGACTCTCAGAACCGCAAGAAGCTATCGGAGCTGCTGCGCTATCACAGCTCCCAGTCAGGGGATGAAATGACCTCACTCACAGAGTACCTCAGCCGTATGAAGGAAAACCAGAAATCCATTTACTACATCACTGGTGAGGCTTGTAGCATGTTTCTGACTTCTTAACACTTGCAATTAATTTCCCTTTAACTTGACGGGTTCTAAATTTTTCTCCCTTCAGGCGAGAGCAAAGACCAGGTGGCCAACTCTGCCTTTGTTGAGCGCGTTTGTAAACGTGGCTTTGAGGTTCTCTACATGGTTGAGCCTATTGATGAGTACTGCGTGCAACAGCTGAAGGAATTTGAGGGCAAGACCCTGGTCTCTGTCACCAA
Organism: Duopalatinus emarginatus; assembly: GCA_028565595.1. Lineage (NCBI taxonomy): Eukaryota > Metazoa > Chordata > Actinopteri > Siluriformes > Pimelodidae > Duopalatinus > Duopalatinus emarginatus. The sequence continues at coordinate 20,333,648 of JAOVVF010000008.1, read as the reverse complement.
GGAGGGGCTGGAACTGCCTGAGGATGAGGAGGAAAAGAAGAAGATGGAGGAGAACAAGGCCAAGTTTGAGAATCTCTGCAAGCTGATGAAGGAGATTCTGGATAAGAAAGTTGAAAAGGTAAGCACAATCAATGGTGTTAAATTGATCTTGTCCAGCAAAGGATGTGAGGTTTGATGTTCTCTTTCTGTGATGACAGGTATCCTAGTTCGTCAGGTTGTGTGGTAAGTCCCAAGTGCTCGATTTGAGGCTTGGTGTGGTTGAAAAAAGGCAAATGGTTTGATGTGTTGAATTGCTTGATTCTGTGGCTGCCAAATGTCTTTAAACAAGATTATCGGGAATGATCACTGACATGAAGCAAACTGTTAAATAGGACCTGTTGTGCCCACTAATGTATTCCTGTGTGTCTGCTTACTACATCTTACTGACCAAACTAACACTTCGTCTTATACAGATTTATTGCACATGCTAATCTCTCCCATATCTCCACAGGTGACGGTGTCCAACAGACTGGTTTCATCACCCTGCTGCATTGTGACAAGCACATACGGCTGGACCGCCAACATGGAGCGCATCATGAAGGCCCAAGCCCTGAGAGACAACTCCACCATGGGCTACATGATGGCAAAGAAGCACCTAGAGATCAACCCTGACCATCCCATCATGGAGATGCTGAGGCAAAAGGCAGAGGCTGACAAGAACGACAAGGCAGTGAAGGATCTGGTGATCTTGCTGTTCGAGACAGCACTGCTCTCCTCAGGCTTCTCTCTGGATGACCCTCAGACACATTCCAACCGTATCTACAGGATGATCAAACTCGGACTTGGTAAGATTTCATACTCTAGCTGTGTTTCACTACTGATTCAGGCAGTGTCATTGAGTATTAATACTCTTCTTTCTATGCAGGTATTGATGATGACGATGTGCCCTCTGATGAACCAAGCTCTGCTCCTGCTCCAGAGGAAATCCCACCACTGGAGGGAGATGATGACGCCTCTCGCATGGAGGAAGTTGATTAAACGCTGTCGTCTATTACCAATTCAGCCTCACTTTATTTCCAATGCCGTTCCTTTTGCCCTGTATTAGGGCAACTTGGTTAAAACCCCTTTTTTGTTGTACAAATTGTAATTGGATGGATCGTCCAGCTATAATTAGAGTACCTCGTTGCACTGAGCTTCCTAAAGTGAGGGGCTGGGGGGAATTTTGGGTAACATTCCATCAGGAGTCCGATGTTAAGGGAGGGTGGGGGTGGTTGTCTCTGCTGCTCTACACACTGAGGGGTGGACTGCAAAATGTGTTGTGCCTGAATTCAGGCTGGTGTCTGTTCAGTGTTTTTTTGCAGAAATTAAATGTGATACAACGACTTGAGGCTCTTGTTTTTATTATATGCACAAAGATGATATTAATGAATGGTTAAGTGGTCATGGGTACACTTAAGTGTGCAGCAGTAAAGGTTCTGTCTTGTTTTTGGTTTCAAACTTGAATACATGTAGAACTTGCATGTAGGTTTTGCTTTAAAAAGGACCAGTTTTAAAACATTACTTTAGTGAATGATTCCTGTTCAGGTGCAGATTGGACAAACCAAGTGCTGTACAGGAATGAACAGTGTACAGCAACACAGTACATTTTCATGTGTTCATTAAAGGGCATCCAAAAATGTGGGTTGAACAAAAGGCCTACAGAGCCTTGCTCTGTCTTAGCATATTGGGGGGACTTCACTAGTCTAAATACATATTTAAAGTGCTGAGACTTGCTGTCCTGAAGATGGCAATAAAAGCAATAAGCTGCAGCAAATGAAATTAGTCGCCATCTTGATAATATTGTGCAGGCAGCAAAATGAAAACCATACCAGGATAAACTGCACAGAACCCTCAACCCTTGAAACATGGGATCCTTTATCATGTACAAAATGTGCCATATATCCAGGGAACGTGGAACCTTTTGTCCCCATTATTATGTGCCATATACATTAATGACCTAAACAGTTCCCAGCAGAACAGGACATGACTTTGCTATAGGACTATTCAGGGCTTAAGGTGTGTGTTGGTGCAATCATGAGACTCCATAAGGAAAAATACTAGGGAGAGATATCAAGATCATCCTGACTTAAATTAACCTGTAAAACATAAAATGTCCCATTCACTAACCTTGGCAAGGTTAAAAAGATGTTTTGGCTTCACTTGTGTATTCCTGGAGTGTTCAGACATTTCCTTTACAAAGAATCCAGGTAATTTCAATATAATTCCACTGGGTGGCGCTTCTCAATCAGTAGACAAATACATAAACCAGACACCAATAACATGAGTAAACAGTGTGTCAAACAAAAAAAAAATCTGAACTACTCCAGGTGAATGTCAATAAACTGTAATGAGAACTGCATGCTAACCAGCATGTTCTTGAAACCAACATGTAGGACCATGAGTGTGCACACAGAACGAACCAATCACATTCAATCTCATGTTCAAAAGTCATCATCATACAGCTGTCATTAAAGTAATTGTTCTGATTAACTTCAAATAAAGACCAGCTGTTTCTGTAAGATTTTCTGACATCTTGGTTTCCATGCTAAAGGCATTGTCCACAAAGCATGTACGGTATCTTGCTTGCTAAAATATATTGATCGGGGGAAGAGTTTAAACTACAGGGTGAGTCAAACGTCAGGATGCATTTTATTTCAGAAAGAAAAGGGAAAATGACATCTGAAAAAAAAACCAGCAACCCATGACGCATCCATTTTTTGGGGTTTTTTTTCAAAACATTAGATGAACCATAGAACATCATGAAAAATCATTAACAATCATTAACAAGTGGACAAAACCGGATGCCACAGGACAACACTTTCCATGTTGCAAGATGTCTTATGTTTGGTGGGAAAATAACATAAAACAAAAACACTATACTCACAGTAAAGCATGGTGGTGGCAGCATCATGCTTTAGGGCTGCTTTTCTTCAGTCAGAACTGGGGCTTTAGCAAGGGGGAGAGAAACACAAATAGTTACAAATACCCTTTCAGTTTAATGCAAAACGTTAATGTGTTTGCTAGTAAGCTGAAGATGAAGAGGAAAGCAACAACCATAGCAAAGATCGATGTTCCCAATCACCAAGCCAGAGCCCAGTACTGAATCCAACTGAAAATCTGTGGCGTGCCCTCACAATTTGCCGGATCTAGGTTGTTTTTACAAGTGGAGAAAACATAGCCAAGTAAAGATGTGCCATGCTGATAGAGTCTTTACTCTATTTACTCTACTCAAAAAAAACCCTGAGCATTGTTGCACTGTTTGATTTCATTACACCAAAGCATTAGTTTCAGAGTGTGCATACTTATGTAACTAGGTTATTGTAATTTTTTCCCTTCTAAAACATTCAGATTGTTCTTGCACGTAATTTATATACTTCGAAATTTCACATTATACCTGGAGTCTGACACGATACATGTCATTACTTTACTTTATAAAACCCGCTTTTTTAACAAGGATGTGTAAACGTTTATATATATATATATATAATCATATATATATATATATCATTGTACATCTGAAACAATACTAAACGTCAGCTAGACGATCTGTTATCCATCATGATTGTAAACTGCTGAACTCATCTATTTATCTATTTGAGTCTATAATCTTGCATTCAGAAATGTTGCATCATGAAATTTAGGCTTCTTCTAAGTCACATGTTTTAGAGAAAAAAGAGGCCCTGCTGAGGGGGTGGTGGAGGAGGAGGCCTCTGCTGACATGCTCGTGTCACATCCTCAGGTGCAGGAATGAGTCGCTCAAAGCCACTAAAGAGGATTTCAGATCCTGTCTTATCTTTTGCTGTGAATCACAAAAACTGTGTGGTTTAGTTTGAACTTGATCAAACCCCAGGGACTAGTCTGCAGATGGTTTACAAATAACCTCTTTAAAACGTGCTCTGATTTGCTTTGCACTGACTTCCGAGACACAGTTATCATCTGGTAACAGTACTGATTATCTGGGTTCACTTCTGTTCACCTGGTTTTTAATAAAAAATGTTGTCACAAAGCAGCATCACAGTAACCTGGATGTAGATTTTGAGCAAACCAGAGGCCACAGTGACGAGGAAAAACTCTGTCAAAACAGCTCCACAAAACCTCTGAAGGTGTTCTGTGGTATCTGTGGCACAACGATCGAACCAGCCTTCATAACCTACGCACATCAGTGAGCCTTGGGCACACACGACCGAGTTGCTGGTTCACCAGTTGTTCTTCCTTGGACCACTTTTTCTTAGGTACTAACCAGAGGAACATTCCAGAAACATCCCACAAAACCTGCTGCTCTGACCCAGTTGTCTAGCCATCACAATTAAGGCCTTGACAAAGTCACTCAGATCTTTACACTTGCCTAATTCCCAATCTTCCATTGGGATTAAATTAAATTAAATTTGAGAATTTAAACCACACATTAACAGGTGTAACAAGGTGATCAGTGTCATTCAGTGTAATGTTATGGCTGATCGGTCTATACTATTCTAACTTTGTACTATAAAAAAGGTATTCATTGTGAGCATATTGTTTTTTTTAAAGGGAACAATTAGTAATCAAGACATAAAGGCCCATTTTATGACACATAATGAAGCACAAACGGTTCCTATAAATGTCTATAAAATAACATAAAAGCCCACCAAAGGTTTCCACATCCACTTCCTGTGGAAACTCATGTCTTTTGTTTAATAAAAAGGAGACTGTGGTCTATAATATCTAGGCCTGTCATTTTCTAAACACCTACATGTTTTAAGAGTTACAACAAAGCAGGAAGCGAGGGTGTTTTCTAAATCTGGGAATCCCTCTGCGCCCACGGCCCAGAAAAGCTCTCAGTGGTATGCACTATGCCCATGTGTCTTCATATCAAAACAACATAAAACAAGAATTCGCACTGAAACACTGAGTCACTCCAACTGGTTTGATACTTGAGGCTAGGGGGGGATCTCATTTGCGTCATTTGATTTTAGCAAAGTGTTTTTTTGTTTTTTTTTGACCTTTTCTAACATTTTAATGAAACAAACAACTGTGCAAACTGATTAAGCCAATCCTCCAAGTACCCTCTGCATTACGTTTTGCATTACAAAAAATCCTTACCCTTTATTCTCATTATTCCGAGTGCTGGCTGGAAAAGATTGGACTTCCCCTGTTAAGTCTTGGTTCTTCCCAAGAGTTATAGTACATGTTCCATCTTCCTGTGGAAGTTTCCCTTCACCCCGAATGTCCTTGGATTACGGTTTTCAGGCCCTCTGTAATGTAACGCCAAAGAACCAACACCAAAGTACCGACACCAAACACCAACGTACTAACAATTCTTTTACAGAATTCCTGACCATAACAACATTTTACAAATCAGCAACAACAGTAGACATTACTGAATTAACAAATAAAATCTTAAATGTATAACCTGCTATGTTTCATTGAATTGAATTGAAAAATCACATTATTGATTAAAACAGACAGAATGATGTGTCAGTCTGAAATTATTATACCATTAACTTTGTGCTATACCTGTACCAGATAATGATATCAATCTAGTGATTAGAATTAATAATAATATTAATATTAAGGCAGGGGTCGTACAGAGAGGTTATATTTGTACTTAAGTGAAAGCACATATAAGGTGTTGAAAAGCTAAATAATTAAAAGTGGAAGTTTACGAATCACACAAATCTCCTGTCTGTTTTCGGATGGGATCATGCTGTCCTTTGGCGATATTCTAATGAAGTATAGTTTA
>JAOVVF010000008.1:20271380-20304286 GCA_028565595.1 Duopalatinus emarginatus | reverse complement strand
ACAGACACACACAGACACACACACACACAATTAAATATTAATAAATATGAATTCTAATTTGTTCAACATTTATCTATATAAGATTGTTCATTCTTTCTTAGATGTGTACAGTATCCCCCCTCCTGTACAAAGCAGATGTAAATATGTCATGTTGTCAGTGCTGTCTGTCTGTCTGTCAGTGCTGCCTGTGTCTGGTCTTTATTTTATTGTAATGTCAACAACCCAATAACACCTCCTGTATAATCTAGTGTACTTGGTCCTAAGCCCTATTCTGATTAAATGGCACATTTGGAAGTCAGCCCCCACGCAGCTAACAGGCTACGGGGCAAAGGAGGAATAACCAGAAACAGTCTCTTGTCGTTTACACACTTGTTATTATATATTACCATGTTATTAAGGGCTATAATAAAGAAAGACAAACACATCCAGCTCTTACCTGCATTGTAAAGGTGGCATTTTTCTGAGGAAAGTTTGGCTAAGCTAGCTAGCTGGACGGCTAGCGTTACACTCGCCGAAAAAGTCTCTCACACCCTTCACTTGTGTCGAACATGAATAGTTAAAACATAGTTAGAGGCTCTAAACTGCTAAATAATTAAAATAAAATCTTCCCTGAAAAGAAACCTCGGTCTCAGTGAACTTGTCGGTTAACAGTAACTCATTGACACTGCTCTCTTTCTGTACAGAGCCGACACAGCTCAGCCGCCTGTGTCACTACTACGTCTGCGTGCGCATGCGCATACCATCCTGTAGTTAGCGTTGCTAGATTTATTTTAATAACAATAATAATATTGATGAATATATATATATCAGGCTGTTCGATTTGGTTAGGAATGTAGTGCCATAATTAACGCACTCAGACAGTAAATATTTAACACATATTTAATAAAAAAAAATACATTTAAGATTAAAAAAAAAATGCTAGCTTTCGTTAGCACGTTTCCAAGGTAACAGTCATTTCCGGCATTGCACAACCAGGGCACATTTTATAGATTTATTTCCCCTGATAAGGCTTTATAAAAGACCCATAACTGGTGACACACCCTACCAAACATTTTCATAGTTTCACATACTTAGTTTTAAGGTGATACAATGCACAACGATTTTTGTTTGTTTGTTTGTTTGTTTGTTTGTTTGTTTGTTTGTTTTACCACAAAACAAACCCAGAAACAAAAACAAGCAGAAGTGCCATGCTGCAACCAAACAAACAAATAGATAATAATTTAAAATAAACAGAACATTTATTTTATAAAAAATAAACATAATAAAACATAATAATACTCACATATTAGATATGTGTAGAGTAATATTTTAGAGCAATTCATTGAATCCACAGGACTTTTAATTTCTAAACTTTCCACTCACAGGACATACATAAATTTAAGCTTTTATTAAGTTGTTTTTATTTAATTAAAGGAATTAATTAGTAATTAAGCCAGAAAGGAATTAAGCCAGATTAATTTAATTCAGAGCAGTCAAATAGCCTAAAATGTACAGGTGCTGGTCATAAAATTAGAATATCATGAGAAGGTTGATTGCTTTCAGTAATTCCATTAAAAAAGTGAAACAGGACATGGCACCTGCACACAGTGCCAAAGCTACCAGTACCTGGTTTAAGAACCATGGTATCCCTGTTCTTTATTGGCCAGCAAACTCTCCTGACCCTAACCCCATAGAAAATCTATGGTGTGTTGTGAAGAGGAAGATGTGATACGCCAGACCCAACAATGCAGAAGAGCTGAAGGCCACTATCATGGCAACCTGGGCTCTCATAACACCTGAGCAGTGCCACATACTGATCGACTCCATGCAACGCCACATTGCTGTAGTAATTCAGGCAAAAGGAGCCCCAACTAAGTATTGAGTGCTGTACATGCTCATAGTGTTCTTGTTCATACTTTTCAGTTGGCCAGTATTTCTAAAAATCCTTTTTTTGTATTGGTCTAAAGTAATATTCTAATTTTCTGAGATACTGAATTTGGGGTTTCCATTAGTTGTCAGTTATAATCATCAAAAATAAAAGAAATAAACACTTGAAATATATCAGTCTGTGTGTAATGAATGAGTTTAATACACAAGTTTCGAATGTAATTACTGAAAGAAATCAACTTTTTCATGATATTCTAATTTTACGACCAGCACCTGTATGTGACCTCAATAATTAGCTTGTCAGTGTAGAAACCAGCCTTTGATACCTACACTGACAAGACGTGACTGAAGAGCCCTTGAGCAAGGCACTTAACCACCAACTGCTCCCCAGGCACTGTGGAGAGGGTTGCCCACTGCTCTAGACACATCTTCAGTACCTCCTAGTGTGTGCATTCACTAGTGTGTTTCACTACATGGATGGATTAAATGCAGAGGTCGAATTCCTCTGTGTGCAAGCAGAGTGGTCACCGAGTCACTGCACTTAATAACTTTCACCTATATCAAGGTGACTTCTACCACTGTAATAAAACATTAACTGTGGACTTGTTAACTTAATGTATACCTTATCTGCCATGTCATGGAAATGTGATCCTTAACTAATGGGCCATTATAATTAAATGTCAATTATAATCAATTGTGAATGTGATATTTCTTCATGGCCTTCATGAGCTATAGGCCTCAGTATGACTCATAACATCAACATTGCAAAACGTATAATTGAAAACAGAATAATTAATAGCTTTCTGAAAACTATGAAATATTTCCTCCTAATCGTAATACACTTTCACAATTTAATGTAAATGTCTTTCTTTAGTAATAAGAAATAAGAACCAAATGTAGGTATGTCATCCATTTAAAACAAAATGATGCAAATTTATATTTCTAATAATAGTGAAAACAAATAACGGAAATTCCCTCTAGCTAAATCATTCACTTGTCTGTATGGACACAGCATTTTTTTCATGTGACATTCTACCATGCTAGACAAACAGGAAATTTTCTTGTCAAATGTTTCTGAAGTGACATTCTTCCCTTTCATCTTGCTGCTGTGAGGTCTCTTTTAAGCAGTAAGATGTGGTAATGAGGTTGATAAACACAGACTACCGTTCACCTTCATGAGGAAGAATCATTTTATTTATATGGCACTTTTAAAAAATAAAAGTTCAAGAGATAAAATAGAAATAATAGAAAAAATAATCATTACAGGTAAAAACAAAAACAAATAAATGCAAAATGTTAACCAAGTGCATTTTCCTATTCTTTTAAGTCAGTTAAGTGAAGTAAGGAGCCATGTGACCACCTCTCTAACAAGCAAGATTTAGTTTCTTGCAGTCAGCAATGAAGAGAACGTCCCAGACCTTGGAGATAATCATAAAGATGATAGTATGCTGTTTTGTAGACATGTACATTATCTTTGAAATTGAGGTCAGTATGAAAGTGATTCCTAGGATCATGACGCAGTTTATGGCCTTCAGAGGCAGAGAAAATCCTTTTACTATGATTTATATCTAATAGTGTAAATATTTGTTAAAATTATAGGACATCGGGAAATTGTCATTTAAGCAGTCAAGCAGGGACATGTTTAATGTTAATTGCATATCTGTCATTTGAGTAATGTTTGCTATTTATACCAACTAATGAAAGCCTACAAAAAGGACTAAAACTGAATCCTTGTGGGACACAACAGCATAATAAAGACAAGCACAGAGTGTCCAGGGATGTTGTGTCTAACCGAATAGAACCGTGAGGAAATACTGTAAAAAATGACTGGTAAAAAATAAAAGGTATAAAAATATAAATACAAAAAAAGTTGTAGGTTAGTTCCAGTCTCTCTCAATTAAGCTTAATAAAACCAGGTGCTGTGCTATGACAACTTAAACTAATTTTTTTTTCTTACTTACTTTTTCTTACTTGATGCAAAGCAATTTTCAAAAGAAACACTTATATACAACAAAATCACTTGATAATGTATCTTTAATACAAAATAATCTGTTGAGTACTGTATAAAATTCTAACTGTACATCTTGCATCTTGTAGGTTTGATGGCACTAAAAACGACTTGAAACTATTAAGCCTGTTAAAATCCTTTGTAAATCCATTAAAATTCAGAACATGGTAATTAATAGAAATTTCCAAACCTGTTCAAACGGTATCAGTACATTGTAATAACTGGCACTGCATAACACACTTGCACAAGCTTATACCTATACGGTTGACTTTTCTGTATATTATTTCAAACTCTCAAAATATTATTTCAAATATTTTATATTTATATAATGATAAATATTAAAATATGTATTAAATATATCTGCAGACAATTGTTATGATGGATCAAAATATTGAGGGTTAAAATCTATCACTGAACCTACATTCTACATGCAATCCTATTGCTTACATGGAAAATCAAATTAGCAACAATTAAGAAAAATTCTATGCATCAGCAGCAGCAGATATACCCCAGATCAGTCTATGAGTACAAAGCACATTTTACAGCGGTGGTGCAAATCTATTCCCATGTCTGGTAGTTTTAGGAGTTTCCACTAGGAACCAAAAGCCAGGACTGGAGTCTTAAGCACACAGGCCGAAACTCCCAGTTGATAAACTGAGAGATAAGAGTCTGTCTTTTCTACCATACTGCAAAACTAGTCACTTGGTGTGCTGGTAATGTTCAAGTGATAGTTCAATGACAAATCACATTTACACACCTTTCCCTATCTTCAGGCAAAACCTGGTTGGTGTTGGATGCTGGCGTTTTTTAATCTTGCACTAGGTGGTTAATTTTGCCAAGAACTTCTATGTATATGCATAAGTAACAAATAACAGATATAAATCACTGTTGTTTATTTAATGATATATTTACGGAAAACATCTATTACTTGTAGCTCGTAATCTTGGCTGACCGCTAATGGAGCAACATCATGTAAATGAAATTTTTGGCAGAGGTAGCCCTTTAACAAATCAGTGAATGCATTGCATGAGAATGGTGTGCCTCCAGTGAAATAGCAGAGATATGTACATAAAGGAAATTATATAATCTAACATTATTGTTAACTCAGAAAAAAAACCAAAAAAAAAAAAACGCTAGACATACGTGTTGCTTAAAGTCAGTTTAAAGATTTAAAGGGACATTTCCCAAAACAAGAAAAGTTGATGAAGGATGCTGTAAACCCTGTTTTGTTTTATTGTTTATTATCTGAGGCTCCTTGTTGTCCAACTAAGTGCTATATTCATGGTCATGTATAATGTCTGTTATAGTTTATGAGGTATTTGACAATTCAAGTCCATACATATTTCTGCATATTTGATGTTAAATGGTTAATTAGCAACCACTAGAAAACTGGGTATGGTCACATAATATTGAATATCCTCTGAAATCTACACGTACATATATAAACCGATCAACTGTAACATTAAAACTACTTGCCTTAACAGCCGTCTAACCAGACAAAGGCATGGACTCCACAAGACCTCTAAAGGTGTGTTGTGGTATTTGGCACCAAGAGGTTAGGATAGTTCTGTGGATCTGCTTTGTGATTGGATGCACAACCGTGAGCCGTGCGCATCATGACCTTGCTGAGCTAATTCAATCTACTTCAATCCTTACACTTGCACATTTTTCTTGCTTCCAACATATCAGCTTTGACAACTGACAGTTCAAATGCTGTCTAATACATATATACCACCACTTGAAAGGTGCCACTGTAACAAGATAACCAATGTTATACACTTCACCCGTTATTAGTTGTAATGTTACAGCTATATATACTACAGAACAATTAAGAACAGATTTGGAAAATAAACACATGTGCATAAATTAACAGCTCTAAAATACAGTAAAGTTCAAATAAACAAGGCTGTAGGAAGAATAAAGCAGTCTTAAATGTTCTCAAGCAAAGTCCCCAGAGTTTACAGAAGGACGCTGAAGACGCTACTTTCACAATCAAAAATTCAAGCCGACAGTTCTGCCCATGATCTGGATGTCATCAAACGGCAGTAGTGCAAGAATCTGAAAGGCAAAAAACAGTTGTTGTTCAGACATAGTACTGACACTGCGTCTACTTCTTTAAATGTGTAAATGAAACACGGTGACCCAAGTTGCACAAATCTGTCGACTGTATGCAAAGATCACAGGAAGTTTCAGTATTTATCAGTTTCAATGTCAAATCGTTCTCAGTATTATCGAAAAGTGTTATACAGTATGTAACAATAAAAGCTAGAAAACATCATAATAGACATTGATTCTTGTTATAAAGCTCTAGCATGCAGAAATCTTCAATTAAATCAACTTTGACATGAGAGGCCTGTTTTTATGACCTTGACTAAATATCTGAATAAATGTGGCCTATTTACATGATACCTACCATATGATGACAAACTTAGATAGATTGTAACAAATATGTGTAAAAGGATACTATTTATTTAAGTTTTTATATCAAATTTAATAGCTTTGGCAGATGCCTTGACACCCTGTGTTGTGATTTGTGAGAGTGAATCTTACGCAAGCTTTCCTGAGAATCAGCCTCACTCACTTTTTACTGGATAGGGGAAAAAAACCCAACATACAGGCCTTTCCAAATCACCATCATGTGCTCTGAACTGCATATTGGGGCCAACATTAATCTTATCTGCTCTTATCTACGAAGCAGTGATTTTGGCTTCACTTGGGGAAGGTGAGAAATGATCAGATATTATATTCAAATGATTAATTCTAATAAAAGAAGAGCTCTTCAAAGAATTCGGGTTATTCATGCAGAGCCAGTGAGCTGTTCTGAAAAAGTGAATTCTCTCAGGAACATTCAACACAAAAATCAAAACTAGTAATGATTTAGGTTTGCATTATGTCAGTTAGAAGAAGTACAACTCCCTTTTCATGGACATGCCAGTTAAGGGTCATGTGACTTAGCGGCCCTGGCATGAGGAAGTGAAAATCATCCTTAGTACAAACGATACTGACACAATGATGGCTCAATGTGCTAGTCAGGAGAAGGCTGTCAGGATTTGGGCACTTTTACATTACCCATAACCACTCAGCTCAGTGCTTGACTTAGATTTTGCCTCACTCAATTCATAAATATAAATGAATTAATGCAAATGTACTGTTCATATGAAGGTGAAAATGCTTTATTTGTGCCTATAAAGGCTGGATGCAAGTCTTACATCGTCGTTGCCGTCGGCGAGGTCCAGCGCAGTCTCGTCCTCCATGTTGCGAATCATTTTGTCAGCTCCTGCCTGGCATAGATGGCTGGTGATGGTCGCGTCTTGACGCCCGACTGCCAGGTGGAGTGCTGTGCAACCGTTTAGCATAGCAGCATCTACGTTGGCACCTTTGGTTAGCAGCAGAGTCACTGCATCCACGTCATGCAGCTCCACGGCCATGTGTAATGCCGTTTTCCCACTCGTTCCCTCCTGAGGGCAGACATGTAGCAATAAGAGTCAGTAAGGGTCAGATTTAAATGTGTTTATTTAAGATTCATGATAATGTTAGTATTTGTTATAGCTCAGGAAGAATAGAAAAAAACCAGCAGGATAATTTTGCTATAGAATTTGATAGAAATAAGAGTTTTCTTCTGCTGCAGTGTTATATGGTATATAATACCAAAACCTTTGAAAAAAGACAAACTGCAAGCAGATAGGGAGCAACGGTTAAGGCTCTAGGACAGTGATTGTAAGGCTAAGGGTTCAAAGCCCAGTACCGTCCTGAGCAAGAACTTAACTTTATCTGCTCTAGTAGTGCTGTATGATTTCTGAACACATATTCTTACACCACTGGCATATGCGAAGAAAATAATTTAGAAATAAAGCCTTCTTCACTTCTCATCTTGCAATGTCAGACATCCAGCAATGACATGCAAACAGGTGATGCAGCTTGGCTCTTAGAGGAATACAAGTATATTGTTATTACTGCATAAAAGCACTTCTCACATCTTACCTGGATGTTCAGATCCACGCCTTTCTTTATCAGCAGTTTCATGATTCGGTGGTGTTTGTTCAGGGTAGCAACATGAAGGCAAGTCAAACCTGGGTAAAGATAAAAACGTTATGGTGCTTTTATTTCAAAAGAAACTAAGAAAACACCTCTGTTTAGTTAATACAATGTATATAATGTATAACAAAAACTTAATACAAAATATTTGTAGTGTAATTTGCTGCAAATTGTTGAAATACTTAAGAGACAGATTTATAGATCAGTAAAAAATGGGCCTCGTGTCACATAATGTATACAACACCAAGTTTTTTCCCGTTTTTTAATCAGATACTCATTTTAAAATCTCCAAACGTATAGGAGATAAGCAATGTACACCTACATGATTTTATATGTAACATGTTAGGCTGGTTTGATGAAAATAATCAACACCAGGGTGGTTTAAACTTGAGACCATTTTAACTGCCCTGTTTATTACAGCACATCCATGCCACAGTTGTTTGACCAAAGTTCTATTAGCCGTTTAGTCTTATGTGAAATTGTGGTGGAATGTTAGCAAGACAAGTTAGACCCTGTTGTCATGTACGTCATAACAGTTATCAACAGATGTTTCTTTACCAGACTCTATTCTCTCTTTCACAAGTCAAACAAGAAACTGGAGAAACTAGAAAGCACAAATTCCATTATCCCAAAGAGTTCCCTGTGGCAGAAAGCTTACAAACGCTAACAAAGGACTGCCATCGGATACTCACTTATTATCTAAAACTGACAATCCTACTACTGGGTCATAGTGGGTGCTGGAGCCTATCGCAGCGATTATTGGGTGAAAGTCAGGAAACGCCCTGGGCAAACACGCAGGGCAAACACACATTCACATATGCTCACACCTAGGTGCAATTTAGTATCTCCAATTTGACCTGACTGCATGTCTGGACTGTGGGAGGATGTCTTCATGTTCCCTGGTTACTATGATAACAAAAACACTTAATATAAACCTGTGATTTGAATTATTGCCTGAGTTACTTCACTTAACCAGTCAGATTGGAGAATTCACCAGTGGTATAAGACAATATTTTTTATATAGTTTTTTTTAATAAGTATCACTAACCTTTAACTTAAAAACAAAAAAAAGGACACACTTAAAACTGCAACGTCAATGCGGATGTAACACAGACTTCCCTGTTCTATTACAGCTGCGTTTCTACTAACTAAAGGCCAAAACAAATGGAAAAAGATTCCAGTCTCTCATCACAATGCCAGCACTTAAGGTACAGCACATGACATCCTTGTTTTAGCGTGCGGTTCAGTGCAAAAAGAAAGGAGGCGGTATTAAAAAACCTTTACATGAGGATATTATATTACGCTTTCATGCTGCTTAGAGGGAAGTAAATGAATCAGCCCGATCACCACCTATCTCATAGACACTTTGTAGATATACAAAGGAAGATCATTTGTTGCTCTGAACTTTGGCCATTAATGGAAACAGACCTGTATTGGACCACCGGCTTGGGTCATTCGCAGGACAGGAGCGACAGAGACACGGCACTGTATTTAATGGTTCAATCAGACACAAGAGCATTGTTGGGAATGTTGTTATAGACAAAATATTCAGCTAACAGTGTTGCAGTGTTTAGACACTGAAACGGAAACAGCAGAGTATTTTTGGACAAAGATGAGATCTAGTCTGTTATTAAATGTGGGTTGTAAATTTTGCAGAGCAACAGACACTAAAGTGTCTCGTATGGCAGTTAGAAAAACGCACATATAACGCATGTATAAATAGACAAATTAGTGAGGGTATACGAGAGGATATGCGTTACATTGATTCTAATCACGGGTGAGGGGCATTCCATTTAGCGTCATATCTACAAGCGATAAAACCACAGTAACCAAAACTGCGGCACAATCCAGCGTTCAGTAAATAATTAAGTAGTAGTTAAACATTCACTCTGAAACAAAATGCAGTCTGTTAACAGTAGCTTCTGGTTGCCAAGCATCATTACACGGATGAAATGACTATTCAATTGACATAACAATGGCAAAATGATTAGCACTGCGTTAAAAAAAATTATGATATTGCAACAATCTGGTTTTTACAATGGCTTTGAACACACATCTGATCCATAACTATCCCTTTGTATAAAACCTATGATCTGAATTACCACCGGAGCTTAGGTTATACAAAATAGATCAACTAAATAGACTGGTAAATTCAAAAGAGCTGTGGTATAACAATATTATACTGAAGTTCCTGAAAAACTGGTATAGCTGAGCCTATGCAATACATTTTGTTTAGCTGGCTTTCCATTGGACCCCTGGTACGTCTACAATCATCTCTAGAAGGTGAACGCTATTTCTGACAAATAACATTGTTTACATCCTGCATTCATTCAGACAGGACAATGTGCCAACTCACATGTCTAGAAATGCCAAATTATGGTTAGAAGGAGCACTTAGTGTTTACTGCCTACAAAATATGTCCACAAGAGTTAATGCCCTGTGGGGGACCTACCAAGTTTTAGACTGGTGTACTGTTTTTTCTGGCACTTCATTGGATAAAAACAAATAATAATAAAAAAAAACATGTGATTTATGGTATTCATAGCTTCACCTTTACCATAATCAAAAGAATCACACTGTTAAAACTGCAATGTCAATGCAGATGTTAATTCCAAAACCTTTACACAGACTACCCTCTTTTAATACTGCTGTGTTTCTGTTCGCTAAATGCCAAAACAAATGGAAAAATATGGCAGGCCTTCATAAAAATGGCAGCACATAAGGTACTGTACCTGTTTCACTTATTATATAATTAATATTGCCTGTTCTGACTTACGCTAATTTTGCTTGACTAATGACACATCACAGGTGTCGCCTTGTCCTCCCTTTTGGAGAACTGTTCAAGTGTTCAATAAGGACAGTGATGCGGTGCCTCCTTCCCGACAACAGCTGCCTATTAATCAGACCAGTAGCGTGACCACTGATAACCATACTTCTCTATTCGTAAGAATTACTGCGGTTAACTCCCTTGCCACAAGATCCTTATGGTTAGTCTTGTCTCTGTTGTGAAATTCTTTATTGCACAGTAAAGCTAACCTAGGAAGCTGTTAGGAAGTCACTAGGCCAAAAATATAACCGCTGATAAGATGCTGCTGAAATTTCTATTGCTTTTCTCACTTTGGTTCCTAGATAATTTCATATGTATTTATTAAGTGTAGTAACACTGCAGCTTTACCTCTCCAGTTCTGTGCCTTGAACAACGATGCCAGTCTGGAGGGTGGATCGTGACGAATCATCTCATAAGCGCACTCGAACCTGCCGTGCTCACAGGCCACATGAAGCGGCGTGTTCCCATCCTGGTCCTGGAGCTCCAGGCACACATATTTTGCCAGCAGAGCCTTCACCACAGGCACTTGGTTCAGGTAGACGGCCAGGTGCAGTGGCGTCTGAGTGAGAAGATATGGCAGAACAATCAGTTCAATGACACTTCTTTACAAAACCTGCACGGCAGCATTTTGGTGATGTCAATGCTGTTTAAATAACCAAGCTAAATATTATTTGAGTAAATCTTTTTACTTAAGCAGGACATTATATACAATATATTATATGATACTGGCATTGCGATACATTATATTGGAAATATTACTTTATTCTCAGAAATTATTACTCAACAATAACAAGAAGATGCTTTTGGCTGAATCGACATTTGGGTTGACTTCGTCATGCAAATACGCATTACTGACCAACAGCACTAAAGGGTTCTTATTAAGGATGCAGTCTTTCAAGAACGAAAGAAGAGGAAGCACTTATTTTAGCAGTGTGACTGAATTTAGATGCCCTTTAATTATTTTGGACATGAAACCAGAATAAATTCTTAAAAACACAGTACATAAGGGAAGCTGGCTAAAATGATGAGTCCTCCACAAACTCCAAAGTCCAAATCATTTATACATTTATAATTATTACATCACATACAGTACATTATATTACTGTAGACTTTTAATATTTGAAAGGATTTAATAATTCTGTTATTTGTTGTTTTAGACATTTTTGTATTTCTACCTTATATATTTCTATAAAACTTTAAATGAGAGCATTAATATTTTAACATACATGGATTGTTAAACCATGTGTGGCATGAGTGAAAACTGACCTAATTAAAGGGGATCTTGTAGGAGTGAAACCACTATACCACTTGCGTTGTATAGTAACTCCAGTAGCAGCGGCGCATAGTGAACTAAACTGAACAGCTCTCAACAGAAAGAGAGCAGCTTACTCAGAGTGTGCACTTGTCTTGCCGAGGTGTTACTGACTAATCCGACCAAAGCCCGGACACTATTACGTGGATTTCGGTAAGCTTGGTGCACTACTACATTTCCATTAGTCACATGTTTAAGTGCTGACTGCAACAGATTTGCTTCTCACTTAATACATGATGAATGAAATAGCTTTTAAATATCTGGATAAGTATCAGCAACTGAAATGTATAATATTCAAGCAAATTTTAAATTATATAAATTAAATACACACACACACACACACACTAATTGCTTGAATGCCTACCTAAAAGACTATAACATACATGTGGGCTACCTTCTGGCTTTAAATGGGCCCATGAGGAGTTCACATAGTAACTTGTCTAGTAATGTAATTTGGCTGGTTACCATGTCACAGTTAGTCAAAGATTTCAAAATGAAGATTAAAATCAATTTACACTTTAATCAACATTCTTTCTCATTGTTTTTGCATCAGCCTGCAACTCTAAAAATGTAGGTTGGTTTCACAACCCACCCCTCTGGCTGTATTTGCCTTAAGTCTTACTAAAGCACCCTCAGTTTCGCAGTGCATAGAGTGCAACTGCAATGAAAACACTTCTCTCTGTAATTCACTACGACGTGCATCGCTGCATCTACTGATGTACATAACCATTATGCACAACAGCAGCTATCAAATGCAAAGAAGAGCATGGCAGTACCGACCAGAAGGAAACACTATTCTAATGTAATGTAATCTAATCTAATCTAGGCATGGAGCACTGCACATAGCCATACTATTTTTTTTTCACAACAGGCCACCTTTCTTCATTGCCATGCTCTCTTTCGGTTTACAGGGACAATCTGATGAGCACTGACAATGAACAGTGATTTTACAAGAGTATTTGTTTAATTTTCGCCGCCAGTCTGTGTGTTGTATATTGCTGATTAATACGGTGATACGTTGAAAACTGTAAAAGGATAAACCAATACTAATAGCCAGTCATCATTTTATCGCTAGCTAATTGCTCTATGGAATTAGCTAGCTAGCTTCCAAAATACTATCCTTTGAATATAGTAATGAACTCCTCATTATGTTCCTATTATTATTTCAGAAACTAGGACTTCACAATATAATACAGTGATCATGTGTTTACAAGGTTGAGGTTGTATTTGTTATACAGGCATGTCATTTTAAACACGTCATTTAAAATTTTACTCAACTTGGGAAATCTCTTACTGACAAGGGAAAATAAATAAGAAAAATCTCTGCAGTGGAAAATATGATAGAAGCAGTATTTTTGAATAAAATATGGAAATGTGTGAAACCCCTGAGTCTGATGACATATTTCTAGCTTACGATGGAGTTTCCCTTACAACAGAAATGACATAACCATTAAAATCCTGAAAAGCACCACATAACGTTTCACAGTGCTGTGTTACTGAAGGCGTCACTGTAGGAGACCAAAATGTCAAATCCCATAAAAAGAGCAGGTGGATGCAGGAAGTGTTACCTGATATAGATTATTCTGGATGTCCAGAATCTCTTTTGGGAAAAGATTTATTAGCTGGTAGATGAATATTGCCACTTCATGGATTATAGCCAAATGGAGAAACCTGGACATGAACAACAAAAAGAATAAAGATGCACTGGGTTAAACACTGCATGTTACATTTTCTTGTTCAGATAGCTAAAGGGAAGCAAAGACCACACACACTGACAATGGAAAGTGTTTCACAACCTGTGACGCAGAACAATACGAAGTAATAAAATAATACTAAGAAATACTTCACACCCCTGCAAGCAGCTCGGGAGTTGCGCAACTTTGGAACTTTTCTACACACCACAGACAAATCAAGGCACTAGGCCCAGCGCGGGCTGTATCCGGTTCTTGGAAAACCTGACTTTAAAATTAGTACAAGTTGCAGAAAGGAGTTGAATTATAGCCACGAATTCAGGTGAAAATGAACACAGTGATAAGGGGGTTTAAAGGGCACAGGAAACAGTACACAACCACAAAGACATGGCTCTTTAACAGAAGCCCTGAGCTGTCTTGTGATTTAAGATGTGGTTTTTTTAAAGGAATGTTTCAGTCAAGAATGACTTTTACACATTCTTTCTGTGTGTGCATGTGCGTGTATATACAATTCGTTAGAAACCACATGTTCATTTTTGTTGAAGAGTTAAAAAGAGTTAAGGAGGGTGTTATGAAAAAAAAATTTAGCTGAAGCTTATTTTCTTCCTTTCTCTCTCAGTTTCAGTAACTGCATCAACCTGGTCAGAGTCACAGTGGATCTTGAACCTTGGAACACTTGGAAGGAGACAGGAATTAATCGGGATGGGATATCAGTCCATCACAGGGCACCATGTGCAAACACACACACACACACACAAACGCGCAAAGACACACACAGACAGACATTCATACCTTTCATAGTCAATCCACCTACTGGCATGATTTGGGGAGGTGGGAGGAAGCCTTGAAGTATGTTCCAATTTACATTTAACTGTGTGTTCAAAAAGTCAATCTTTAGCAGACTTCCTGTTTCACAGGGGTATAAACATGAAGTGACACACAGGCCAAAAACCCCTTAGCCATTCATCAAGAATACACAAATCAAAGGAGATAAAGGTCTGCTGACCTCATGAATCAGGCAATGACTGATTCAATAAAAATGCCCAACTGCTTGCAGGCTAATAATTACATCCAGTGGAAACAACCTGCTTATAGGAGGCACAAGTGTATTTTGTCCCAGTGCAAAGCATTTTCTTTAATTTAGTCTTAATAAAGACTTCTGGAAATAGATTCGATGGTCAGATGGGACACAAATCTAATTTCTGTTTAATGGTAGTTTAGTCTACCAATCTACCAATACCAATTACTGGGGAGGACCAGTTATGTGGTGGTATGTAACATCATGTAGTTTAAAAAGTACTGAATAATGATCCAAAACATTTGTGCGAAAAATCAAGCCCCCCCCAACCTTCCCATGACCACTCTAGCCGCCTGACCTAAACCCACTAAAACCTGTGGGATGCAGGAGAATCTTACTGTTGTAGGTGGTTGTAAAAAGTACTAAATGCAAGTGGGTTATTAAGTGATACCTTGGTTTGTTTATAACAAGTGTACGTTATATTAAGATTTTTTTCCCCTTTGAATAAATGTACTTTAATTAAAGGTTTGATTTCCCTCATATTTCCAAGTTAGGTTAACCTAAAGAGCCACAAGAGCTTCAAAAAGCCATCTTAACCAAGGGTGTCAATAATTCTTGGAAAAAAATGTACATGCCTAAGAGTGACATTATTAACATTGCTATACTTTACGATATACATATAAGATAATAATAAAGTAATGGAGTTTTATGATAAAGGTTTGTCTGCATTAGGCCATTAGTACCATTACTAAAAGTTAATATAAAAATGTGTCAGAAAATACAATTTAGTAATACCTCATGATACATGACCATCACTATTAGTCAGATTGTTAACAAATACCAAGACATTTAAAATTCACTGATGTAGTTTAACTACATCACAAATTATTGCTAATAAAACCACTCGTCTCTCTTCCTTACTACAGATCTGGTATCAAACCAAAGAACCACCAGCCAAGATGAAACTTGTATCAGTGGAAACAGATTTCACTTTCATCAAGATAACAAATGTGGGGAAGAACCAATGGAATATTTCAGAAGTATTTTGCCAGCAGCCCTGAAGTGAAAGTCCATTCCAGAAGTGAGAAACTGTTCCTCCTGGAAAGTGTCTGGGGATTTTTTAAAGTCTAATAGCATTGATAAAGGTGAGGTCTATGAAGCCAAATGTTTCCTCTTGGCAGAGTAACAAAAAATATTGAGTGAATAAACGAGTCTGTTCTGATTGCAGATAAATCTTGCTATACATGAACCCTTACTGACTTTTCTTAACAACTGATTGAACGTTTAAAAGTTTTCAAGGGACAAACTCTCATAAACAAGATTTTTGCTCTGACATCGTTGAGTCACATGTTATCATTTCTCACCTAGACTGTAGCAATGCACTGTATAATACAGAGAACAGTGACAGACCACAGTTCAGTTATTTACACATGATGAAGCCATTGTATAACATTAAAAAAAATGTAGCTACATTTTTTTGTAATATTGATTAATTTAGTTAATGTTGCACTGACAAATGCTTTCAGAGAGCTCAGTTTCATAGTCAAGTTAGTGTGTGTGTGTGTGTGTGTGAATACACCAGTCCTTCAAGCCCTCAAACAAAAGCTCTTTTTGTAGCAGTGAGGTAGGAGAATGTATTTCCAGCAGAGCACTAGGGAAATTCCGCTGCCAATGTGTACTTCTGCTTTCTTGCAGATGCACCACAGATAAGCAAGACAGAGTTTCTAGACGAGTGTGTGTGTGTGCGAGCGTGTGTGTCTGCTTACCATGTCAGATCAGCGAACTTCAACGCGATCACACGAGTGTGAATCACTAGACATTTCACTAGACCATGAAACTCCACAGATGGACAATAGATATACTCTGATAACTGCACTATCACCACAAAACGTTTAGCTTTTATCCTTTATCTTTATATAAATACACAGTAGGCATGTGCCAATATTTATCTGTGGGTATGATGACAGAACTGCATTTTAATGTGTGCCAGGGTTTATAAAATAGCACAACATATCATCGACCTGACAACTTGATGGAATTGGCTTTTCTGCACGATTCACAAATTCAGCTCGTCTCAGAACTGCAAATGCTGCCCACGATACCAAAGTTGCAACTTAGAAGTTCAGTTAACCACAAGCTTGTCGACTGACGTAAGCTGCTAAAGTGTACCTATTGGCAGCTATAATGATATAGGAAGCAACACTGAAGTCAAAGGGCAATTTTTAGCAACAAACAATACAAAAATCCCCACAAGTAAGCCACTTCTCACACCCTGCTTTCAGTCGTGCCATGATAAGCCATGATTATCCTGAATGAGATCATGATGGCTGAAACAGCCCTTAGGCATCCATCCACTAATTCTGGACTGTTGGACAAACCTGCGTCTGTTTCTTTCAAATGAGAGCAAATGAGAACATACTCTTATTGAAGACAGTTGTGACCTCTGACCTTTATTTGCACAAGATAGAAGCCTCTAAGCCTCACAAATTTTAGATGTGGATGCAAGGTTTCATTCTGTCCATGCATGATAACAGACTATAACAATAACCTGATCAGAAATGTGATGCTTTAAGAGGCCAGGAAATACATTTTTTTTTTTTTTTGAGGCTTCATCTGGCTCCACGGTTTTTAATTTAACCATGCAAGACTAAGTGACAGAACAGGACAAATCACACTGGACATCAAGTTCAAGTTGAAGGTTGAAAATAAAAACCAGGAGCCACACAGACTGTGTAGAAGTCAGTGGTTTAAAGGCGTGTGTTTCCACACTGTGGTCCTGTACATTTTGGTGTTTTCCTTATCAGCTTGGATGGAGGTTCAGTCAGAAGAATTGTGAACAAGGGAAATACCGCAGTGATTTTACAGACCTAATGACATGCATTAATTATGTTTTTCATGTTGTTTGGTTGTGCATTAAAGCTCAGGAGTATTTGGAAGTTTCTGATTGCATGTTTTGTTGGTCTTTAGTAACCTCAGAGCCCTTTATGTCTGTGGTTTCTGACCTTGCCTGACACACAGTTACCTCTGATGATGCACCAGTGAATGACTGAAAACTGGCTGGGACAAACAGTGCTTTTAGTTGATTATATAATTATATATCCTGTCCTTAAAATATGTGCAAATGATGTGCATAAGAAGTAGCACACTGCTGTTTTATCTGACTGAAAAAAAGGAACTTAAATGACATTTTCTCCCTTCTAAAACTATTAATTTACACAGCAAGTCAAAGCTATATCTTTGATGAAACAGTTGTGTTGTTAACAAGGTGCATGTATTAGAACTTACGTGTCTCCATCTGATGTGACGGTTTCCAGCCGGTTTCCTTCCTCTTCAGTGTATTCCACTGTGTGCGGCTCGGGTCGAGTCCCAGAAACGTTGCATTTCACCATAAGATCGTTAAGACTTTCTGAGGTCAAGGATGAAGAGCCGTAAGACGAGTCCAAGCGCTCGTCTGTGCCCAGTTTGTCCTGCTCTTCCCTCCCGCTGTGATGATCGCCTACCGAAGTCGTAGTGCTGCTCCGGTCGTCTCTGGTTAACGACTTAAACGAGTCGATACCGGAGTCAATTCTGCTGTCCTCCATCAAATCAAACTTGCCCTTGTCTTCTCCGTCGCCTCCGCTTCTCTCCATGATTCTCTGAGTATCCGTTTAATCGCAGTCCTAGTTAATTAGTGTACAGGCTGGCCGCTGTGTGGAGGCTCGACCCAAGTGCAGTCACCGTGCAGTGGGGAAAACACAAAACCAGTTCGTTTTAGTTGCTGGTCGTCGATGTTGTTGTTTTTCATTCCACCTCCAGTTTTTGTTTGCTCTCAATTCGGAGGTACAAACACATGGAGACGTACAGAGCCCGCTCATAACCGATCGGGAGCAAAGAAAAACAACTAACTGGTAACAAACAGCCAGACTGTGACGAGTTTGAATGCTAGCTACTGATTTAACGCGGAAGCTGTGAAAAGGGGCGGGGCTAGTCGCAAAACTTCAAGGAAGTCATGCTAACTTGTGGACACGTGACTAAGGCTTCGCGATCTCCTCTCATATTTCACTCACACACACACACACACACACACACACACAGGGCTTTGACTTGTGAGGTCCTTCCATTGACGAATAATGAATGCAGCTAATTAATTATACCTTTCTATGGGGGAATTCATTATGTATGTATGTGATTAAGATTAGTAGCTGTGGCTGTGACAATTCCAGATTATATTATATAGAGGTTAACTATAATATACACATAGTAGAGGGTTATCACTATCGATACCTGACCACGTGTGCAGTAGTCATGGTAACACGGAGTAAACAGCGGACTGTTCTCTGCTGTTTCTCTGAACTGTCCGTGTCCCAGACTGTTTCTGGACTATAACCCAACTACATCTGTCTATTGAATTTAATGGGCTACGCCACTTTATTCTGTCCCTTCTCCACCATTTGAATTAATTAGCTATATAAACCAGATTAGCCATATGATCCGGATTATTGGTGTATTATAGGTTACACGTCACGTTGTTTCTGTGGGGATTTCCCATGTAGGAGGGCTATGTGTGCTCTACAGTCCATCAATGACCATTCTAATCGTCGTGGTATCCATGACAACCAAAAACAAACACAAAATAAAGTATGATACTGATCACTCTTGTATTTGTTTATTCGTTAGTTTTCTTTGGATTTTTTAAAAAATGCATAGACATATTTATCATCATCATTATCATCATCATCATCATCATCATCGTCATCCTCCTCATCACCATCCTCATCCTCATCAACATCATCTTCTTCACCATCCTCCTCCTCCTGCTCCTCATCATCATCATCATCATCATCACCATCTTTCTGCTCATCATCATCATCATCATCATCACCATCATATTATTATCATCATCATTATTATTATTATTATTAATATTATTATTATTATTATTATTATTATTACTGTTGTTGTTGTTAGATGTAGTAGTAGTAGTAATTTTCCACTACTGAAGCCTAGTTAAATTCAAGCAACACAGGAATAAAATTCATACTAATGGATACATATATTCATACATAATACAAGTATTATGTCACAGCCCCCCCACCCCCCAAAAAATCATTATAAAATTTAATAATAATAACAACAACAACAACAATAATAATAAATAATAATAATAATAATAATAATAATAATAATAATAATAATAATAATAATAATTGGGGCATTTCTTGAATGTAATTCTGGTCTAAACAGGATCAGACCTGTACTTTTTAGTGGTATCTGTTCTAAAAAAAAAAAAACTGAACAATGGTCTTAAAACACCTTCGTTTACGTGGAAACTGAATGTGAAAGTATGTTGTGTGGTTGAGTGTATTCTCAGTACTGGCCGGTATGGGGCGCTGTTTCATTGGTTCAGAAGCGCTTCTCGGTGTGTTCCACTTCATACACACACTGATAAAGTCTGAGTAGTAGGCGAGGGCAGGCTTTGGTGGTTCGATACGTATCTGAGTAATAATACAGTAAACAAACAAACAAACAATAAATAAAATGACAGCCTATAATATTCTCTAGCTCGCACAAACTCAAGATCGCCTCTGACTCACTGTAGTTGTCATTCATGTAAAATGTACCTGTTAAGGGGCAGTAATATATGGAATGTCCTGACATGGAGGGTAAAAACAGATCAAAGCTGAATTATGGTCTAGTGTCCGTAACCCTATGTCCTCTTTATTATTTTAATCTTTATTGGTTGTCTTAAACCTGGTTAAATCTTAACCACATTAGTCAGAAGTACCCAAATACATAATAAAATATAAATAATATATAAACAACAATAACAACGACAATAACAACAATAATAACAACAACAAATATAGTAAATATGAGTATACTAGCTAAAATTCTAAATACTACAATGTTACGCAGCAATTACATCTGACTTAAGATGTTATAAATGTAAATAAAGGATTTTACTAGCTACCCAGCGTCGAGACGCACGCGTTGCCATGGTTACCGCCTCCCCGTAAACGAATGGAGAGATGCTAGCAAGCTTCTCTAGCTGTCATGCTAATGCTACTCTCTCTCTCTCTCTCTCTCTCTCTCTCTCTCTCTCTCTCTCTCTCTCTCTCTCTCTCTCTCTCTCTCCCCTGCCGCTGTTACCTGAGAGAAGACCAGCCCATGACGTCCATCCAGTCTTCATCATTCAGCGTGGATATTTTTTCCCCATCGCAAATCCTGAGAAGTGTAACAGAATCTACAATGCTGATTTTTTACCATTATACAACCTGACTGTATTTATAGCCTTTTTATTCCCCTCCCAAGACCACCCAAGACAGGTAATGTTCATATTTACTGTGCTTTCTCTTTTTCAATACATACACTCTATATATATATATATATATATCATATCATATCTGCATGCCTAACCATTGCCTTCTGCTTTTGTTCAAGTTTTAACCTTTTTTTTGCTCTGTTTCTGTTGTGAAGGTGTGTGTGTTTGTGTGTGTGTGTGTGTGTGTGTGTGTGTGTCCTGTGATGTGATGTGGAGCTCCGCACTTGCACCCAAAGCTTCGATATCCTTAGTGTCAGTCTCCGTCTCCTCATCAGGGATTCCGTCCCCATGTCTCCAGCATCATCTGGGGCAAACAACACCAGTCCAGTTGCACATGACCACCCAGACAGAAGGAGAGAAGAGGTGAGTTTAGCAGTAATAATATGATTGATATGCTCTTATTAATGCCATTGTTTTACTAAATGCATAAAACATTAAGCTTAAACGAGTCAGTTGTCACAGTTTGACCAAGATGCATCAACAGTTCTACATTATCTATATCATCTTCATATCCTGCCTATATCTGTGTCTATATTAAAAAAAACACCCTTGGTGCTGCATGTCTTTATGGTTTTTTATCTGGGACTTAAGCACCACCAGACGGGTGTTTTGAAGAGGTTTAGAGAGTGTGTGTTTGTGTATGTGCATGTGTGTGCATACAGAAATCGGCTCAGAAATCCCATTCCTTATCCCAGTGCCCGTGTATCACCTCTTCATTTGTTCCTCAATCAAATCGGCTTTCTGCATGATACAGTTACTACATGGCTAAGTGCCATATGAGACTCCTTTGAGTAAATGCTACAGGCTTTTCAGATGAGCTGGTTGTTTTGGGCTCATAACAAAATGCATGGCAACTTCACCCAACCTCAAACAGGTTTGAGTCTGCTTTATATTTAGGTTAGGGTTGATCATGTGGCCAGAAACATACATTTTATATTTACATTTACATTATTTAACAAAGGTTCACATCTACACTTTACTTATACTGCTGTGTGCATTGTAGATTTTATAAAAAATACACACTCTTGCTAGTTCATCAGGTTAGGGAGGAAAAGTACTAAATGAAGGGAACGATTAGGACAGCAGGAAAAGGACTCGTTTTCCATATATTTGGGTAATGCTGCGATACTGACTTTAGACTTGTGTCATGTGTGATGTGTCACGTCACTGCACAATTTAAATTACTTGCTTTTAATAAATAGTCATCAGGATGTCACCCTCTTTCATGGAATAGTTTGCACCTTCTCAATAATTTTTTATGTATTATACCTGGGGTCCCTCCTAGTCCATTCCTGGATCAGTTTTCTGTTATACACGTAGTCTTTCCATTAATTTATATAAAATATGAAAGTGCATTTGTCTTAGTATGACAGTTTATTAATAAAATCAACAACTTGTCTAACATAATATTGTAAATCAGTAATAACAAAATCAGACTTAAAATAAACTGCAGTCAGGTATAACACAGCCCAAAATGAATAGAGTGTGCACCCACAGCTTGAATAAATGACGCCCCAGATATCGCCCTAAAATAATCTGTGGAAAGTGGGCCGTCTCTCTCAGCTCACTCCGCAGCACACTTAGCGGTAGCAGCAACAGCTTGGTAAATGAGAGAAGAGCCTCAATGCAAAATCCATGAGCAAGCTGCCAATATCACAGATGCTTTGTTAGACAGATTAGCAGCTTTGGAATGCAATCCGGATTTGTTGAAAACTGAGAGAGGATGCAGTAGCCATTTTTATTTAGGGAGAAAATAAATACAGTCAATTTGATCTTTGTTTAATCAATTTAATCAATTTTTTAGGTGTTGTTGAATATTTGTCTTTATTCCAGCTAATTAATTCCAGTGGACTATTTGCTCTTGGATCTGATTCTGTATGGATACTCCTCTGTTGAATCAACTGTCTGCTTTTCTTAGGCTTTTATATTTCAGAGGCTATTATGGAAAATGGAAATTATAGGCAAAAACACATGAGCAGTTAGGCACGATTCAGCAATCGTTAATCTATAGTTTACACCACAGTGCTGTATAATTGATTCATTTTTAATCAATTTGCTGTAATTAATTCATTTCTATAACACTATTTCAGACAGCAGTGTCTTCTACAAGCCAAATCACGTGTTTATATTAATGCTTACTAGAAATAGCACAGAGGCTTGTATGGCAGATGCTCCACATAATCAAAGCCTAGTGATAAATGAACAAAAAACTATTTTTGCTTTACTGAGAAAAATGTATATTTGTTGATACTGTAATGAGAAATTTATTTATAGCTTTTTTTGGTAGAAGTGAAAGTGAAGTGATTGATCTACTGCACAAACAGAAAAATTTGACCTCTGAATTTAACCCATTTATATAGTGATACACACACAAGTGAACCCACTCACTAAGGCACTGAGCACACTTGCCAGAGGGGTATGCAGCCCCTATCCACAATGCCCGGGGAGCAGATGAAAGATTGTACAGGGGATCAAATCGGTGACATTCTGGTCACAAGAACGGTTCCCATATTGCTGAACAGTACAGTAATGTTGTCTCATTGTTACTATAATTACTATTACTTCCTGCCATGTTTTTTCTTTAAATCTGCGATTTATGTGATAGTGGGCATTGTAAAATATTTTATAACTCATTCTGCAATGAACTTAGGAAGAGGCTGGCAAAAGTAATACTGTTTATTTTCCCAATATAAATCTATAACATTCAGGACGCAGAATAAAGACTATAAAGCATAAAGACAGAATAAAGCTGTCTTGTGAGGGTTCTCTTTTTTGTCCTTCTTCAGAATGACAGTCCATAGCCCTCTATAGTCATTAAATAAATGTGAACAAATACAAAAAAACTGAAAGGCTTGAGTAAAAAGGGATCACTTTTAAAGGTGATGTGTTGATGACTAAACACACTTTTACTCACTCTGATTTTAATTATGGAAATGACTAAAAGACCAGTTAGTCAGTCTGCTTCTACCGTCAGGGTCACGCTTTGTCCGGAACCCACCCAGAATTATTAGGCATAAGACAGGAACCCCAGACCAGATGCCAATTCGTCACAGGGTACCACATACACACCTGTTCACTCACACACTCACACACAGGGCAATTTAGCATATCCAGTTCGCCTAACGTGTGTGTTTTTCGGGAGAAAAAAAAACACACAGGGAGAATATACCAAACTCCTCACAGACAAAGAGCAGGGCGAGGATCAAACCCACAACCTGACTAAAAGACCACTAGCTAACTATTTGAGATTTCAGTGTAATTTATATATAGTCATATAGTAGATAAATTCATGAAGCTAATGGTATAGGAACAAAGCGTCTCTACTCCATGGTGTTTGTGGTTTAGCAGGTTAATATTGTGGCCTTTGTGGGACAGACTGTATGCATGTCCAGAACTCTATATCACTTAAAACAAAGCAACAAAATCAGAGTTCTGATAACAAAGAAAAATCAACCATGAGAAATTTCAATTGAGGCTTATATAACCTGCTCCCTCATTTCACACACATCTCACTTTAAAGCACAGCAGTCTGCTCCTCTCATCAAAAGCTGCGATCACAAGCCTGTAAGTGGAGATGAAAGTGAGGGATGATCTCACTTTGCTAAGCTGCGTTTGCACACTGCATAATTGTGAACGAGAAAAGAGTAGGAGCCATTTGTCACGGATTCTCTCCTTTCCCGCTGGGTGGGGATAGGGGGTGGTTGGATGGTAGATGTGGGGGTTCTTTATAAGGGGCTCATGTGACGAGGTAGGGAGGAGAGTTATGGAAGAGCAGCATCAATTATTTAAAGCTTGCTGCTGTGTGAAGGACCCAGAACAGCCCTGGATTTTTCCAGACTCATGAAGCATTAACATGAATCCACACTGGCAGAACCACTGTACAAATACCGCAGTTATTTCAGTATGTTTGAATATCTGAAGAAGCACATCTTGTAAGTCTTGTAAAGTGGACTTTAATCATATTTTGGTGGGGGTTCATTGGAGGGAAATTCCGTGACATTTAGACACACTGGGTCTTAATCAATTTCCCATCATTCAGTAGAGGTGATGAAGCCCCCTGGATGAGTCACCCAGACTTATTGCAACAAGACGTTCAACATGACCTGGATGACTGAAAACCTCCACAGACAATCAATTTCAGTATGCTTACACAATCATTATTTGTCCTACTCTTGACATATTTTCATTTTCCAAATGGTCATGCAGTCATATATTCAGGGGGTTTATTAATAAGCCACTAGCATGTATATTCAGTATTTAACTAATCCTATGCTCTGGGTCTGTGTCAGCTCAGTGTGTGCTCCTGGTGATCTAATATTGTTTTGTCAGTTAAAAATTACAGTCTTTATTTTCAAAGTCAATTCAAACTTTTCAGACCTGCAAGCCCACATATCTATATATTTAAGACACTCAGAGTCGCTGTGCTATTCTACAGAAACTGTTGAACGAGTCTATTTTTTTAAATGTACACACCAGTCTAATGATGGAAAAAAAAACCCACACTGATCCCTAACCTGATATCTCTAACACGATTTCTTAATCTCACAGGAAATGTAGTACATGTTTTGCTTAAAGAAAACTGACACGCAGCAGTGTTCTAATGACAGTGTGGTGTTTCTTCACACTAGTGGTGAGAATGGCAAGTTTTTTGTGTGAGCTGTCAGTTTAACACATTTAAGCTTACAGACTTATCCAGTATCCTTATCCGGAGCAGATGTACAGGATTTCTTTGTGTCTACATTAAAATATATGTATACTATACACTGAAGTGGCAGACAAACCGGTACAGATAAGCCTATGCAAAATACATGGTCCTGTTGGAAGAGGCCAAATCCATCAGAATGAATGCACATGAACGAGTGTAACTCATCAGAAAGGAGGCACACATAGCGTACAGCTGTTAGAGAGGTTTGTGGACAAACCAGGAGTCCCAGGAATGCCAGCTAAACAAACACCATACCATACTGGAGCTACCACCAGCCCGTGTATATTGCATAGGCTTATCTGTACCAGTTGTTCTGGCATTTCAGTGTATTTGTATAGTACAAATAGGTCAGGTAGGTATGCACCTTTTCTGTGTCTGACTTGACTCTGACTCTGACTCTGACCAAATAACCATTTCTTCTGTGCTTCCCTCAGCAGAGGCCCCATCAGCAGTCACTGATCGAGGCACTATGGCGCGAGTCACACTGGAAGTGCCTTCTCCTTACACTGCTCATATATGGCTGTGCGCTCGCTATGACATGGTGCTGCCTGGCCAAGGTGACACAACGCAGCACTGATAGTAACCTCAAGGACAATTCGATGGTGTACCATGACAGTGCTTGCTCCGATGGATACATCTATATCCCTGTGGCTTTTTTGCTCACCCTTTACATGCTCTACTTGGTGGAATGCTGGCACTGTTCCATGCGCTTCAACATGCAGTATAAAGTGGATTTAGAGAGCATAGTGGAGCGGGTGCAGCAGATGCAGCAGGCCACACCGTGCATTTGGTGGAGGGCAATCAGTTACCACTATGTGCGACGAGCACGTCATGTGACCCGCTATCGCAACAGTGATGCCTACAGTGGCACGCAGGTGTACCATGAACGGGTCAATACTCATGCAGCTGAGGCAGAGTTCGATTATGGAAACTGCGGTGTGAAGGATGTCTCCAAGCAGCTTGCAGGCATGGAAGACTTCCCCATCACCAAGCTTCGCTTCACCAAGTGCTTCAGCTTTGCCAACGCAGAGTCTGAGAACTCTTATCTGACCCAGAGAGCACGCTTCTTCACAGAAAATGAGGGACTGGATGACTACATGGAGGCTCGTGAGGGCATGCATCTTAAAAATGTGGACTTCAGAGAACATGTAATGGCAATCTCTGGTCGACTACCATGGTTTTTGAGGCGCTGTGTGTTTTGGATAGCAGCATTGTTGACATTCTCTTGGCCCTTGCGTATTCTGACTGAGTATCGCACAGCTTATCTTCACTACCATGTGGAGAAGCTCTTCGGATTTAATTACTGCCACCACATCTCCAGGGTGAACACAGTCGACAGCACTGAACTTGAGTGGCACATCCGTTCTAACCAGCAGCTTGTGCCCAGTTACTCTGAGGCTGTGTTGATGGATGCAAATCTGTCTGGCCGAGACTCCTTTTCCCCCCAGAACTGCGAGCGCTGCCGTAGAGCCTTAAGTGGCTCGTCCATTTTCTCTCGCAGCGCCCTCAGTCTTTTTTCACTAGGTCATGCATATGGCAGCCTAAATGATAGCTCCGCCCCAGAGGCCCACCAGCCCTCTCCTCCAACCTATCAGGATGCTCTGCGCTTTCCTGTGCTGATTGTGCACCGCAGTGATGGTTGTCTCAGCCACGAACATCGCTTACTTCATCACAACGGCTCCTGCATGGAGACTTCCTTATGACCCTTGCTAATTTCAATTTCATTCAGGCATTTAAATGAAACATGGAGTACTGTTTAGAAGACTGAATGGAAATGCCTGTGTCATTTCAAATTTTAGTATTATAGAATTTTTTTTTTTTACCAATTTGATGACTATCAAGAATGTCCTTGTAAGCAATGCATTATGGCAGGTTGAAAGAATATGATACAGCTAGCTTCCTGCAAGACAGCTCATCTTTTTTGCCATGTTAGTTCAAGCCCTGTGTAATGTAAAAAAAGGTAATACTATAGTCTTGAATCTTAAATTAGATTGATAGTGATGGCAATTGTCCTGACAAAAGTTTATTCCAACAGTAAAAAAAATACAAATACTAAAACAAATGTAAGGCAAGTTGAGCCAATTTCTTTTATTAATTATTAATCTTTATTATTAATTTATTATTAGTAATAATTATTATTAATTACTTTATTATTATTATTAATTACTTTATTATTAATTATTAATATTATTAATTAATTATTACTCTTTATTTATGGCTTTTTAATATTGTGTAATTCACATATAAATTACTTAACACCAAATGAAAAGCTAGCCAGTATTCGGTTTGGTGATCTAACAAGTCAGGGTTGGACACAATTGCAAGTAATTTAATAATAATTAGAAAACAATGTCCAAAAACAAAATACCAACAAAAAGCACGACTGTGAGCTGGAGTCTAAAACTAGGCATACAAAGCATAAACATGACTGGACACTGGAGAACATGGCTTGAATACACCAATATTCCACAGGTAGCAAACCTAAACACAGGGTTTAAATACACTGAGACGCCACTTAACGAAACCCAGGGTGAACATAAAAAAACACAGGTAGTGAGCACACTAATACTGTAGGCGGGTGGGGTGAGAAGTAACATGGCTGGGCTGCCAGGGACAAGTAGTCTGCCTGACTGGTACATGGCTAACTCCCTAACAGCCAGCTTCATGTCATTTTTTAACAATATAAAATGATGACAGTATACCTTAGGTGACACAACCTATATTGCGAAAAAAAACTTTTACTTAACTAGTGAACCAACACTCAGAGCTAGAACATGCAGAGGCAATGGATCTGCCTACTTTTTTTTATTTCAGGCTTCATTTTGGAGGTGTCATTTCCAATCAGCAGCAGTTAACACTAACAGAAATGTCTCATTATCACTGAATTAATTCTATAGTGTCTTCCACATTTGCAGACTTTGACAAATTGGACTGCGGGGCTACAACTATAGAGTACATTCGTTTAGTACATTGTCAGGAATGTTGACTTGAATGTGTCCTTGTAACCATTACTACCTTTGATACATTTTTGTATCCTGCATAACTTATCTTTTAAATAAGGTTGTATCATTTTTATATTTTATATTTATATTTTATATTCAAAATCATACACCTGGAAATTAGTTTTTTCTTTGATAAAAGCTTCCGTTTTGAATCTGTAATTTGTTTTTAAAAGCACTACTGCTACAGTTTGAGGTGCTTTTGTGCCAGCCATTTCCTTGTGCTGTGTTGTCTTGACTTGTGCATTAGTGTAGCCACCCATAAAAATGCTTTTGTGATTTAACACTTATGATTCCCTTTGTATTTGTACCGTGGTGTGAGCCTGAACTGTGGGTCCGTAATGATTTTCCAGACTGTGTGTTATATACTGTATGTCGTTCAACTGGTTAGTAAATGTGTGAAATTGTGAATGTGTTTAATAACTATATTAATTAACAGGCTTCCCAGGGCCTCCACTGTGGAGGAGCCCACAGTGGTGCTGGAGTCATTAAGTAAACAATAAAAAATTAAATATTTTATCAAAGCTTACATTTTTTAAAAGATATCTCACTTGTCAGGAATGGGACAGTATCAAGTCTAAATAACCATATAAAAATAAACTACTTTCACTGGTTAACATTTGCAACGTGTTGTTTCAGAAATGAACTAAAATGTAAAGCTGATAATAAAGACAGTGTGAAAACAGTGTGAAACTGATAAATGTGTGTTTCTGTGGGTTGGATGTTCAAAACTGTAGTCTATACTTAGATGAAGTCAAAAGTTAATGTCAAATCAAATCATAATTCCCTTGTGTGGTTATTCTGGGAAAGCTGAATTGGTAAAGTCATAATGACAACTGCTAATTCCTGTCTGGAATTACATGATCAGGGCAAAGTGATCCATTACTATAATTACAGCTCAATCTGACATGTCCAAAATCTGATATGTAAACACTAGAGGCTGTAACTATTTTTAAGCTGAGAAACAGAGAACCTGAGAGAAGATCCATCAGCCACCTACACAGTCCTATTTATAGCACACTTATAAGACAACCAGATAAACTATTTAAGGGAGTGGAAACTATAATGGACATTATGCATGTATCATTTTGTACCAGCTTATGTCAGCTGTTTTCAGTCACTAATTTAGCCCCAGCTATTGCCGAACCGCTGGATAGGTCTCCCTATCACACAACATCTATCAACCAGAGAGGGTGCTTTCTCTGAGACATATGAAACCAGCCAATCGCATCTTCCTTTTTGCTACTCATGCTATGTCACAGGGTGGACTAACACATTACAAAGAAAGCACATCTGTCCTCTTCTACATACACAAGCACTCATGATTGACTAGTGTTACTATAAGTGACGGGGGAGAGAGAGAGTATGCCATCATGACCTTCATTTGTTCTCTTGGACTCCCAGTCACGGATGGCTGAGGCATCATTGGGATTCAAAATCATTATCTCTGGAACGAGCCAGAGATGCAGAGGTAATGCTCTTCCACTGTGATGCCCTAGGATTGGGATTATACCGTGACAACACAGTAAACATTATTTGATTAATTAATTTGATTAATACATTTTATATGTAAATGCATTATTGTAGACCTCACTACTGCCAGTCATATAGGGCTGAGTTGTAGAGGCAAAAACTACCTCATACATTAAAATGTTACAATTTTTTTCTTTTTCCCCTCCATCCATACTTGTGAAATTGTAATCGTAGGATAAGCAGCTCTTATGTATCACCTGCAATCATCTAATTACCTATTTGAAATAAAGGATCCTTAGCAAAATTTATTCAAACACAAAAATAAACCTAATTAGTGCTATTACACTATTAGCAAGACAATACTCGGAAACCTGCGACTGACTTACGGTCAGGAATAAACTAGACTTTCAGTGTTAAACAGAACAGGAAGTTGACTATTCATGACAAGTTCGTGAGAAAAGGATAGGAGTTGTAATTTTCATTGCAACTTTCAGAAGTTAGTACATTTCAGAAGTTAGAGTTGGGGCTTTTCTACAAAATGAAAAGTAAAAGCACTAAAGAAGCAGGAAAATAAATTCTTACAATAGAGCTGCAATCTTTCTGGAGGAATGGAAGTGAAATAAGACCTCTTTTGACTGCCTAATATTTATGAAGTCTGATCAAAATGTTTACATTTAGTTAGGCTAACACATATAATGATTGTACATACATAATAGTATGTAATTTATTTAGGTATTGTTCTGTAATGTCTTCCTGATGATGTGTGTTTAATATTTCTGAGGTCAGCTATTATGTTACGATTTTACAGATGGCTGAAATATAATTAAATGGGGATTTTTTCCCCCCGATGTACACACATACGTTGCACTCCTGTTCTGTCCTTTCTTCCTCTCACAGCAGGAGTGAGAGGCATGTCTGACTATGAGCACATCTTTCTCAGCACTGATACAGGGTTGGTAAAAGACCTGCTGCTATGAGATGTAACAGTTCAGCTGTCCTCCTTCACACTGCTCATCTTTTCCTTAAGTCAGAAGAAGAAAGGTTATAGTGAAATAATACATCAGTGAACGCATAGATCCTTTCAAAAATGCCTGATGTATGTGAAATGTCAATGCTTTAAAATGTATTCAAGCATTAAAATGTTTTCTTGTAACGTTTATTACATGATTATTACATTATTAATTTTTTATTTTGAATGTTGTGCATCTTTACATTATACATCATTGTATATTTGTAGTTAATAAACATCATAAGCACCTGGGTTTGCCTGAAAACATCATTCAGTTAGCAAAGGTTGCTGGACATACGTATGACTATTTTTATTCATTTACCATTAATAATATTTGCAGCCTAAATTGGCATTAGAAAATATTAGAAAAATATTAAAGCGTAACAGCGGGAGGTAAAGAAGATGCCTCATTTGTTTAAATACAAATATGTGTTTACTCTAGCATGCTGAAACATTTGAGAAAAAGGCCAGGGGCACTCATCATCAAATATCCACACTACCCAGCACCTCCATGGTGGCTTATCCATCTTCAAACACATATGAATTTCTCAAGGGTGAAAATCTCATTTCAGGTTAGGGGGCACAATAAACATGATATTTCCTGAAGGGGACATCAAGGGTGCCAACTGTAGCAAACACAGTAATTGTACTTCACATTTATTTATAATCCGATAAATAAAAAAAATATAGGACTATGTGAAATAGGCTGTCATGTAGAACACATTTATTGCCAGCTGTCAGTAGCTGTGGCATATAATGAGCAATAATATATAATTATATGAGGTTTAAGTTCATTGTCTTTTCATGTGCACAATGTATTATGTAGCCATATGGGAATATCAGGCGTAGGGTATTAATCACACTTTAACTGAGTCTGACAGAAATAAGACTTGTTCTGTATTCTTAAAATATTTTATGGATAGGCGCTTAATATGACAGGATGTACAGCGTAACCTCGTGTTGTGCATGCTCAGAGACAGTGGGTTTTTTTGCTTACAGGAATGGTAATATACAATGAACATGAGGCTCAAACACAGAACACTTTTAAAAGCAAAATAAATACTTTAAAAACAGGTAAATGAACAAATTCAGATAAATCAAACAAAAGGTTTCATTTGTTTGCCTCTTATCATGTTACCAAACACATCAGAAATTTATGTTTTTTTTTCAGGAAGGGGACATGCTCTTCCACCCCCTCAGGATTTCCTATCTTTTATGCACCAGTCAGTTCCGGTCCAGTAATTTGGATCCAAATAGTACCAAAGAGTGTCTATATTTACTCTAACCACACTCTGCTTGAGTGTGTTCGTCACATAAAATGACACTTTCTAGTTCAACTCAGTTGCTGCAGTAGAGTTATTGACATCATCAACAGACATGGCAAATGCTACATTTCGGCTTTATTTGACAGCTTGTCAGATGAATTTGAAAAGTAAGAAGAGATGTAGATTTGACTGGGAATGGATAGACGATTGTTAGTGAATGAGCTATACAGTGAGTATAGCTTAATCGTGATCTTTTTTTTTTTTCAGTTTGGCCACAATGTGTCAAAGGTATTTCTTACAATCTTTATATATATTTTTTCCTTATACACTGCCTGGCCCAAAAAAAAGTCTCTGGGGAAGTGTTATGAACTGATGTTGCTTTAATTGGTTAGTGCTA
>JAOVVF010000008.1:20203651-20214731 GCA_028565595.1 Duopalatinus emarginatus | reverse complement strand
CTTGGGCAAGACTCCTAACACTACGTTGGCCTACCTGTAATACCAGTAACCTTGTAAGTCGCTCTGGATAAGAGCGTTTGCGAAATGCCGTAAATGTAACTAATAGTTTTAGGGATATTCTATTGTACAATAGAAATCAACCTGTACGTCATGGACATTACGTATGCACTTTGCCTTGTAAGCATTGTTTGAGGAAAATTATTAGGTTTTTCTAGATTATAAAATAAACCATGATAGTAACTGACCTATTCTCTGTTCCTGCCTTGACATGGAGCAGCATGATTACTGCACCAGTAGGCTTGTCAGTGCTGGTTGTAGTTCCCATGTCTGATAACTAGGTGCAAAGTAAAGTAAAGAGAAGTGACTGACCTACTGTGCTTGTACACAGAGGAATTTGACCCCCCACATTTAACCAATCAGTGCAGGGAACCACACTCGCTAGTTAATGCTCAGACTAGGAGGCAGTGAACATACTTGCCCAGAGCAGCTGGGGGATTAGATGCCTCGCTCAAGGCCACTTCAGGCATATTTTGTCAGTACAGGAGTTTGAACATCACAAACCCAGTTAATTAAGCTCAGATCATGGCTGCCTTTAAGCTAAGGGTTGAGTGAGCATGCTGCCCCATGATTACGCAACATCAACTTAACATCAAAAAAGGCAAATAAATGGATGATCGCTCATATTAGTCAATTAACAAAATCATTTTCATAAAATAAATAAATTAATCACCTAAAATAGGTGATGTTTTGTGTGCCCAATTATGTTTTATTATGTGTACCTGTGTTTAAACCCTGTCTTTTTTATGTTATATGCAAAGTATTGGGAATCCTAAGACACCAGTAGTCTGACTCTGCGAGTCAACTTCACAGCCTTACAGTCACTTGCTTGTGCTTTTTCATGTAAAACCATTATCAAATATTCTTTTGTTTTTTAGTCAATAACACATGCTGCACCTCAGAGAAGGGTGTCAGAACAGGTAACCACATTTCCACAGCTGGCCTTAAATGCCCACTGTGTGATGCAATGCATGTTTAGCATGTATGTAACAAAAACATCTTCATGAATCTAGATAAATCGCTAAAATATTCATATAATAAAAAATTAAATATAAAACAATATTTTATAATAACAATAACAACAACCATAATGTCTATTATATTCTATTATATTATATTATATTATATTATATTATATTATATAGTGGTGGTATTAATAATAATAATAATAATAATAATAATAATAATAATAATAATGATAATAATAATAATAATGCTATCATACATTATTTTAAA
Organism: Duopalatinus emarginatus; assembly: GCA_028565595.1. Lineage (NCBI taxonomy): Eukaryota > Metazoa > Chordata > Actinopteri > Siluriformes > Pimelodidae > Duopalatinus > Duopalatinus emarginatus. The sequence goes on along the minus strand of JAOVVF010000008.1, from coordinate 20,213,438 downwards.
ATTGTGGCTTTATAATTAGAAATAAAGCTAAAGATCAAGTGTTGTGCAGACTTAGAGTAAATAGTCACTACTTGATGGAGGGCCATGACATTCCCAGAGCCTTCCCGAACACACTTGGTGCTGATCGTCTTCTCTGGGCCAGACTACGCAAATGCTGAAAAAAAGTGTAACAGAACTGTTACTGTCCATTCTAAATAATATACTCCTATAACACATACATACTGTATAGTAACACACTGTTTCCATTTTCTACATATTAAGTTGTATGAAAAATATGACGGTATGTATAATATCATCCGTCATGAAGACCTTCTAATGATAAATAAATGCCTCCTGGTGTGTGGGCCATACAAAAACCTGTCAACTGCTATAGAGCTAGAATACTGTCAGAATTAATCAACAGCATTTGGTTAATCAGAGTCCCTTGTATATGCAGTGATGTTCCTTGCTGTGATAATACTTGGTTTCCAGATGACCAGGTAATCTACTGCAGCTTATAAAGTATATGTATATAATAAAGAAACATCAGAGTTATGATTCTTGAATACTCACACTTTAACACACAAACCCACACACACACACACACACACACACACACACACACACACACGTGTCATTACAGTCATTCACACTCATGCATATGTGTGAAACACATATAACACATGTCTAACACATTACTGCCCACTTCTGCCTAAAAGGCTTCCTTGTTTGAGCAAAAAAGCATTTCGGGTTTGTATATGACAAGGCAAATGATTACACCCAGACACACAGCATGATTGCAGCATGTCCCTGATGAGGACATTTCATGCGCACCAGTGCATTCTGGGGCATCTATTCATATTGAAACAACACTCACTTGTTCAAGTAACAATACTCTGTCATTTACATTTGATTCACAGCCAAAGGAGTGCTAAAGGGTTAACACATGCAGACATGATGTAATTCAGTATGTGCTTCATTTGAAAAAAAGCTACAATGCTTAATTTGCTTTCTTGCTGAAAGGACACTGAGCAATCAGATGGAGTACAAACACCATAATATATATATGTATATATATCTAGAGGACTACAGAAACACTATAAGCACACAAAGTCTGTTGTTCCTGTTACGAGTGACTTCTTAACACACTCTGTATAAAGGCCTAGAGTAAGAGAACTGATCAGATGACTGGTTGTCAGTTATACACACCAGGACTTCGGTATAGTATATTCAATTTAATACACCTCTCACTAAGCTGTCCCTTTCTGTGTACACATAGTGGAATTCCCGACATGTTTTTAGTGTTCCACTTGTCATGCTTTGCTGGGCTTTCGTTTTTGTTGCTGTGTTTCCTGTTTGCATCTTTTCTGTTTTAAATATAAGCACTCTTTAATTCCTAAGAACTGATTGCTCCGAAGATGTTGGTAAATTTTTAGACATTACTTCCTGCTGCAGGAGATCAAATCACAGGTTTATATTAATGCACTAATTCGAAAATATTACAATTTCTATAATTCATAAGGACATGATTTTTTTTTTATCATCAAAGGAAGGAGTCTCCAGTGTCAGCACTTTGTAACATTCAGAAATAAAGCTGTCTCTTTACATTCTCTGGCACAATACAATCTAAAGGCAGCATATGTGTCACCTTTAGGTTTCTAATTAACAAGATGCATTTTTGGGGGTCTGCGGTGATCCCAAGAACGGGATTTTATTTGGGAAATTGTTCTTTCAGAAGAAGCTTAAATGCAATCATACAGAAACACTAGTCACAGACTGATAGTTTGATATTAGGGTCACACCATTACCATCAAGATGTTAAAGTTCAAATATTTTGTATTTAAACTTCAGTAATAAATATAACTATTTTTATTTACAGCTGCAAAAGAGTAAGGCATTAACAAAGGTTTATGACTCACAGTTTGTAGGTAAGGTATAGTCATGTATTTTTGGATAACTGCGACATCTATTCTGTTGTTTATTTGTTTGTTTAGTTACTATTACATGTCACTAAAGTACTGTTAGAATAAAACTATTGGCATAACATTTTGGCCATATGAAACTTCGATTGATATTATTTAACAACTCAAAATCCATATAATTTATATTCGTCAAGTATAAACATACAGCGAGCAATTAATATAATCTTTGTGTGAGAAACTGTTTAACAGTTGCAATTATGACAACAACTCTATTAGGGATTTAAAAATGCAGGCTCACATGTTCAACCTGAAATTTCCGAACTAAGGAGTCAAATCTGTAGTGAGTGAAGATGTAGAGAAATCACTCACCGGTTGTATTCCAGCAGTAACTTCATCATAGCTTCCCCTCCTCATAGCAGCAAGCAGGTCAGTACAGAGAGCTCCTTGACACTCCAGTCTGAAAGTAAGCACAAACGCTCCCTTTCTTGCCAGAGTACACTAATGAGGCTGGAAACAATGAAGGGCTCCTACCACTTATCCCCAGGCGATGAGACAGGATGAGGACGAGACTTGGAGCTCGTTTTCCAGATCTGTGGTGATGTGAGTTAATGAGGATGGTGATAATGATGCAGCAGAAAAAGAGCAGCCAGGAGGGGAATGCCTGAGACAATGTCTACCCACAAACCTGATGGTCTATGTGTAGTGGGGTGTGGAAAAAAAAGGTTAAAAAAAAATATTATTAATTATTACTGAGAACAATTTGACTAAGAAATACAATTTCTTTCTTGGTTTCAGGGGCATCAAGTATAAAAGATGTGTGAGATTTTCGTTCCTTTATCTATCTTTGGGAAACATTTTGTTCTCATTAGCTATGTGTGAACCTCTCCTGGGAACATTGGACATGGAGAAGCTGAATTGTGGATTGTTTTCAGATTGCAGCACATTTCCTGCTTAATTCCTTACATATAATTAATTCATAAAATGGCTAATATTTTGGGTATGACGTGCGTGTTTCGCAACAATCTGAAGAGAATTGAATTGATGTTACTTTGTAAAGATTTTAATTTATTGTTTTAGTTGTTTAGGAGATATTCTCTGGCTCTGAACTTGTTCATTGCTATTTTATATGTTGTATGCATTCAGGTGTATTATTAAATAAAGAGGTCACTCAGCAGTCACTTGAGTAGTACTTGAGTAGTTTTCTTCACTTAGTACTTTTTACTCTTACTCAAGTAATTCATTGGGTGACGACTTTTTACTTTAACTTGAGTCAGATAATTTGAAAGTAATGATACTCTTACTTGAGTACAATGTTTGTCTACTTTACCCACCTCTGCAATGCCATTTCAATAAAAACAGTTGCTGTGAAGTTCAGCTTTATTATTTATAATGAAGGACGACATTTCGGGGGACTATTTCACAGAAAAAACATACCTCAGAAATTCATTTCCACCTACACATTTCAAGACTGACTCAGGTTTGTAGTGAAGTTTGGCAGGCTGTGTGAGCTGAAACAAGCTGTTACATAGACAAAAACACACACACACACACACACACACACACTTAATCATCATCATAAACATCATTCTATGTTGAGCTGTAGAAAGGTAACACTAAGTGTATTCAAGTTTCACACATGGTTCAGAGACACAGATGTGCTACTTGAACAGCTATGGTCTTGTGATAGTTCACTTGTGAATTGGAACTTTATAGTTCCACTGTAACATGACATGATAGGATCGGATCGGTACTTAACCCCCTCAACTTCCCCCTGCTCTGGGCAAGTGTTTATTGCCCCTAGTGTTCTGTAGTGTGTGTGTGCTTCACTGCACAGATGGGTTAAATGCAAGCACAGTATGCAAATAGTTCACTTTCACTTCACTTTAAAGAACAGAGACGTATTAAATAGACACAACAAATCAAACAAGCCTTCGTTGACAGAAAATTTAAATAAAGGGAGCAAAAAGCCCCAGAAAAACCCCAATTACAGTCCCGGTACAGACCAGGAGACAACCCTGAACTGTGAAAATGTGAAAATACACACCTCCACTTTTATGTATCTCCTTTATGAAATCACAGTGTCTCTCTTATGTACACACACACACATACACTGACTGATTACACACACATGCTGTGTTAAATTACTACTTTCAATACACTTTTATTATCAGTTTTCCGTCCCTGTGTATAACACTGGGGTCACTTTATGAAGTTTGAGTGATTGAGGACAGTAAACATAAATACTGCATAAGTACTACATTATAATGTTTTTTGTAATTATACTATAAAAATGTATATTATAATGCTAAGATGTTGTAGTCTGAATATTAAATGCTACTCATTAGCTTACAGCTAACAGTCTGCTATCTAATCCACTGTTTAATTCTGTACCAAATTGTCTTCAGGTTGGTCAGAAAGCGTTTATTAATTTTCTTACTTAATTCATTCTGTGGCTTAATAAGTTTAAAAAGCAGTTCTCAGCATATCAGATCAAGACTTATATTAATATTAATGCACTTCTTCTAACATGGAAACTTGTACAGCACATGCTACAAGTCTTCTGTGAGGACTCCAGTACCAGAATTTTATAACACACACTTGTAAGGCTGTTTTTCAGACATGAAACGTCAGGAGAAGCGCTTTATAGTTCCACTGTAACATGACATGCTTTGTGTTTTTATTAACTTGAGAATTTAGAAAGAAGAGGCTAGTGAGGAAATAATTGTTTTTGGAGCGAGTATATACTATTTAACTGCTAATTTAGTATGCACGTCTAGTATGCAAGCATGTAGTATGCACACCACCTTAGACGCACTTGATCCGCCGTCTTACCAACAACCTTTGACCCATGACATCACACCACTTAAGTCCCACGCAATAATTATTATTAGTTTCAATTTAAATAAACTTTAAATTCCGTTTGTAATTAAAAATGCTACCTCAGCTCAGCCTACACTGATAATCATAAACTCTGTCCATCTCGTTTACAGATAAAACAGGCTCTCGGTTCGCTCACAGTGCATTATGGGATACGTCAGGCTTGGATAGTGTGCTGGCAGAGCGTACTAGAAAATCTCTCCCAACCTAGTAAGACATCCGGGAACCCACATATTACCTGATACATACTACATATTCGGATGCACTACATCGTGTCATATACTAGATTTGCATACTAACTAGTACAGGAGTATGCCATTTCAGACACAGCCATAGTCTAGCATTTGGGATGGATCAGATTTCTTGTACAGTCATATCAGCTGGTTTAGAGTAATAAAACCCTGAACAAACAGGGGCAGCTGTGGTTTTGTGGTTAAGGAACCAGCCCTTTCCCACGGTTTGAACCCCACAACCGGCAGTGCACAACTGACATGCCCTTGAGCAAGGCACCCAACCACCAACTGCTCTCTGAGACTGCCCTTAAGTGTGTTTACTGCAACATACTTTACATGTCACACTAGTGTGTAGGGCACAGGACAGATGTGGTAAATGCAGAGGTCAAATTCCTCTGTGTGCAAGCACAGTAGGCCAATAGTTCACTTTCACTTTCATCTAAACATAGAATCAACTGTCATATTGTAGAAACGTTGTTGCTCCTGTTTACACCTAAAACAAACCATTTAAAAGACTGCAGTGCATTCTGGGTAACATGTGCCCCTGAAGTCTACAGTGATGCCAAGTCAACTAACAAACCTCATTTCAAAGTTAACTGTGGGAAAGCAGAGAGAGAGAGGAAGTGTTTTCAGAACAGTATGGGAACACACCCATGTTGTGTCAAATGCTCACACACCCATGTGGTGTCAAATGCTCAGCCTGATAAACTACATGAAGGAAAAGAAATGACTAAGTCTGAGGTGTGTCAATCTAACTGGTCTGAAGGTGAAAAGCACACTTGGGGCCTTTTCAGTCAACTCTAATTTGGAGAGTTGGTATGGAGAAGCCTAGTCATCAAGTTTGTTAATGAAAGGGAAAGCCGGATTTTTATATTCATAGAATGTTTTTAAAAACGTGTCGAAACTTCACTTAAATGGGACACTTAAAGGTTTGTTCCTGTAGAAAGAAAGTGAAATAAATCAGTGGGACATGTTCATTACAATACTGAACTGTGGGTGTTTCTGGCTGACATTCATGACCCTTGGTTATACTTTTTCATCTCACACACCATCGATTTTCACTGTTTATTTACACTAAATCAGTCACTACTATTGCCGTAAACTGAAAACATCCCCACACCGTCCCACACCTGTCCAACCGAAACGTCATGATGATTCATATTACGTCTATAGAACAGCTGTTTAAGATGATTATGCTTTATGGGATTTTAATAACCAAGTCTAAAACCATGTTTCTAATTAAAAGTGAACATGAACTATTTGCCTACTGTGCTTTCACACAGAGGAATGTGACTATTTAACCCATCTGTTCAGTGAAGCGTAGTGAACACTAGGGGGCATTTAGCACACTTGCCCAGAACAGGATGCAGCCCCAAATCATGGTGCCCAAGGAGCAGTTGGGGGGTTAGGCGTCTTGCCCATTACTGGGATCGAACCCGGGACCTTCCGGTCAAGACTGGTTTCCTAACCACAAGGCTACATCTGCCCAAATAAATAAACTGTAAATAAATTGCTACATAAACTAATTGTACAAACCTTGGTACATCATAACTTCCAGTTGTTCAAAGTCAATGTATTAACCTCCATAAAACACTGTCTGGAGTAAAATATAATAAAAAAAAAATGGCTTGAGCAATTTATAAAAAGTGACTTATTAATAGCTATTGATCAGGACACAGTAGATATATTACTATGTCTTCATTTTAAACTTAGTAAGGCTGATTATTAAGCTTTTTCGGTTCATTTGTTACTCAACGTTACTCAGCTACTGAGTAAGAGGCATGGGGCAGCCGTAGCTCAAGGTAAGGGAACCAGCCTTGTGATAGGAAATCCTTCATATTGACAAGACATAACTTAATATGCCCCTGAGCAAGGGACCCCAACTGCCCAAATGCTCCCCATTTGTTCTGGATAGGGGTTGCCTACCGCCCCAGCAAGTGTGTTTACTGCCCCCTAGTGTCTGTTTTCACACTTTAAAAGGCAATGTAGAGGTCAGATTTCTCAGTGTGCAAGGTTAGTAGGTCAATTACTTCAGTCAGAGTTCCTCACAGACAAATCTGTCAATACCTAATTAATACAGACTAGAGTCTATATACAGTACCAGACCTAAATGCTGACCCAGCTGTATGTGTGTTTTTATGGTCCTAACAGCATTTGGATTTGAATTGTTTCTATTTGCTTCTACCAATTAGTCAGCATGATTGTTAGAAAAACATCTCTCAAGAAACTGTCTAAAAGAACAGTATACATTCATACATCTATGACATTTATTCATTTCGACTTGGTCAGAAGCGGATCTGGAGCTCACTAGGCATAAGGTTGGAATATTTTAACCAAAAACAGCTGCTATACAAGAGGAATAAAGCACTTCAGGACTTCTTCCCAGTTAAAGGAAAATAAATCAATTGCAGTCTGGTAAAAGTAACTCTGCTTTAGATCAGGCTCAAAACCCCCAAGCCACGCTATCCAGCCACAGCAGATAGGGGCTGACGAGCAGTCCATAATTCTGTTGTATTCCAGGGTGTAGAATTTGTGTGTTCCACAGAGCATTGCATGGCATCCCAGATGTGTCAGATACGGTTGACATCTGGTGACATCCGGTGTCACATAGAATGTCAACTAAACAAACCACATACCACATACAAGTAATAAAGGAGTATATAAAGTTATTATTATTATTATTATTATTATTATTAGTAGTAGTAGTAGTAGTAGTAGTAGTAGTAGTAGTATTAAAATCTCGACATTTAGTAGTCGTACATTTATTATATATTATTATGATTCACTTAGGAAAACTGTGACTGCAGTGTTACAGTGCAATGATTCTGCTAGGTTCCATGTTTCGGGTTTTTATTTAGGTTTTTCCAGGATAAACCTGTAATTAGTGTTGTCATTAGCCAGACCCCTCCCAAATAAAGCATACGGTATATGTATTGTCAACAGATGAATGGGGTAAATTACGAGGAAGAAGAAAGCTTTACTTTATTCAGGTTTTCTAAATTACAAACCTTTAAAATATCTGGTTCAGGAAAACACCTGGCATCAATGCAATGCAAAGATCACTTTGTAATAAACAGCGATATGAATCAGGATAAATCAACTGTCCCTGGTCGAACCCATATCAAATGAACACAGCAGTAGAGGGCAACCGTTGCTAGGACATTTTTGGAGCCTGTTTAATTGAACATTTATAAATATCCCATAAAGCCAACACTGATGTACATAATTGAATTTGAGCTCTCGTTATACCCCTGATTTGTCTCTCGTTTGGGCCCACATGTACATACCAGCAGGTGTCAGAAATCCACTAATACATTATGAACATGCTCTTGCACATGTTAACCTCTGAATCAGACCATGTGAGCGTAGGATGTCCCAATATTGCATTTTCCTGCATTTCATATTTCTCTAATTCTTACCCATTTAACAGAATTGTGCACAAATGGTGTGAATTTCCAACCTAATCCTGAATAAATCAGGATTCACAGTAGAGCAAGAACACTGCTCAAAAACGCCTCCTCCAGAACAGAGCGCAATAACGTCCACGAGGGTAGTGTACGACGGCACACGTCTATCTGCGAGTTAAACTTTGATATACGAAATAACGTGACTGCACTTAACATCCAAAAATAGACTTACATAACTAAAATATTTCATTTTTATAGATAACGTTGGTCTATGGAGATCTATAGAGCGCACTTCTTCAGTCAAAAAGTCCACGTCTCTGCGACTGAGTGCTGCTGGTTTCAATCCGACTGCTGGACCTGTGTCATTCGGCACAGTGTTCAGTATCGTGTGAGTTAACGCTGTCTGAAGCGGCATTGACTGTGCTCTTCTGCTCCTCTGATCGGTTGTTGTTATTGTTGCTGTTTTCAGAGTTGAGAATGCCATGGCTGTTGTTCTGGCTCTTGGAAATCTTCAGCTCGTCCAGCCTCTTCCACAGCTCCTCTCTCTCCTGCTCCTTCTTTTTCTCTCTGAGGACGTAAGTTAGAGTGTTAACACAGCGGCAATCTATTCTTCCATAAAATAACCTGCATATACATTAGGAGAGGCTGCTGATGTCAGTGCCGAGATTTCCTCTGGGAGAGTGCGCAACAAAGCTGAACACTGACTGTGCAATGAAAGCACACTTAATGAGCTAGTAGTTATTTGAGCAGTTATATTTTCACAGCTGAGTTTGTTAAATTTTCTCTTTATCTTTCTAATGCAAGCAGATAGCAGTGGACACATTTCAGTAAATGTAGCCTTTAATATTAAAAATTTATTGTACTTTTATTTAAATACATTTTTAGCTGGATTCCTTTCCTTTATATTTCAGAATATTACCAAACCTTACCTTACTCTGACTTCAACAAAAATTCTGTACTTTGCCCACCCTTTGCATATACACTGAAGTGCTAGAAAAACCTATGCAAAGCCTATGCAAAATACACAGCAGCGTAGCCTATGCATGTCACTGGTTGCTTCTGCCAGTCTGTATATAAAGAGATAAACATTTATGTAAGCTTAAAAGTATGTATAAAAAAAAGTCTTCTGTGTTCTCACCTTTGTCTGTCGGCTTTGTACGAGGCTGTGAGTTCATCAAACTGTTTGCTGTTCATCTCCATCAGCGTTTTCAATACATTGTAGACCAGGGCTACAATCGTCCTGAAGGGTAAGAAAGAGAAAAGACAGAGTTTGTGTAAGTGTACTTTTATTTTATTTTAACACTTCAGACTTTAAAATAAAATACACAGGTTAAATAAAAGCAGAGGACAGATATGATATATAGATCGG
>JAOVVF010000008.1:20167324-20177638 GCA_028565595.1 Duopalatinus emarginatus | reverse complement strand
AGTAGGCAAATAGTTCACTTTCACTTAAATATGTGTATGTGTGCATGCATGTTTATGCGTATATAAGGTCCAAGCAAACTGCTCACCTTCGTGAAATCGGAGGGATTCCAGGTGACTGATGTCACTTCCTGGCTGTGACCCTGAAGCATCACAGGAGCCTGAGTTGGATCAGAGATCTATAAAAAGAAGATTTAAAAGACCATTAAGAGAGCCACATAATTTTTTCTTGTATGGGAAAATGAAAATCACATCAAGCTCAAGCCCCTCACCTTCCAGATGTAAGCATGGCTATCACTCGAACCACTGGCCAGGAACTGATCATCTGGACTCACGCTGGACTTCACATAGAACGAGGAATTGCGGTGGCCACTGAACACAGCCACTGGAAGAAGAGACAGAAGACATAGCATGATCAGGATTTTTAGGATTATGAATTTAAACAATATTGAATTAGAGAGTGTGCGGGATCTATAGTTAAAATGTGTTTATCCTTTATTTAGTGTATATATGTAAGTTAGGATGACATTTTATAGGAAAATAAACTCCGGGTAAAAACACCAGGTTTGCATCAATCTGCATCACACCACCCTGTGGTTGATTATTTTCCTAATACTGAGCACACTATAATGTTTTATATCTTACATACACGTTTTATTTATTTATTCTAGATATTTTTTTAAACCATGTTTACATGTAAAATGACTGTCATGGCAGGACAGGTTAATTTCTTTTAGCTGATTTTTATTTCTAGTTTTTTCAGCTGGTACAGTTTGCTGAATGTCGACTCATCATGTTGGTTTCAGGTGTGTGTTTTTTCTATTTAGTATTAATGAGAAACTTGAGTATCGTATTGGCCTTATCCAGGTTACAGATTTCTCACATTTATCGGACCACGACTGCAGTTAAAATGGAAAAGTGATACGTGGCACTCTTTACCTGGTGTACTTTTCAATCCACTGACATCGAACATGTAAATGTTGTCATCGGTGCAATTGCAGAACAGTCTGGAGCTCGTCGAGTCCAACGTCAGGCCCGAGTAACCTGGATGTAAAACGTGAAACTGACTGAGCAGCCGTTGAGAACGAGCCAGGACAAATATATAACAAAATAGAAATACAGGTGAGACAAGCATTGTCATTAGAATAATTAGTTGTCTTTAGTGGTTACATATATGTTCTGGCAAATTCTGTTTTTGTATATTCTAGCTTTGGGTCAGAGCACAGGGTCAGCCATGATACAGCACCTTTAGGGGTTTGCTGAAGGACACAACAGTAACAGCTTGGTGCATTTATGATTAAAGGTAATAACTATACTCTTGTACAATTGTGATGTAGGCTTTATGTAAATGTAGTCTATAGGCATTTATTCCAGTAAAATACTATACTGCATTTTTGTTTCGTTAGGCCTTTTTTTCTTCCACAGGCCTAATCTTTTTTGTTGGGGGGCAGCCATGGGCTTGAGTTTAAGGAACCAGCCTTGTGACTGCAAGGTTGGCGGTTTGATCCCCCTGTACTGACCAGGCACAACTGAAAGGCCCTTATGCAAGATACCTAACCCACAACTGCTCCCCCAGGCACCGTGTATAGGTTTGCCCACATCTCCTGTATGCATCTTCACCCCCACTCCATTCGTTAGTGTGTTTACCGCATAGATGGCTTAAATGCAGAGGTCAAATCCCTGTGTGTGCAAGCACAGTGGTCAATGAGTGGTTTACTTAACACGAATGCAACCTAGGCTATTTCTTGCTCTGGTGCGCGTACTGTTCGAAGCATTACTGTACAGTAGACTGATTTTGCTGCTGTATTGGTGTGTTCATTATTTGGCCATAGTACTCAGCTCTATTATCAAAGGTTTAAACCCATATTATGTCCCGAGCGATTGCTGTGCAAGTCAGCAAACGTTTGCGTACCTAGTCTGCGTGTGGAGGATCCTGGGTATGCGTAAGTCTGGAGTGGTGTGGGGTTCTGCTGGTACGCCGTGTAACTCTTTCTCAAATCCCACATCTTAATCATCCTATAGGGAGACCAGGTGTATGCTGATTAGCAGTCAGATCATTTACAGATTTGATTTCTTAAACCACAGAAAGCATTTTCATTCACTACATACCCATCAACAGCTCCTGATGAGATCAGAGTGTTCTCATCGCGGAAAAGTACAGCCGTCACACCTCTCTGAGAGTCCTGCACAGCAAGAGGGATAAAGGAATGTTAGCATTTACAGGAGGAACGAACAGAAAGCATATGGGGCAGCTGGGGTCTAGTGTTCACTGGTGTGTGTTTCATTGCACGGATGGGTTAAATGCAGAGGTCACATTCCTCTGTGTGCAAGCACAGTGGGAGCATAGTTCACTTTCACTTTCATCAGTTCTCAGTGTTATCAAACCCATCTGAGATACAGTAATTTTCCAAAATCAGTCCATAATCTGTCCTACCAAGTACGAGTCTGGTGTTCCAGTTCACTTTAATGTATATTACAGCATATTATAGTTGTATACAAGAGGACACTTCTTCAGAATATTACTTATTTCGATAACACATTCAATAGAGGAGAGAGAGGAAACCCTGTAGCACTAAAAGCCTGCCTCACCACAGAAGGAGCCATTCCTCTGGACGTCGCTCGTTTCTTCTTTGCCTGCGGCGTGATTCTCTCCATCTTCATATGAGCGCCACTTATCTGTTTCATCTGCCTGTAGAAGCCGTCTAGGTAAAAAAAAAAAAAAAAGACATACTGTTCGGCTCAGACACTGACAGACAGAGACATCAAAGAGACACACATCTGACAAAGGCATAGTGAGTGACGGAAAAACACTGACAAAGACAGACAGACTGAGAGAGACACACTGACGGAGACAGATAGTGAGAGAGAGACACACTGACAAGGACAGACAGAGAGAGAGAGACACACACGGTGGCGGACACATACAGTGGCGGAGACAGACATCAGATAGCCACTAAGCAAAAGATGGATACCAGACAGACACACTGACAGAGACAGACAAAGACAGGCATTCTTTGATAGCCAGACATGCTGTCATTCTTCAACATTTCCACTCTTACCTTTCTTACTACACCTCATGTCCCAGAGCATGATGTTCCCGTCCCTGCCTCCAGTGCAGAAGACAGCTGAGGGCAAAAAAATAAATAAATCTGGCTGTAACCCAAAACATTCCCAAAACAAATAACATGTAAACCGATTACTTGATTTATTAATCCTGCTAAACTGAAGTATTACCAGCCACACCAACAGGAAACTAAACCTATTCCCCAGAGCAGTGTCATAAATCACACAGCAGACAGAATCATGGGATTACCTTTCTCTCGTTTGGGAAAGGTCACACTCTTCAGACTGCACTGATGCCCTTTGAAGCTTCCCAGCAGCTCCCCGGAGATCACGTCCCACAACCGGGCTGTCTGATCACCTGACGCGGTCACCTTCACACCAAAACATTATTTACTCTCACTAAACACTCATCTTAAAGTACCTGAAAGATCAGATCGAGATGCTGAAGAACTCACTAGGCTGTTTGCTCCGGGGACCCAGGCGATATCAAACACCGCGTTGTCGTGGGCCAGCCATTCTGTGGATGAGAGACAGAGTGGTTTAGGTTTTAGATACCATACAGTTCACTCGCATTCCCGATGCTGTTTCTGGTCTGTCTCTTTACAGCATTTCCTCTTCACATCACTTCTCAGAAGTCAGAATTGAAGTTGTTGAACTTGGGGTTGGCGAGATTTGAGTAGGAAATCCAGGATGAGGGAATTTTCTTTGGGTTGCCCTAGTCCTAGTGTCTAGCTCTTTAGTAAAATGAAGCATAAAGCACCATCTTGCCCTTAATTACTTCAAGTGAGTGAAGGACACTACATAAAACATGACCCCTTTCTACATCTTAAAAAGCACCTGACTGATACTGACAATTAGAAAATACACTAAATGCCACCAAAACTGATACAGAATAATGGTATGGGGTTTGTTTAGCTGGTATACCATGGGACCCCTGGTACATCTACAAATGTCTCTGACATGTGAACACTGTGTGTCTCTTTTCTGATGAGGTACACCCATCCTGGATTCATTTTGATGGATTTGGCCTCTTCCAACAGCACAATGCGCCACCATGCACACCTAGTGATGCTAAATTATAGTTAGAGGAACACTTTCACCATTCCCACCCAAGTCACCAGACCTCAACGTTATCAAAGACATCCGAGATGCCATGCAAGACTCTGTGGGACACAGAAATCCTACACCTTAGAAATGTGGACCGTTCTGCAGGAAGTATGGTGTTCCAGCTTGTGAAGTCCATGTCCTGTGGGGGACCTACCCAGTATTAGACTGGTGTAATCGTTTTTCTGGTACTGGTTTAATCTGGATTGATTGTAATCTAAAAGATTATTACTATATAAAGCATTGGCATTAACAAGGGCACGTTCTGCGATTTTACAGACACCATCCGGCCCTGACACGGATAAAGGTTTACTCACCTTTCAGTACAGTAGTGCGTCCCTCAGTGTTATAAAGGCTCACGATCCCTTCCTCATTCGCTACAGCCAGAGTTCTGTCCTGCCCAGAAGCTGCATGACACACGCAACACATAGATGCGTCATTCAAATGCGTACAGATTTCAGATAGCTACAGCATTTAAGATTGTTCTTCACACAAATATGAAAAATGAGACGTGTAGGGACAGGCTATGGAATTGTTGTGTTTGCAGACACTGTATTATCTGTGCATTTTAGGGCCTCCATCCTTGCCATCCAGGGAGCAATTGGAGGGGTAGGTGCCTTGATCAAGGGCACTTTAGACTTGTCGGGTACTGGAATCAAACCGGAGACCTTCTGATCCTACGGCTGGTTCCTTAACCATAAGACCCAACAGTCCTGCCCCAGCTGACTTAAATCATGAAAGCTCAGAGCTCAATTTTACCTAGTGCCAAATACACATTTATTGCCTGCTTCATATTTATTGCAGCAGATGTCGAAAACCAGAAACAATTTAAGCCAACTAAACTAAAAATCTTTTTGCCAGCCGTAGACTTTTGGTCAAGAAACCCACCTTGGGACCAGAAGTTTGATCTCTACAACTGACAAGACTCGATTAAAGTGCCCTTGAGCAAGGCACCTAACCTCCATTTGCTCCCTAGATAGGGATAGAGGGTGCCTACAGCTCTGGGCATGTGTGCTCACTCCCCCTCAAGAGTGTTTTTCCCCTAGTTGTGTATGTTTCGCTGCACGGATTGGTTAAATGCGGAGGTCAATTCCACTGCACAGTTGTCAGAAAAGTAATTCACACACTTTTTAAAGTGGCCACTTTATTAAGCACATCTGTAGCTCTATGATATTTCCCTATCGGCCAAGTATGCAGTAGTACAAAGCATAAAACAATGCAGATACATAGCCAGTGTTATAAAACGAACCAGAGTCTAAAACTCTGATAATTAAAAATTGACTCATATTTGCACTTTTTTCTTTCCTGTAAACACAAAGATTTTGTCTTAAATCTGTCTATATGCAGAGATATTTAACAGTTTACACCAGGATAATGACAAAATGCAGATGGTGATCTAATTTTAGACATATGCTGCAGGGGAAGGGAGAAGCCCGTCAGGACGTCACCAGCATGACAGCCATCTTGCGTCTAAAACTGGATCACGGTTTTCTTTTTCTGTCTGTTTCCTCAATTTTTAGACATTACAGTACTACTGCTCCAACAGTGGTCTTCCGATGTGCCCTCTGGTGGACAAACTACACAACACTCCCCCCATGACATGGTTGAAAGAACCATCTGCCATCTGTATGCTTCTTTTTTTAAATCTCATTTACAGGCAGCTTTAAATGACAATGCCGATTTATCTGCAATAAGCTCATATCTGCTGATAATATCGACATGTCAAGTCATCCGTCATGTATTTATTATATCCTCAAAAAAAACGTTATTTGTATGTACTGTTGTATTATAACGGGTGAAATTCACATGTTGTGCTGCACTAAACTAGCATTGGAGTAACCGGTCAGAGGTTCACCTGTAGAGAACGTGCATCCAAACGGAGGAACAGCGACGCTCGAGTCTCCATACGATACATGCTCATCATGACGGGCGCACTGGAAACACTCCAGCAGAGATGACAACGGGTAACCCCCGTGCTTGTCTACAATAGGAAGAAACACAAGGGGTTATTCAGTCCTTTATAATAATGTTATGAAGCTGTATTGGGTGTGGGGGGATATCAGGAGGGTTTAGTAGTCCACTGGCACATATAGTAAACATCTGGCAAAATTATGATAGCAAGCCTAAGCACCAAGACAACTATGTGCAGATTTTTATTTAGACAGATAGTACAAAGGCTGTTACTGGGGCATGTTAGGGTACAATACGTTGCCTTTTAATGCAGATACTTTTTTATGGTTATGTTTTTATACCTTTTAAGGTATTATCAAGATCCTTTAGTCCATGTACCTTCCAATACAAGTACAATATTGTGCCGACATCTGTGAAAAGTGTACCTGAGCACAAGACAGTACTTAAAGTTTTAAATACATTTAAATAAATGTACTTGAACAGTCCAACCAGAGCCCTGACCTGAACCCAATCAAGTCCCCATCCAAGCTGACGGAGCTCAAGAGGATCTGCAGAGAAAAATGGCAGAAAATCCCCAAATCCAGATGTGCAAATCTTGTGGCATCAAACCCAAGAAGACTGGAGGTTGTAATCACTGCTGAAGGTGCTTCAACTAAGTACTGAATAAAGGGTCTGAATACTTATGTTCGATAGTTTCTACAATTCTGTTTTTGACATTATCAGTATGGGGTATTGAGTGCAGAACGATGGGAGAAAAACTTGTGAAAGGGTCTTAAGACTGTTTGAATGCATTGTATATATATAGTACCACTGTTTTCTGTGTGTATGCATCACCTGCAAATTATGTCAAAGGTTTTGCAATGAGAGCTTTTTACTCATACAAGTCTGAAAAGAAGTCATGATCAGAACAAAAAAAGAAAAAGATGAAGAACCGGTAAACTCCAGAGAACATGTGGCAAAGTAGTTACTTGTTCTTAAATAAATGTGAATATCACAGTATACAAATTATTCGTAATTTGATTATGTGTTACAGTACAGATCTGCAGCACACTAATGTATAATTAGTGATGATTTTTTTTATATATTCCTCCATATAATATATATTTCGTCCACATTCCTGCACAATACTACTATTTGGACTACTTGCCCTGTACGTTAACTGAGCAATGACAAAGATGGTGTCTGGCTGTGTCTGGCTGTGTCTGGCTGTGTCTGGCTGTGTCTGGCTGTGTCTGGCTGTGTCTGGCTGTGTCTGGCTGGATTTTTGGCCCAAAGATCAATAGGCCAAACAGCAATTACATTGAAATAAATTAAATATACTAATTTATTACAATTCACAATATTATCTGGTGAATTAGTTACTGATTTAGATGAAAACATCACTGAATTATCTAACAGGAAGTATTTCATACCCAATCATATTAATCAGATGGCTGATAGATAACACCTATGTGCGCAGAACCGTGTCGAAAAACAGAATTTTCTCATGCATTTTTATACTATTCAGGACCAATGCTTTCACAGTAAACAACTCTTTACTGTTCCTGATGCCAAGTTATGCAAAACATCACAGGCATGAAGACGGCACGTGTCCAGACGATCTGATTCACTGCAAATGACCCGATGTTCAGGACAGAAAAATGACAGATTGTGTGTTGCAAGACAATTTCCACCAATTATTTAGGACTAGATCAGCCTGTCTCGGATAAAGTGGGATTTGTGTGGCTGCTCAAGGCAATACTTTAGAGCAGCTTCATGATGAATGAATTTTATAAAGAATTATTTCTCACAGCTGCACAAATATTCATGCGCTTTTGCTGACATTAGGCATTTTTATATCCTATCCTTTATATGTACAGAGTCATCTCTCCATGTTTCTTTTCATGGCCTTCATTACTGAAAGTCACAAGACCAAATCTTTTCAAAATTACCCAATTTACATGATTTTACATCACTCCTGTATTGGTGATCATCATGAACGCATGAATGGCTGTGGATGAACCAAAATACTGGCTGACAAAATAATGCCCAGTCTCTAGAAGTTTGGCAAAAGAGGATTATTGCATCATAATAATGATCCAACGCACACTGCCAAAGAGTTTTTAAGTGAAATTTCAAACTTGGCAAAGTATGTCGCCTGACTTAAATCCAACAGAACGCCTTTGGGGAATTGTGAAGAGAAAGGTAGAGCAACAACACCTCCAGCAAAGAGCAGCTGAAAAATTGATTCTGAAGAAAATCCAGAAATTTGTGCACCACTGCTATCTTCCATGCTGAGGAGGACTGAGTCTGTCCTCAAAAATAAATGCAGAAAAATTATGTAATGCAAAAATAAAAGAAATTGAATCTCAGTAATGAAATGGGCTCTGACTTTCGCATTGAGTTCCTAGTGTGGGGCCTGTATATTTGTAATTTTCACTTTTAGTAAATCTAAACTGTTAATTTGTAATTTTACATAAAAGCAAATACCTAGAAACAATGCAATTACTGTACTGTGATATAATTAACAATTATTTGACATTTAAGGGATATCACAGATAGATAGATGTCACTTATGTACATTGATCTAACTAAATCTACAGTAAAAACATTTAAAAACAACTAAAAACATTTAGATAATAAATATTTTTTTAATTATATATCTTTATTAGATAGTTGGTTTCCTAACAGATTAGGAAGAATCACTAATGCCGCCTTGTAGAACATGAGGTCCCCTAATCAGGGTGCATTCAGCCTTTACTCCGCGCCAGTATAAGAGTGCACCAGTATAGTGCACAGATGTGCGTTTAGGACTCGTCCTCTATCTACCCAGCATTGTGCGTGTGGAAAACACTTCTGCTATTAAAAAAAAAAAGTCTGCTCACCTTTACTTCTCCCTTTACTCACTCCTCGATCGACGACAAATCTAAACAGCATCCTGATGACCTAAACTTGTTTTATAAATATAAAAATGTCCTCCTGTGTCGGTACAATCCTGGACTGAATGATAAAGAAAAGCCGCCTGCACTCTGGAGTTCCCGCGAAACTGATCATCAAGAAAGCCGAGACAAAACTCCCGCTAATATTACGTTCCGTGTTCTGATTGGTCCAGACTGTAAGGACACGCCCTTTTTTAGACACAACATCCGGTAAAATGGCGTCGATGAACCTTATTTAATGAGGTTTATTTGTTTTCCCACCCACATTCAGGACTCTCCAATAACCCGTTCTATGATTGGCTAGAATTATCCCCCTCTCTGCGCTGTGATTGGCTTGTCTTCGTGACTCTCGCGCACTTCTCCAATCACAAGCCTGCTTGTATGCACGTGGTGTTATTTCGGAATAACGGTGTATAATGTAATAGAACACCGAGCTGTATCCGTGAAGCTAGTGTAATGTACAGTTGCTAAGTGCCATTATTAAACAGGCAGAAATAATTCACGTTTGTGGAGAGAATGTCTCTGTCCACGGCGCGCTCTTTCCTATCAGAGGCTGGCTATGGGGAACAGGAGTTAGATGCTAACTCGGCTCTCATGGAGCTAGATAAAGGTGCGCCTTCTTGATGCTAACATACTTAGCTAAGGCTAGCTAACATAGTAAGTTAGCATACCTAACTTGCTAAATCCTACCTTTTCATACATGCATGCTATATAATTAGCTGCTAACCACTTCCTGTGTTGCTAGCAAGGTGAACAGCTAATTTTATTTATTAATTAGAGGTTTATTCAGTTAAATAAGACATATTGTGTACTGTAGTATTCTATTACTATGTGTCATCTGTGTTGCCAGGGGAAAGTATCCAGTCTCCAGATCACTTTAATATTTATTTGCATGTCACATAAAGAAGAAGGAGTTACTGAAGGAGTCACCTAGGGTGCATTCAAACCTGCAGTGTTTAGTCCATTTGAACTGAACCCTAGTGATGGAGGTGTGGACCAAAAACAACTGATCCTAGACCTAAATCTCACTGAGGTGGTCTCGGGTTTATTTCAGTAAAACATGAGTGCAGGTCAATTGCAGGAAGAAAGCACTTTTAAAAACATAAATCATGCTGTGAGCCAAACATGCTGTGTTTTAATTTGAGGAAGAAAAACTGGTACACTAGTCTAATATGTGGTAGATCCCCCACAGAGTGTAGGATTGCAGAAATACAGAAATATTTTGTAGGTAATAAACACCATACTTCCTCCAGAATGGTCCACAATTCTGTTTTAATCAAAGGTGTAGGATTTATGTGTTCCACAGCGCATTGCATGGAAC
>JAOVVF010000008.1:20131475-20142476 GCA_028565595.1 Duopalatinus emarginatus | reverse complement strand
GCACGACAAGCCTCAACATGAACTACGGGTGAATTGCAGGGCCAAATTAGAATTTGCGTTAACGGCACTATTTTTTTAATTGCAATAATTTAAGACGTGTTAATGCGTTGTTATTGTGTTAACTTCGACAGCCCTACTTTTTATATTATTGCATTTTTATTAGACATATTTTTATCTTTTTTTTTTATTGTTTTAAGCATAACAAGCTTTTCTTTTTCTTGCAGAAATGCCACTTTGCTCGATTTCTATTTAAGTAATTGCTTATTTACTTATTTATTTTTGAATTAAGTGCAATCTTCACATTTGTGAGTATAGCTGATGTTTCCAAATTCTTTTTGGTTCCAGTGTAAATATCAGCCTTATTTTAAACAGTTATTTATGACTGTTGCCATGGTTACAATTCAGCATGCTTCCACATTTTCAGGAGCATTGATTTAGATTATTATTATTATTTTGGACAGATCCACATTTTAAGTCTCCTAGTCTATAAAAATAACACGCACCTCCGATCAGTCAGAAGCTGAGGTATATGAGGTATATATTGTATAACTGATTTAACCGACATCCATGCAGATGCTGTACTTCAGAATATCTGAGTCCGATACACTGCATGGTGCCTGCTGGAGTACTCGCAGTACTTGCTGTTGGTTCTGAATATACAGAGCATGCATCTTTGTAATCCTCTTCATCCTCTTAGTGTAAAATCAGCCATAAATAAGGTTAATGCACTTTGTTTGTGGGTTAAAGGGGCAAGATTTGTTTAAAAAAAATATTAATCCAGATATACAGATACTAATTTAAAGCCCACTGACGTTTAGTTCTAATATCTAATGTCCTGCCAAATAAGCCGAGATAAACAGCATGTACACATCTGTCTAGAAGCTGAAACACTTGATCGAAAATGTGTGTGTGTTTCTGCTGTTTTTTGTATTTAATATTGCAAATTCAATATTTTCTAGACTTCTTTTAAACTGTTTGTGTGTGTGTGTGTGTGTGTGTGTCTAGATATTAAATCTAGAGGCCTGCAGTGGGTAGTGGATGTGACAGTAGCATACCCTGAAGCCAAACCCATGGACATCCAGACGTGGATTTTTGGCTACAGAAGTCCCACTGTCACACACGTGCACTACAGGTAATATCATGGCTCTGTCCTAAACGCCTGGACGTCTTAGTAGAGTAATGTATTTTTAAAAAAAAAATCCCAGACACTACAATACATACTGTATCTGTTCTAATAAGACGTCTGAGCCACCAAAAATCTAATATATTTTGTTAAACATACATATGAGTAAGTAGTGTGTGTAAATTGAGTATATCGGGAAAAGGTCTATATGTTAAGCATTGCTGTGTTTTCTATCCGGCTTTTACTCTACTGATTTAATCCTGATTATTCTACGAGTTCTCGGCTCCTCTCCGTGATGCACTTTTAACCAGAACTTTTATGATTTTGGACTTCTGAGGCTAATCTGTTTATGCTAATGTTGTCACGTTGCATACTGAGTCTGTGTTCTAGATGCGTTTTACCCACTGTGCTAAAAAATCACCAGCAGTGAGCAGATGAGCTCTATGGCTTGAAGCTCATGTTGTTGTCGTCGTCGTGTGAGTTTGTGTTGCTCCCTGAAGGATTTTGTCTTCTGTCAGATGTAGCGCCTGTATCGGTTTTCTGTATTTATCCACCTTGACTCAAAGCAGTGTTTCTTTTCCCCTTAAGCTGGATGGAAAAAAACCCAAATCATTATTAAAATTTTATTTAAAAAACCTCACTGTGACAATAATTAAGCAGAACTAGTTTCATTCATTTTCATACCCAAGTTTGTTTGCGGTTATATTTTGCTCAGGGCTCATATTTTAGTTGCATCATATTAATTAAAACCAGTCAAATGGATCGAACTACCGCGGGGAAGTTAGCAAGAACTAAATGTAACCTGTAAAAGTCTTGTCTAAACGCTCACACTGAAGGTTCGTCTGCACGGTTTTAGGAGTTTGCTCTGTTGTGGTTATGTCCGAAAGCTCAGTGAGGAATATCTAGTCTGCTCATGAAATTCCACAGTTCTCTCTTAAGGGTTAGTATCTAAATGCTAGAGCATCCTAAACTCCCATAATTCACTTTGCATTACAGTTGAATGAGAGCTAAATGTTAGTACGGTAGCTACAGTTAAACCAGATTTCATATACACTGATTAGCCATTACATTAAAATGGGCTTGACCTCTATAACATGGACTCCACAAGACCTCTCTGATGTGCTCTGTGGTATCTGGCACCACAGACATTAGCAACAGATCCTTTTGAGGATCGGACCAGACAAGCTAGCCTTTACTCCCATATGCACATCAGTGAGACTTGAGCATCCGTGACCCTGTTGCCGGATTGCCGGTTGTCTCTTTTTGATTCACTTTTGATAGGTACTAAGCACTCAGTACTGTGAACACCCATTAAGACCTGCTGTTTTGGAGATCGAGTCGTCTAGACACACTTTAGTCACTAATTGATGCTTGTCAGAGTCACACAGATTGTTACGCTTGCCCATTTTTCCTGCTTTCAACTCATTAAATTCAAGACTATGCACTTGCTGCCTAATATATCCTACCGTGTTACAGGTGCTAGTGTATTAAGATAATGGTGTTTCCCACAAGACCGGCTGTATTCCCCTGTTAATCTCTCTCTCTCTCTCTCTCTCTCTCTCTCTCTCTCTCTCTCTCTGTGCAGTCTTATTTTCATGTGTGTGTCTGAACATGGGATTAAGTATTCATTCTCAGGTTCAGTGTCCTGTTTTTTTTCCTCGTAAGGCTGTGTCGTCTTCTCTCATTCTCTCTCACGTTTTTCTCTCCCCGTTCTTGCTGATGCAGCATGTCGCTCTCAGGAGAGTTGCTGTGATTTACTGAGGTTTTGTAACTCGCCTGGTCATCATCTTGGATGAAGGCAGAGGAAATCAGGAGAAAACCAGAGCAGCACATGGAAATCAGAACACAGCTGAACAGTGGTGTAATGGGAACGTTCATGAGTACAATAAGATGAGGAATAAAACATTTCAGGATGATTCGATTAGAAATAAATTCACTACTGGGTCGTATCGCTTGATCTTTCCTGTTTACCACAACAATCTGCTAAGAATATTATTCCTTAATAGACAGTGTCATGTATTTATAGGTATGATTAATATGCAGTGTAAATTATTTTACTCAGCAGAATTAACATTACCGTTGTGCAGGCATCCTGTCACACACACACACACACACACACACACACACATGCTTCCTTTACCCGCTCTCAGCTGCTGCTGCTGCTTTGTCCCAAGTGACCTCATTTTACCCCGAGCCTTTAAGACCTGGCTTTACACAGGCCCTCTCTCTTCTCTGTCTATCCATCACCTCTTTGCCATTGTGCTTTCTCTGCTAAGCCTCTGGATCTGGATAATAATGCTGTACCACTGTCAACTTCAATGATTTGTGCTTAACAGCAACCCTTCTGGCTCCTCGTCTCTCGGCCTCTTCCTCTCTCTATCTTCGCCTTGCTCTCTTTCTTCCTTTCTACCTCCTTTCTCTTATTTCAGCTTTATTGTCTCTTTTTAGTTGTTCTTATCAATCATTGGCTTCTACTCTCTCTTGAGCTCACATATTAGAAATAGCTTACATACACTGAAGTGCCAGAAAAACTGGTTTAAACTGTACGCAATGAGCACTGTACTTCCTGCAGAAAAGTCCAGAATCCTGTTGTAATTCACGGTGTGAATTACTGTGTTTTACAGCACGTTGCACGTGTTCCTCTAACCCTAATGTGGCATCTCTGGACATATGTGGTGGCACATTTTTCTTTTTTTTTTTGGAATAGGCCAAATCTATCAGAATGAATGCAGGGCATGAATGGGTGTAACTCATCAGTAAGGAGGCACACGTAGTGTTCACCTGTCGGAGACGTTTGTAGACGTACCAGGGGTTCACACTGAATGCCAGATAATCAAACCCCATACCATTATGGAGCCACCACCAATCTGTACCAGTTTTTTTTTTTCTGTTACTTCAGTGTATTTGACCCAGTTTCACAAGCTAAACTTGCGTCCAACAGAAGATCTGGTGTTTGCTTTTTGTTTAGCAGGTACTAACTATTTCAAAGAAAGCTCCTGGATAGATTTTAAAGACTGGATGCCTGGCAGTTTCTTTTAGTCCATGTATTATATTTTGCTTTGAGAAGTTCATTTTGAGAAGAGTGTCGTTCAGAAACTGTCACTGATCCTCAAGTTTGTAGCTAGAAATATGTATAAAATATATCCAACATGCTGTAGCAATTCTTCAGATCAGGTTTATCTTCTTACATCATGTTACGGCTGGAGACCAAGAAGGTCAAGATAGAGTAAGACCAACAAAAATGTAAATCACATAACCCTCTCTGCTTTATGTTTGGGATTGTAGACTTAAAGGGGTTTGCTTACCTTTCTTATTACCTTTATGAATTTTTTTTTTAAACCAGGAGGGAATTTATAAAGCACGACACAAATGTCTGGAGACTCGGTTCTCCCAAGAGCACATGCAAAAACACCCTTAGCTCCTTGGTGATTTAATCCAGACATGTTCTGTCTTAACACAAACCACCATCATTCAGTCTCCTATATAACTTTATACTGATCTTATATGTAATATTATTGTATTAAATATTATATTAGCGGGTATTAGGTAGCATGACGACTTATTGTATACTAACTGATAGTATAATACAATCTGTAAAATATCACCTTACACCATATCTATATAATTATGGAAGGATCCTGTATAGGAGCCGGGTGTCGCGCTGTAATTATAGTGAATTAAGAGGGAGAGAGGGGCATTTAATTAAAGAGTGTGGCTGTATTTGAAATGGCATACTGCATGCTACTCACATACTAAATCTGCCTAAAAGTATGTAGCATGCAGTATGCGACCAGACTGGATCTCTATAGTGTACTACAGGTACCTGGATATCATTGGATGAATTTGCAGCTCATGTGACTATAGTACGCAACACGTATGTTTGCACACTGAAGGAATGTGACCTCTGCATTTAACCCATCCGTGCAGTGAAACACACACACCCGTAAACACTAGGGGGCAGTGAACACACTTGCCTGGAGCAGGGGGCAGCCCCAAACCACAGCACCCAGGGAGCAGTTAGGGGAGTTAGGTGCCTTGCTCAAGGGCACCTCAGTCGTGTCTTGCCCTGGGTGGGGATCGAACCCGCGACCTTCCGGTCACGAGACCGGTTCCCTAACTACTAGGCCACGGCTGCCCCATAGTATAGTAGTATGCCTGTGTTTTAGTCAGCTGTATGAATTTAGGGCATGTCCGAGGAGTTATGAAGGGATTCTTGTAAATGTGTACAGCTGGTCAAACTGTGCCACCAACACACCTGCCTTGTCCTTATAATCTGGCAGGAAGTTAAAAAAAAAGGAAAACTTCACAGGTGATGACTACCGCCTCTATAACCTGAGCTGAAAGTGAATCAGTTTTAACTGTTGTAGTTTTACAGTAGACAATCTGAGAAATATGATCTGGATTGATCATTTTAATACCGTGTCAGCATATAAACCACAGAGCTTACATGGTCGATGAGTAGTGTGAAGATTTGCTGTGGGTAAATAAGTCTTTCCAAGACACTTTTACAGGATCATGTAATACAATGGTAATATATTATTGTAGGGCATTCAGATGAAACATATGCAAATACTCTCCCCGGTGATGCAACAGAAAACCGTTTGCCGCAGCCACCCGTGGTCGGGAGCCAAGGGAGCAAAACCGGTCGAGCTTTTTGTGTAGGAGGAATGGAATGCTCTTTTTCTCTCTTTCTTTCTCTCTCTCTCACTCTCTCACTCTCTCCTGTCAATCACAGTGTCACTAGCCAATCATGGAGGTCTGTAAACTAGTGTATGTGGACGAGGGTAGATGACACCCTCTGCTGCGCTGTTATGCTGCATAAGCAGCCCTTTGAAAAGATGGATTTGGTTGGTGTCATGGGAGAAACATGTGTTCGTCATCACCTTCCCTGGTTGATAGTTGTCATGTGATGGAAGAGCTGGCTGGTGGATAGGATTGGTAGGTGGCTAAGCCAGGGGGAATATAGAGTAACAGTCTTGCCTAGCTATTAACAAAAACGAATTGAGTTTTAAGCTTTCAAATGAATTGAAAGTTCGGTTTGTCTTGTATAGATTGTGTGATGATTGCACTTGAAGTGTAACTCAAAAAAAAGTAGATGCGGCGCTGCGGGGGGCAAAAACGGTATGTTCACATAGCAGTGAAGTGAAAATGTTGTTCAGAGGATAGTTCTTACTCCTGATAAGTCTGCTGATTGGTCCGGTGAGACGCCAGAATGTGGATAATAGAAAGAAATGTACAGCGAAATTGATTTGTCGGAGAATGTGTGAGATAAACAAACCCAGCTCTGTTCTTGTGCTGTGGTTACAGAGGGGACATGAATGTCTGACTTTAGGCTGGTGCATGCCTTAAACCAGGCTTAAACCTTAATTCTTGCAGTCTGGCTAATACAATACACAGGCTGACGGTGGCTTCATAATGGTATTGGTTCTGTTTAGATGCCATTCCATTGAACCCCTGGTACATCTTCAAACGTCTCTGACTGGTGAACGCTATATGTGCGTCCTTTCTGATGAGTTACACCTGTAATTCATGTCCTGATGTCATGCAACATGCTGTGGAAATCCGACAGAATACTATAGAATTGTGAGCTGTTCTGCAGGAAGCATGGTGTTTATTTCCTACAGAATATTTCCACAAGCTTGTGGAGCCCATGCCCTGTAGGGGACCTACCAAAGATCAGACCAGTGTACCAGTTCCTCCAGCACTTTACTTTATATGTAATAATCAAGTCTTTTTGTATCTACATTTAAAAGTAGTTTTTCTGCCGATATTCTATCAAGAGTAGAGATGATCAGTCAAGGTAACGATTCTTAGTCAAAGCACAGGAGTGGAGGTTTGAACCCACAACCTTCTGTTTTCTGTGCTGTTGGTTTACAGGTTGAGGTTTGTGGGTTTCTGATGAACAGGTGAGTGAGGTTGGCAGTCTGCTCCTGTAGGCTTGGGTGATGGACCAGGACTGTATGAATGATTTAACGAGACGTGGACATCAGCCAGGGTGTGTGATTGGACTCCTCGCTTATTCAGTTTTCTCAATGATTTATTCATTTAATCACGACAGATTATTTCCTGACTGTTTGTCTGTTGCTGCCCGTTTTTTTTTTTTTTTCTGTCTGTCCGTTGAAGAATTTATGCCTCTTAGTCTGTACATCTGGCTGTATGTCTTTCTGTCTCTTTATATCTCTGTACCTGTTTTTGTTTATCTGTGAAGCTGGTTATTTTACAGCCTGTCTGCTTGTCAGTGCATGTCTGTCTGTCTCTGTGTACACGTCTGACTGTCTATCTGTCTGTCTGTCTTTATTATCTGTCTGTCTCTGGCTGTCTGTTCTAGTCTGTCTTTGCATCTGTCGCTGTGTTTCTTCTAGCTACCTGTCTGACTGTCTATCTGTCTGACTATCTGTCTATTTTTCCTAGCAAGTAAATGTAACCTCCACTGTTTTTGACAGACTCCGACTTTATGTGCTCTGACTCCTTATCTTAAATACCATTGCAGAACGTAAAGAGGACAGGACAGACTGTCTCCAAGCTCAGGAACAGGTTCGATTGTTAAGGAAGTAAAGAAATGGCCGAGCAGATGGCAGCTGAGCTCAGCAGAGCCAAAGTGAATAAAGAACACAAAGCCCAACTGACCAGTTGGAAAATACATAATGGTGTAAGATAGGGGTGTGTGTGTGGGGGTGTGTGTGTGTGTGTGTGTGTGTGTGTGTGTGTGTGTGTGTGTGTGTGTGTGTGTGTGTGTGTGTGTGAGCTCATAGTCTGTCAGTTGGCTTGTTGTGTAAGGTGATTAAGCTCAGCGAGGTTGCAGCCGCCCTGCGTCAGGTTCCAGTGTGAAATTTGGGATAAGTTTAGTATGTGGTGATGTTGCAAAGGGGACATGCAGCTATGTAAGTGTTGCCATGGTGATATCCTTACAAATGACACCACTTATAGGACGTAGCTCGCAAGTTGATGCTGAGGACTGCAAGAAGACACTACGAGCTTGTAGTCTGGTAATTCAGGACAGATAGACAGCGTAGACCTGCTTGTCTTTTTGTAGCAACATATCATTTGCCACGTTACTGGGTTCCTTTGTTTCCGCTAAAGCTAAGGATTTTACATTAACATACTGTTTTTGCTCACGTGTCTCTGAGCTGATGTCCAAGTACTACTTATAAAGCGTAAAATTACTATCTGCCAATGCTTTGTGTTAGTTTAATGATAATGTGTCATATTAATATCAGAGATGCTTACACATACCCAGGCTTCCCTGTGTTTTATTATAGATGCAGCGTAGTAGGCATAAAGCCGATCATGCAGAGAAGGCAACGTTACATATATCTTGTGGCTGTGTGTGTGTGTGGGAGTAACAAGGACCTGTGCATGGCCCAAATACCCTCAGAAGAAACCCCTCTTCTGGGTGACACTGGATACTGTGATTATAAATCATAGTGAAATGATACAGAATGTTCACTGTGATCAGATTATGACCCCGAGTGCTGAAATGAGCAGAGCGCATATCTGAGCGAGTCGACAGTATCTAGGTAGGATTATCCACAACTACAGGAGCTTAGCCAGAAAGCTCCAGAGCAGGAATTGGACGGAGAGAGAAGCCACAGAGGGACAAGTTTGTCAGAATCTGGAGCTGCACAAAGCGCAGTTGACTACATACAACACGAATAACTCGAACATGGAGTAATTGCACTTTAATGGTATTCATAAAGTACATTATGAATACAATTACTAAATATTTAACTGCCCTAGCTGTCAAATAAACATGTCCATTTAGTTTGGGGCAGCCGTGGGCTTGTAGTTAAATATCCAGCCTTCAATTATTGCAGCCAACATGCCTCGACTGAACAATGCACCTAACCCCCAACTGCTCCTTGGGTACTGTGGATGGGGGCTGCCCCAGGCATGTGTGTTTACTGCCCCCTAGTGTTCACTAGTGTGTTTCACTGCACCGACGGGTTAAGTGCCTGACACATTTCTCTGTAGGCCAGTAGTTCAATTTCACTTTGTTTAACCACATTTTATTGCCTACTAAGTGCTATGATGAGTAACAGGATTAATCAGGCAGAATCAGGCCTTCATGTCATGTTACAGCACAGGCCGAGAGGGATAAACAGCCCGATACGTGTTTACTGTATGTGTGAGTATGCAGAATGAATGCATGTAAGACTTTCTCTTAACACAATATTTCTTCAGTGTCCTCATTAGATGTGGTGTATCTTGGAGGTGTGTGGGTGAATATGGCGTTCTGTGTGTCTGCTAAAGGAACTGACAGCCACATTGTTGACTGTGTGAGGTTTACAGGGGAGATGAAGCAGAAACAAGAATGTCTTTTATTCCTCTTAGGGCCTGAACACAGCATGGCACTGCCAAAGACTTTGAGTCGTCTGCGCTGCGTGCGTAGAGACTGCTGCACTCATCAACATCGTAGATATTTAAATATTTATTAGTGTTCACTATAGTTGATCCTGAGGTTTTTCTTTATGTACAGTAGACTGTAGAATGAGTGGCACCATTCATTCTAGAAATGAGAAAAAAACAAGTCAGGACCCATACAGTGAATTATATTTAAACGTATATAATTTGACCAAAAGAGTGTGGACATCTGACTGTCACACTAATATGTGAGCTTTCTCGCAACTCTAGCCACAAAGTTGGAAGCGTGCAGTTGTATTTAATATCTTTGAATGCTATAGCGTTACAGTTTCACTTCACAGGCCCTATAATGTAAATGAATATTGTGTTGTTTGATTTAAACAGTTTTAACAGCACTGTCACTTCCTATAATGTCTAACCAGGTTGGAGATACGTCCTCTTTGGCATTGGCATTTCAGGCCAGAGGTTTTTAATGAATGAGAGACTGTGTACTCCAACAAAAATTGATTTTATGTCCTGCAAGCAAAGGTCTGTCTACAAAAAAAAGTCTTAATCTCTTGGCAGAGAGAACCAGGTTTTAGAGTAAAATATTCTTCTATGTTTTGGGAATCATGATTTAGTCATTACTGTAGCACCTCGACTACCACCTGCATCATACCAACACACCCCCATATTTACCAGTGTACTTGGTAGGTCCTCCACAGGGCATGGTCTCCACATGCTTGGAGAAATATTCTGTCTTCAGTGAACACCATACTTCCTGCAGAACGGTCTATGATTCTGTTGTGATCGGAGATGTTGAGATCTGGTGACTTGGATGGGAATGACAAAACCCCAAACTCTGATGAGTGTTCCACTAACCATAAGTTAATGTCTCTAGACATGTGTGTGTGGTGGTGTGTTGTCCTGTTGGAAGAGGCCAAACCCATAAGAATGAATGCAGGACATGAACGGGTGTCAAAAAGGAAGCACACATAGTGTTAACCTGTCAGAGACGTTTGTAGATGTACCAGGGGTCCCGTGAAATGCCAGTTAAACTAACACTTTACTATTATGGAGCCAATACCAGTCGGGGTTTTTTTGTTTTGTTTTTTTTTTAAATAAAGTTTGTACTGGTTCTTCAGTGTATACCATTCCGGTTCTTAGGAACGGAAGTGAAGCAAGTTGTCAGGATGTTTATCTGTTATCATTTGCATGAATTTATCAGATACATTGAAAAGTGTTAGTTGAGTTTTACTAGGCTAATGAAATGAAGACTGTAAAGCTGCTTGAGAGCTGTTTTTAGCCCAGCAGAAGATAAAGTGTTGGGAACACATAATTTAACATATAATTGAAGCATCTCTTTCAGACTCTGAATGTCACTTTTGGATAAACATTTTAAGAAATGAATACGTAGCTTAACTTCAGTGACTTGGACTAAAACCCCCAAGTCTTTGACTACAGCTAAGGCTGGTTTATGTTTGCTGATAGCTAACTGTTATTTCCTATATACTGTGTGTGTGTGTATATGTGTGTAT
>JAOVVF010000008.1:20117041-20127497 GCA_028565595.1 Duopalatinus emarginatus | reverse complement strand
GCGTTTTCGAATATTTTTGATTAAAAAGATAAAATGTCTGTATGTAAAGATGTAAAATCTCGATTACACCGTTTTCACGCGTTTAAACTGTAATTCGAATTAACCGAATTAATCGTAAAAATCGTCCAGCACTAAATGTTGTACCATATACCATTACAGAGTCACCACCAGCCTATGTATTTTTTTCTAGGCTTGTCTGTACCAGTTTTTCTGGCATCTCAGTATATACACACTTTAATACAAATCTTAAATATTTATTTCATTAATATTTAAATAACGAATACAATGAATTGAATAAAACAAATAAAATGTAAAATAATAACAAACATTACATAATTAAAAAATAATTTGCCATACCAAATACTGTGTGTGTGTGTGTGTGTGTGCGCGTGTGTGTGTGTGTGTTTGTGTGTAAATAGCAGTGTTTCTGTTTTTCCAACACACTCTGTCTGATTTTTCTTCAGGCTGTGAAAGCAGCTGTGATTTAATTTTTTTTTTCACACAACAGGAACGGCATCGTCAGCGAGCAGTAAGCATCCATTAGAGAGCTCGCTCAGCTGATTAGAGTCATGCGGAGGCCGTTTTACCAAACACTCCACACAAATTTCAGCGTCCGTGATTACCATCACTGAGAGCAAGATTATGGTCTTGGATCTGATTTGATATACAGCAGGGGGGCAGAAGTCTGAGACCACCAGTGACGATGCTTTTCATTTGCATTCTTTATTACTTGAATCCATAATTTCTCATTACACTTTATAATATCCTTATATCAATATAAATCTTGTTCTTTGCAAGGAATGTCTCTTGGATATTTTGAACAATTCTTTATTTAAACGAAGGGTGCCAGTACACTGAAGGTCCAGAAAAACTGGTACCACTGTCTAATACATGAAAGATCCCTAAAGGACTGCAGAAATATGGAAATATTCTGTAGGTAATGAACACCATACTTTCTGCAGAACGCTCCACAATTCTTTGGTATTCTGAAGTGTAGGATTACTGGGTTCCACAGCTCGCTGCTATCATCCCAGATATGTTTGATAATGCCAAGATCTGGTGACCCCAAACTCAGATGAGTGTTCCTCTAACTATAATTTGGCATCTCTAAACATGCGTGTGGTAGCACATTGTCCTGTTGGAAGAGGCCAGAGACGTTTGTAGATGTACCAGGGGTCCCATAGAATGCCAGCTAAACAAACCCCATACCATTCTGAAACCATCACCCGCCTTTTTTTTTTCTTTTTGAGCAGTGTTCCAATTTTTCTGGCCAGTTTATATCTTGTATCCTCTTTTGTTGCCTTCAAACTCCTTCACGTCATAGAAGCAGTCTGTATTATCAATACCAACCAGAAGGTCATTTCCAGCACGGTTCTCACTCCCTCTGTTGTGTTGTGTGTTGTTTTTGTTGTGTTTTCTGCATGTGTATTGTTTTTCAATCTGCCTGTGAATAATTGATGAGGTTGGTGGATTTAGTCGCCTGTTAGTCGTTCGTGTTTCCTTCTCAGCGTTTCTTGCATTGCCACGGCTGCATTTGGCCGAGCTGTTCACACACACGCACGCACACACGAGCACTTTATCAGCAGAACAGTTCGAAAGCTGCACATCTGCTCTGTGCTTTTTTAAAACACTGAGCTGCGTTTTTTTTCTTTTTTTGTTGTTTTTTTTTTTTCTCTCAGAAGCCTGCTACTCACACATGGTTTGGCTATACTTTGACGCATAATCACTGATTCATCATTTGTGATATGTCTCTTCCGCCTGCAGTGTCTCTCAATAGTGTATCGTCCAACTTTTAAATGAGAATTTTTGGAAGAAAAAAGAAACAGATAAGGGAAGTGGTTTAAAAAGAAATGAGAAGGCTTCTGAAATAGATCTTGGTTTTGAATACAGTATGTTCCTGTTTCCTAAACCACACACTATCATAGTACACCGATATGACATGGATTTTGCGGAAATAGTATGCCTGCTGTGGTACAACTGGTAGTTCAAAACATGGATGTAAATGAGACTGCTGAAATTGATTACAGATCTCCTAAAATGATCTGCACATCCGAAAACTATACTATTAATTACTTGAATTACGATCCACATCTGGAGACACGGTGGTGCTGTGTTGTTACACAAAGCTCCAGGGATCTGGGGTTGTGCGTTCAATGCTTGCTCAGGTCTCGGTCTGTGAGACGTGTGGTGTCTTCTCTCTGTGTCCGCATGGGTTTTGCTATGGTTTCTCTGGTTGGGTGTGCTAAATTACCTTAGGTGTGAGTGTGTGAGTGAATGGGTGTGTGTGTGGCACCTTGTGATGGATTCGTGCCCTGTCTGGGGGTTGCTGCCTTCCCCCTGATGATCCTGGGTGGGTTCTGGACAAAACCACAAGGAGTGCTCTGGAAAGCTGAAGTGGTGAGGGCAGGAAAAGATAAAGAGCCCTAAAAATATAGGGGGCGCGGCCGGGTGGATAACTCCTGAGAACTCAAGGGGCATGGCTAAATGGATATCTTCTGAGAGCTGAGAGGTTGTGGCTAGGTGGGTGGCTCCTGAGACCTGAGGGGTTTTGGCTAGGTGGATGGCTCCTGAGAGCTGAGGGGGTGTGGCTAGGTGGATGGCTCCTGAGAGCTGAGGGGGTGTGGCCAGGTGTCTGGATTCTGGAAGCTAAAGGGATGTACATGCTTCCAGATTGTCAAGGGAAATTGGGCCCTCTGGGTGGCCCCAGGAGCCAAGAGGACATGGCCTGATGTGCAGGTCTTTATGCTGAGGGAATGGATGCAGCCCCAGGTTTTGAGAGGGGGTGTGGACAGGTGGATGGCTTTAAGAATGGATGGGGAATAGTCAGGTTGGTGGGTCTGGTTGTATGTGGTACATGGCATGTGGACGGTTCCAGACATGAGGGGCAGGTGATTTGGTTGGTACCAGAGAGGAAACAGGAAAACTGTAGGTTCTCTGGGCAGGTGAGGGGGCAGAACCAGGCGGATTACTTCAGGAATTTGGGTCCAGAGAGCTCCGGTGCGCAGATAAACTAATACAAAACGTTGTTTGTGTAATAAACTGCTTGTTAAATGCTAATATTTAAACCTGAGGTGGAAAGCAGACATATTCCTGATGTTCAATAGTTTACAGTGTGAGCTAAGGTGTATGTAGCAGTGGTAGTGCTGCTTCAACACACAAGCTCAGATCTGTGTGTGTTGCATTTGATTGTGTGTTTTTGTGATGTCATCTTGTTGCCCTTGTCAGCAATAATTAACAAAAACAAGTGCACAATCATGAACCGAACAGTTTTGTGTGTGTTTGTTTTAGGATCTACCCGGTAAGAGAGGTGCCCGTGGAGACGAAGGCTCTAACAGACTGGCTGTATCAGAGGTTTGTGGAGAAGGAAGAACTTCTCGCTCACTTCTATCAGACAGGTGAGCAGTTACACACACTCAGACTGTTTATAAACACGCCTTTCTACCTGTGTAAGGTCTTCTTCCAGCACCACTAATTAATAATAATCTGTCTGTTTTCACATCTGTGTGCTGATTCTGGCTGGCTGTAAGGGTGTGTGTTAAGGATGCATCTTCTATGTGTCAGTCCATATATCTGAAAATGTGTATATATCTATGTCATGTGGACGCCTGAACTTCCCTTTCCCCCTCTTTGCTGTTATAAAAAATCTCCAATTTTCTGGGAAGGCTTTTCACTAAATCTTTGGAGTGTGGCTGAGGGAATTTGTGTTTATTTAGCCACTATTGGATAAGTGAGGTCCACCATGGACATGGACAGTCTACAATACACCATAATGGACAGATGTAGAAACCATGAACTAGATTACAGACTTTAATTCCCTGACTACCTGCACTTTTATTTATAATCACACTGTCTGTGTCACCCAGATGAGGATGGGTTCTCTTATGAGTCTGGTTCCTCTCAAAGTTTCTTCCTTTTGTCATCTCAGGGAGTTTTTCCTTGCCATCTTCGCCACTGGCTTGCTCATCAGAGATAAAACTTTTATAAATGTATAACCTTTTTCATTATTTCTGTAAAGCTGCTTTGGGACAATGTCCATTGTTAAAAGCACTATACAAATAAAATTGAATTGAATGTTGGGTGAGGAGGTTTAGTGTAATGCCGAAAGTATCAGAGCTCTGTGCCGGTCACTCGAGTTTCAGTGAAATTGTAAAGATACAACATACACTGAAGTACCAGAAAGACTGATACTCCAGTCTAATATTTGTTAAGTCCCCTATAAGGCATGGAGTCCTTGAGCTTCATACTTCCTGCAGAACTGTCCACAATTCTGTTGTATTCCAAGGTATAGGATTTCTGTGTTCCACAGCATGCTGCATGGCATCCCAGATGTGTTCAATAATCTTAATACCTGGTGACCTAAGTGGGAATGGCAAAACCCCAAACTCGGATATAAACATAATTTGGCGTCTCTAGATGTGTGTGGTGGTACGTGAAAGTGAACTATTTGCCTACTGTGCTTGCACACAAAGGAATGTGACCTCCACATTTAACCCATCCGTGCTGTCAAACACACACAATAGTGAACACTAGGGGGCAGTACTCACACTTGCCTGGAGGAGAGGGCAGCCCCAAACCACAGTGTCCAGAGAGCAGTTAGGGGAGTTGGGTGCCTTGCTTAAGGGCACGTCAGGCGTGTCTTGCCCTGTGCAGGGGTCAAATTTTAACAGCTGTTAACAACAATAATAATAACAATAGTTATAACATTATTGAGTAGGGGATCAGAAGGGTGGGAGGCCAGAACGGGGGTCAAAAGTCAGTAGCATTTCTCTGTCTGATATTTTGGTCTGTCTGTCTGTATACCTGTCTATCTTTATACCTGTCTTCGTACTTGACCATGTCTATTGAACCGTCTGCCTGTATAATACCTCCTTATTTTTAATATCTTTTTCATACAAGATAATGAATCTCTCATTCTGTCTGTATGCCTGATTGTATTTATACCAGTCTGTCTGACATTTTAGTCTACTGAACTGTCTGCCTATATACCTGCCTATTTTTATACCTGTCTGTATTTCTGTATATTGATCTGTATGTGTGTCTTTCTTGATACCAGACTATTTTTATACCTGTTTGTCTGATATTTTCGTTTATTATTGTGTTTTTTGCAGGAGTGTTTCCTCCATCAAAAGGTCATAAGGAGGCTGTTTCCCGGGCGATGACAATGGACTTTGCGTGGTTGTGCGCCGTCCAGTCTTTTGCCTTCATCTCGGGCTACATGTGGTACTGCGTCCTTCAATACGTCTACTGCTGGCTCTGCTCGTTGCTGTTGTAAAGACAGAGATAGAGAGAGGGAGAAAGGGCTGGAAAAGGGACCATGATAAAGGAAGGAGGAACAGCCAATTGCTGGCGATCTTGCATCTGTTGAAATGCCACAGACTCTCTCACTGGATGGCAAGATGACCATGAAGGAAAATTGTATTTGATCTTAAATCCCAAACCTGCATCCCATCTGGGCGCGCGCACACAAACACACACACACACGCACACACCAACACACACACATGCAGTTCTGCAATACGAACATACATTCAATGAAATAGGTGGACAGTGACATCATGTTTACACATATACACGTCCATATAAATATATATAAATATATATATATATAATTCTATATCTAAATGTTTACTCATGCACATGCTGACACGTCACGTTTTAATTTTAGTTCCAATCATAATTAGGCTCAGGAATAAGCCAATTTCATTCACCTGCCATCTGTAACACTGTCTTGCTTACGTCTGTATGTCGTCAGGAGAACGCCCCGCAACCGCACTGAAACGGATTATGCCCTGGGCATCCTGTTGTCATTCCTGTCCTCCTCTATCCTGCTTTTCCTCCGCTGTCCTGTGTGCTCTGTTTTTGTCTCTGTGTCTAGACAGTATTGCAATTCACTCACGTTTACACTGGACGCTTAGACATCGCCCAATGATCTCCAGTTCACCTTCTGTCTCAGTAGGGGATCTAGTTTTTCTGCTCCTCGTCTCACACATTTCATAACACTGAACTGCTTTCTAGTAGAGATAAAACTCCTCTTTGTCACCCTAGTTGAAATCATGTTGGTGTTTTACAGATATAATTAAGCCATATGCTTTGTGTGTGAGGACTTGATACTGGAAAAGACTGAATATTGACTGAGTGAAGGGTAAAATTAGGCCCCAGGTGACAATACTGTACATTTAGAACAGCGTAACCTGCCGAAGTGTGCTGGCCAACGTGTTGTTTTTTTTTTTGTTGTTTTTTTTTAATTATTATTATTTTTGTTTTATTATTATTATTTTTTTAGATTGATGTCTGTTTGCTGTATGTTGTCTCAGCGCTCACTGCAAATTGCTGTTTATTTTAATTTCTTTTTGTTTTAATTATTATTACTGTGGTATTACATACGCTGAGATAGAATCCATGTCGTGATTACAGCATTTCCGTTGTTTTTAGTTTCAAAATATCTTGAATGTTTAGATAAAAGGATAACAAAAAAATATAACGGTACCCCTATTTGCTGGTGTTTCTCTTTCTGCGGTTTAATGGAACATAAATGGTGGTGAGTGAGCCTGTTTAACCCGACCGCCTGCAGTTTATTTATATTACTGCAACCAGATTTTTTATTTCACATCAAGGAATAGAGATTATTATTATTATTATTATTATTATTATTATTATTATTATTATTATTATTATTATTGATGGCTATTAGGACAGAGCTGTCTGTCTGGCTCATAATAACCTTCTGCTTTGTGTTCTGTGAGGAAATATGACCCCCTCTCATGATACTGACTCATATGTCAGCCAGAAATAAAATGTATCCAGTGTTCTCCTATACATCATATGTAGTCAATTAGTCAAGACTAGTTTGGCATCAGAGGTTTGCTTCCTTAGTTTAAATCAAGTCAGGATGAATGATCATTTCTACGGTATGTCGAGCCTCACGAATGCATTAGGTGAGGCTCGGAATAAAATGATCACGAGCATAAATAAATGATAAAGGAACAAAATAGAATAAAATAAGTCTAGGGTACAGTGGAAATACCACAGTAAACCAAATACAAGATATGTAGGTGGGGGAATGAGAGAGAAAAAGATTGGCAACGTACTTAGTTGAGCACTGGAACCGTGTGTGTGAGAGAGAGCCTGGGAAAACCCTTCACATGGTGAAATTCTCTACTATATATAGTTCTGACAACAGACTTGCTGCAGTGCCTGTGAATTACAGACATTTTGACAGTAGGTATCTGATTACAAGCTGATTACTCTAATTACAGTCATACAGTCACACTGGCTAGCAGTCATTATGCAATATTATATTATATCTATTCAGACCTACCATTCTTTCTCGTTCATTTTCACATCTGTGGACACTAGTACCAGGGCTTGCTCAAAAATACGTTTTCATACTCGCGTCATACTAGTCTGAGCAACAAAATCTGTGAGACTGGGTATGTGGAAGAAGGTAGATAGCACCTATGTTCTGAGTGTTACACCACTTTGTGACACTGCGTGAGTTTGAAAGATGTTTTGCAGGCCTCGGGTGTCTTAGAGAAAGCAGGTGTAGAAGCCTTCACCATGTAGTTTTACCATCCCTAGTTGGTAGCTAATGTAAGACAGGAAATAGCCAGCTGGTGGGAGAGACTTACCAGGTGACTAGAGGGGAAATAGGAGCTTTGGGATGGTGGAATAAAAGAAAAACTCAACTGACTTGTGCATTATGTATTAGACTTGTGTATTAGAGATGCCACTGAAAATTTTGAAAAAATGAATGTTAGTGGATTGTTACTTGCTAACTCGCTTGCCTCTGCCAGAAAGTGGTTATAGACCTCACAGCTGGCAGTTTTACTTCCTCCTTATTCTCCTTCAGCCTGGAATGGTAGAAATGCTTATATCCATGTTTTTTTATTCTGTTGGATCTATACAATTATATCCTTTTTTAAGGGTATTTTAAATGGTGAACCGCAAGTAGGGAAAAGTCAATATCGCGCAGACACCCAGTGTACTTTTTAAAAAAGGACATTTTTGCCGCAGCATCATTTTTCCAAACCATCACACAAATGTGAAACACTAATCTATAAACGGACAATTGGACATTACAGAACAAGCAATTTAATCACAGTGTGACAATCTCCAAAATCTATTCTCCAACAGTATGTGATTCCTGTGTGTGTCGTGCTAAAGAACCAACATTTACAAACCACATATAGGCATATCACCTGTAATATGTAACATCTGGACTACCTTCTGTGCTAAAATTTAGGATATTCACAGGTCATAGAACAGATGTAGA
Source organism: Duopalatinus emarginatus (assembly GCA_028565595.1). Classification (NCBI taxonomy): domain Eukaryota; kingdom Metazoa; phylum Chordata; class Actinopteri; order Siluriformes; family Pimelodidae; genus Duopalatinus; species Duopalatinus emarginatus. The sequence goes on along the minus strand of JAOVVF010000008.1, from coordinate 20,119,225 downwards.
CACAGCTGAAAACTGTTGCACCACACCTTGACCTGCCACAGCCTTGCATCAAAACTGCTCCATATAACAACAACAGCAGCATTTACCTGTGTCATTTAACTTGAAGAAATATCAGATCTTCTCATGTCCTTGTTATAAAGCAATATGGTCTGTCTGGAGACAGCAAGGAGACAAAGAAAGGGAGGAGGAGGTTTTCAGATTGGCCTTTAAGCACATTTTAATGTTACACAATACAAACATCATTTACAGGAAGCAGTTATAAACTGAGCAGTACTGAAATGTTGCATCAAACCTGCACCGGAAATGTCCCAAGCCGACTGATGATTAGCAAATTGTCTGAAGTGTAGAGCTTAAACAGAGGGCGTTGGGAAACCTTAAATAGTATTCATGGTGATCTAAGGACAGCTAGTTAATATAGGGAAGAAAACGATAGCAGAGAAGAAGAAACGGCTCACATTAGGTGCATCCTTACTCAGTAATGGCTTGCATTCTCCAAACATCTCACTTCTCCTGTGCTGCCATTTTTGTGTGCCGTCTATATGCTTTTCCTCAGCACAAAGGTTCGAGGATGCCTGCAATTAGTCAAATATAAGACTTGTGCTGTCATGTTATGTTTATGTATGGTAACATGGAGCTGACACGCTTGCATTACTTGAGCTATGTTAGCAATATTATTCTTCTAGGTCAAGTACAAAGCTAAGGAAGCAAACTTCAGATACCAGATATTTCTTGGCACGTTGACTACATTTTGAACAAGGGGATTGTATACATGTCATTTTTAGAGGAACTGTTGCTTTAATGCCCTGTTGTTGACTTTTGCACATTTTTTTTTTTGCTTTGACTCGTGTTGTCTTGCCAAATTGCATCAGTTGTTATGTACATGGAGATGGAGGCGTTGTGTCATTTTAAAATATGAAGGTTATTTTATTTTATTGTTTATGTTTTTGCTTCTGTTTTTATATATACAGTTTTATCTGCCAATTTCTGCTTTCTTAGACTGCAGGAATACCTTCTAATGATGTTCTACTCCTCAGGATTCAACCAAGTGAAATGGACATAATGACGTTGTGACAAGGGTGCATAAAAACAGTATTGGAATAAATCTGTGACTAGATATAGAATAGATGGATCACCATGGGGGTTAAATTTGACCTATGAACTATTAGGATTTAATACTAATGAGAAGAACGAAGCTTCTGTGTTGTCTAAATGAAATCTGTCCTTCGTCTAGCAATAAGGTGCACCAAGTAGGAAGCAATTCAGCTGTAAAAACCACTAGACTAATTAACAGACCAGAGCTTGCCTAAATGTGCCACTTGTGGGAGTGTGTTTGTGTTTTTTGCCTAGCTTGCTGAAGTCTGAAATGTGTATGATGCAGCTTCACAGAAGTAAGATGCGGAATACATTCATGGCCGTTCAGAACGATGAACATGCAAGGACTTCCATCCATCAGAAAAGAAAAGGGAACTCGACCCTCATGTCATTACTGTTTTTTATTTTTATTTTTATTTTTTTTTGTTTTTAGGAATTTTAACAAATGCTAGACTGGTCTTTAGTTTTCATTTTGTACTCCTGTTGCCCTTCTCTTTCCAGCTGCCCGGCCATTTTACAACACAGTTTAATTGTGCTGGAATAAAAATGATAAATATCAATGAACCACACAGTGTGTGTGAAACTGTTGCTGTGTGAAAAGGTTTGCTGTGTTCATTTTTACACCTAAGTGCTTCACAGATTAATAGGATGGGTGTCAACATTAATAAACACTTCATAAGGTATTTGTAAATGTTTAGCTCATGACGTTTATAATAATGATATGAAATTTGTTCTTGTTTCTTATTATAGCTTTGATATACAATATTATATTCATTTACTCGGTCACAAATGATCTGACTTGTACCTCAAAGCCCAGGTGATGAAATCGACATTTCTCTGGCTGAAATACAAAGCAGTCGGCTTTCATTAATGTGGTATTTCAGTGCCTACAGGGAATAAATGATGGACCATGGAGAAATGCCTCCAAGATACAGAGTCCCTATTGGCATGCTTGTGCAGGGTTGTCCTTGTAAAATAATTGCTCATAATACATTTGTTGTCCAAATTATATTTTGTTTATGATAATGTGTTTGTATTTTTAAATACAATTAGCCTACATACTCCATACTAATGCTGTGTAAAAGGTGTGTT
>JAOVVF010000008.1:20104654-20115990 GCA_028565595.1 Duopalatinus emarginatus | reverse complement strand
TATACACTTGTAATCTAAAGCTAATACACACCAATTGGTCATAACAGTAAAACAGCCTGCCAAACAGCTCTGATCCATTGAGATCAACACCTGAGATTTGAAAACTGACTATTCATTTGTTGTCTAATATATCACACCGCTTGATAGGTGCCACTGTAATGAGATGATCAATGTTATTCTCACCACCTGTCAGTGACTTTGTTGTTTTAATGTCATGGCTTATGGGTGCTCCAGGCATATGTCTTTACTACCCTCTAGTGTGTTTGTCTTTCACTACACAATTGGGTTAAATTCCTGTGTGCAAGCACAGTGGGCAATGAGTGGTTCACAATAAATCATATAATTCAAATCTAGAAGCCTTTTTGAAGGGTGTGTTAAATTACTGAGATAAAGTGGTTAATCTCAGGATTTCAGATTTAAACAGATTAAATTATCCTCAGAGTAATCACGCTTTATTTACAATACACGTTGCTGTACCTTTAAATTTTGAGCCACGCCCATTTCTGTCCCGCGTGCTCTCGCGCTTAAATCTGGTTGGTATAGGTTACTGCTGCTAGGCGACATGCTGCGCTTGTTTCGCTACTTTCAGCCAATCAAAACTCCTCCAGCTCGGCTCTGTTAGCCAATCAAATTGTAGAGTTTGGGTGGCAGTTTAAAAAAGTGTTCGTTTGGCTTCGACTTTGAACTGCTGATTGTCGGTTGTAAGCGTGCGCTACTTAGAACACAGGATATGTAATGGAGATGTGATTTCGCACACTATGTAGTGTACGGTAATTGTATGAGGCTAATATATACACGTTGGCTCAGTGTTCGGCTGAGCAGCTTGTGTAATGCTGGTCACTCATTAGCATTAAGCGTCGTTTACGCGTTTTCTGTGTTTTTGTTTGCCACAATGCCGTCCCGAACGGAGGATTATGAAGTTCTCAGCACCATAGGATCCGGCTCATATGGAAAATGCCAGAAAATTAGGAGAAAATCCGACGGAAAGGTAACTAGACTTGACCCTAGTGACCGTTTGAGATGTGTGTTTGCAGCAGCCTAGCTGCAGACGGTTAGCTAGTTATCATGCTAGCTAATGCTAATAAAATGACCAGGAATATAACCTAACGCTAGACGGGGAAAAATATCAGGATTAGCGTGTTAGTGTACAAAACAATGATCTCCACAAACTGCCACAGACTTTTCTCTAAACACAAAACCATCCCCATGTCTAACCTGGTGGGATTTGTTCACGTTCAGGCCCATGACATTTCTGTCTCTGGTGTTTAAAAGCTTTGTCTTCTTTCTATATCAGGGCTGCCCAACTCCAGTCCTGGAGGGCCAGTGTCCAGCACAGCTTGGAGGTTTCTCTATTTAAACACACCTGATTGCACTTACCTGTTAACTGTGTTTGAGTAGAGAAACCTCCAAGCTGTGCTGGACACTGGCCATCCAGAACTGGAGTTGGGCACCCCTGCTCTATATACACACACCGCAGACTGGTGGGCAGTCTGTGGATTTGTTGAGTAAAAAATAGGCCTGCTGATAAGTTCAGGGTTGCCAGGTTCATAAATAACATTCATCCTAAAGGTCAGTCTAAAACCGTTTCTTCAAGACTGAAATCATTCCAAAGTCTAAAGTGAATCATTTGTCTACTGTACTTGCACATAGATGGATGCGATCTAATCATTTAACCTATCCATGCAGTAAAACACACACACTCAAACACACTAGTGAACACCAGGGGGTGGTAAACACACGTGCCCCGTGCAGGGGGGAGACCCAAACCACAGGGCCCAGGGACCTCTTTGTGGGTTCGATGCTTTGCTCAAGTTTACTTTCACTTTAGATTTTAGTTCCTGAATGGCAGACTTTAGGCTGGATCATTTTCCTAGCAAACCTAAGCATATTTAATTTGCACGTCAGTCATCTCTTGTCCGTTGTGAGGATCGAACCTGGGAGCATCCGGTCACTGGACTGGTTCTCCAACCACAAGCCTATGGCTGCCCCCTGTCACAGTATCACAGACAGTTGAAGAAGATGGTCTATAGATGGCAAAAATAGTACCTGTCTACTAGACTTAAACAAATTAATATTATTTCTCTATTTTATATTCCAGTGTATACTTTTTGTGAAGCATTTTGTTTACAGCGATTTTGTTGTTTATTATTATCCCAGTCATTAACTTTTTTTTTTTTTTTTTTTTTTTAAATAGTAACCCATTTTGATTCTTCTGTTGTTTCTTCTCTGCTCTACCATGTTTCCATTATGGTCCTCTTTTTGTCTTTTAATTCCCATATGAGTTGTGATTATAATGTCAGGTTATATGTAGAGCTATTCTGATCTTCTGGACTGTCACCTGTTACCCATCAATCTCCTGTTGTCACTCGGACTTACACATGCATATAATTTCGACTGCTATTTTCTGATCTGGACTGATCTGTCATTCAGGACGCCTCCTTTCCAAATCTGTTTTACTGCCTTTCTGTGCAACTTACTTTTGATTTCAATTTGGATTATGAACTATAATTCAAGTCTAGGTTATAGTCTTGGAGCTTTTTCTTCTAAGCATTTGTGCTTTCTTTCCGAGTAGACATCTGCAGTGAATAGTGACAGCTATTTAACACCTGCCTCAGTACACATTCACAAGACAAACCATTTTCATCCTGTGCTGTTTGTAGTAAAACCTTTTTGGCATCGACTGTAAATTCTGAATGGAGGACAAAAGCCCACACCCTGTAACTTTTGAATTTCTACCCAGCATTTTCAAACAAGCCCAATTTTGTAGAAAAACCGCAAGCCTGGCTACTCTGAATGCTTTTGTCCATTTATTGTTACCATGGGTTCATGCGGTGAGTCCTCCATACAAATCTTAATGCCTGAGCTGTCCCTATGGAAATTAATCAGTACTTTCTGACCAATCAGATCAAAGAGTTTAAAAGCACTGTTTTACAATTTATCCTGGGATAAAATATTACATTTATTGATCCATAGAATGTTATTTAAAAATAGCAATGGGTGGATTGATTGTGTAACAAAAATAAAGGAATGGACAGTTTAATATTAATGTTAATGTTGATTATGTGAAGCTGAATTGCACTACATCCTACAACACCTTTACTGTCCTGGGACATATGTTATGATCCTGTTTGCAGAGTTCATATTGGCGTTTTACACAATCAACCCTTTAAAAAATTCAAACTCTTTTAGCTTTCTGTATCCCCTGTCATCAGTCAATGAATCTCCAATTTCTTAACCGGCAGGACACAGCAGGTGGGGCTGGGGGAAGCCACTTTTTGCAAACAGACAATCGGCACTGGTGCTCCCCAGGGATGTGTCCTCTCCCCACTGCTCTTCTCTCTCTACACAAATGACAGCACCCCCAAGGAACCAGCTGTTAAACTCCTTAAATTTGCAGACGACACTACAGTCAGCCAGAACCACCTGGAGCTGAACATGCTCAAGACTGTGGCGTGCAGAAAGACACCAATTCCTTGTCTCTCCCTCAGTCACAATCTGACTTTGGTTCTGATTCTGAAGTGTTTTGTGTGTTCAGATCCTGGTATGGAAGGAGCTGGATTATGGCACCATGGCAGAGGTGGAGAAGCAGATGTTGGTGTCGGAAGTGAACCTGCTGCGGGAGTTAAAACATCCCAACATAGTCAGATACTACGACCGCATCATCGACCGCACCAACACAACTCTGTATATTGTGATGGAGTTCTGCGAGGGCGGAGACCTGGCCACTCTCATAACCAAGTGCATTAAAGAGAGGTAACGTGGAAATTCTGTAGTCATGGTGTATTAGGCATTATATAGGTACATTAGGTTATATGATGAACTGAAATATTCAGAAAGCATCATTTAGATTGGACATTCTCTGTCCATTAGGGAGGAACAGGCAGTCTGTGTAGGATGTTTTAAGGCTCAGGTTTTAGGTCTGTCTGAGCACCAGGACAACTGCTTCCAATGCATTTCATTGTGGACAAATTTCAATGCTCAAACATGCCTCATTTATTTCCCTTGGTCCAGTTCCTCCATGCTTCCTACAGAGGTTTTTTTCTTCACTTTGGTAACCACTGCATTAATTAATCAATTTGTATCTGTTGGCAACTTGGCCACACGTTGACACACACACACACACATTGATCATTTGCCTATAACAGAATGCTCACTTGTGTTTTATTTCTTGCATATTCTACTGTCAGGTGTTTGTGATCCCAGTAAGTAATCATCTTTTTAATTTTTTTGTCTGTGGCATGTATGTGTGTCCACTGCTGTCTGACAGGAAATATCTGGAAGAGGAATTTATCCTGCGCGTCATGGCTCAGCTGTCTCTTGCACTGAAGGAGTGTCATGGCCGGAATGATGGCAGCAGCACGGTCCTTCACCGAGATCTGAAGCCTGCAAACATCTTCCTCGATGCCAAGCAGAATGTAAAACTTGGCGATTTTGGCCTGGCACGGATACTTAAACATGACACAAGCTTTGCTAAAACTTTTGTGGGAACTCCATATTACATGTCGCCTGTAAGTAAGGCTTTTTAGGGGCTCCTTTTTTCAGTGTTTCTGTACCAGAGGTTGTGAAAAGGGTATGAAACCTAAAGTTAAACAAGTTTTAACACTGATAATGTGAAGAACAGTTTGACTTTCATGGGGACGAGTTCAAGTGACCTTGCATGGTAAACTGCCAAATTCCTGTAGGGATTTCAAACATGCAGCATACTCACTGTTACCAGCAAGGTTTATTGTTAAATGAATTAAATTGTAGATTGAGCATCACAAGTACACACACTTAAGCTGGATTAAATTTGATTGTATAGGAAAACACAGATTTTGCAGTGTGAGCTGGGTGCCCACCATTTTTAGATGCTAGGAACCCTTAAAATCTTAATTCCTTTATTTTATTTTTCACTTCATTTACATTACTCTTGGAGTGACTACATGTTGGTTTTTGCCCACAGGAACAAATGAATCGCATGTCCTACAACGAAAAGTCAGACATCTGGTCATTAGGCTGTTTGCTCTATGAACTCTGTGCTTTGTCGTGAGTATTTAGGCTCATTCCTCAGCAAGTATTTTGGTGTAACTGCTTTTTATGAGGTTGGACGTTTGAATAATATATTTTTTTTTCTGTCTTGGAATTTGCAGTCCCCCATTTACAGCATATAACCAGGAGGAACTGGCTGAGAAGATCAACGAGGGGAGGTTCAGGAGGATTCCGTACCGATACTCGGATGAGCTGAACACACTGCTGTGCAGGATGTTGCACCTGAAGGTCTGTTCAGATGTTGATTGCATCACTAAAGATTTGCTGTAGTGTGAAAAGCACTGACAGTGGAGACTCGTAACCTTGTTCACTGTGAATTAGCAGTTGCTATGGAAACGGCTATGCTTGCTGCTCACACTAGTCTCTCATATGTTGTCAGGATTACCTGCGTCCCTCAGTGGAATCGATCCTCCAGAGCTCATTAATCTCCGTATATGTGGCCACGGAGCAAAAGAAGGCTCAGGCAAGGCGGCAGCAGCGAGGGTCATCTGACCTGGAACAGCCTAATGTTGTAGAACTAAAGATGAAAGAGCAGGCACTACGTCAACGTGAGCAGGACCTTAAGGAGAGAGAAGAGAGGCTGGAGCGTAAGGATTATTCTTATTATTTATTATAATCTCAGGTATACTTAATTATACAGTAGTTAGTTCCAGTCCCCTAAGTTGATTGTCAAGTAGTCTTCCAAGTAAAGCAATAACGGCACCCCCTGCAATGTCTAACTACATAGTCAATTGTACAAGGTCCTGGACATTTCAAAATGCAGAATGTTTCAAGCTTATTTATATTGTTTGGGTTACACAAGCGGATGTCCTTTTCAATTCAGACCAAAGGATTTTAATAGGGTTTAAATCCGAAGAATGAACTCGAATACATTCCGCAGTGAAGATAAGTGATCAGTGTGGCTGAGTATAAACAGTGCAGAATGGGGTCGTTGATGCTGTGAACTCTCTCCATCTCTCAACTGCCCCCACTACTCTAATTAAGAAACTGCGTTGTTACTATACTAACTGTTCATGTCCTCTTTTCCCTTTGCAGAGAAGGAGCAGGAACTGTGCATCAGGGAGAGACTAGCGAATGAAAAACTGGCCAGGTAAAACTTTGAGTCCCACGGGAAAAGACAGCTTGTGAATGAAGAGATTTTAAACAATTTCTCTGAAACAGTTTTGTAGCTATTTTTGTAAAAGAAATACTCCACCCTTAATATTTAGGTGACTGTGCATGCGGGTTGCTGATAGTCGAGGTGGAGAGTAGCTACATGTGCACATTTCCTTATTTGAAGACATGAATTACTGTAGCTTTTTTTGAGTTTTTTTTTTTTTTTTTTGTTAATCAGTGTATTAAAAAAATTACATTTATCCTACCTTTAAAGTAAGAACTAATGACTGTAGACAACAAAGTAAAAAAAAAAAATCCACTTTTTTAGTTGCCATTTACCAGGAATGCAAATAATGGCAATGTGAAGAAATGGCATTGTGCAGTTATAAGGCACAACTCAAATGATGGCATTGTGTGTGATGGATATGGTCTATGCACATATATATGATGAATGTAAATATAGAACTATGTGCATTACATATACATGTGTGTGTATGTATGTATTTACTCAGATATACATTCATATATAGTGCATACATAGAGTATGTCATTAATGGTTGACCACTTTACTGGTGGTCAGTAATTTACTACTTTTCCTTGAATGTGTTATTAGTACAGTACCAGTGCTTTGACCCAAATCTGTGTGTTTTATTCCCTTTTTCACCAAGTTTAATATTTGCTATTGACGTGTCATTCTTCAGACACCAAACACATCCAGACTAAAACTCCTTTTTGCTCCAGTTAATACATTTTGTGGTGTCACACTTATGCTCCAAAATCTCTTTGTCTGTCTCTCCTCAGAGCAGAGAGTTTGATGAAGGCCTATAATGCAATGAGGCAGCAGAGGGCAGACTCTCCATTACTTACAGAAGACAGAGGTATGGAGGTGAAACGGAAGCCGCTGCGCCCTCTGAACACAGAGAACAGCTAGCTTGTGTATATGAATGTGTTAAATGTTGTTTTAAATGTGCTACATGTTGGTTTTGATTTATGTGGTTTTTTTTTTTGTTTTGTTTTGTTTTTACATGAATTTATTTATAAAATAAACTGCAACAGGACACAAATTGACATTCACATCTGCGGAGTGTACCGTCAGACTACTCTGTTTAAATGATATCCACAATATTAAAATGAACCTCTTTCTCAGCATTAAAATTCTAATGGTTGATCCATATCCTTCAGCCAACAGAACACTGACATGTAATGCTTACAAGGATAAGACCTAGATTATAATACCTAAAAGCTTAAACTCTCTGATGAGCAAGAAATCAAACATGTAGTGTGTGTCGTCTCCCATCTCTTAAAAACAGCACATGTTTGTGTTCTAGTTCTCTTATATCTCAGCATTTTGCTAGTGATCTATATATTTTTAATAATGAGTATCATACTTTCTGTATTATCTTTTACCGTACACCAGCTCTGCAATGTCATTTTCAGCCTCCCATTTTCTTTCTCACGCTCTTGAAGTTAATACAAAAACACAGCTTGTCATGTTCGAGAAACCATAAAAAAGCCCTTGATTCTGAAGACTTTCTTTACTGTGGTGGGAACTTTGATTACAGCCTGTAAGCATCTTTTTAAATCTGTTTATGTGGGTCATCCATACATGTTTCTGCTACAGAATCAGTATTCGATCAAGTGCATTAAACATATTGCCTAAAAGAAGTATGGTCACAGCTGCTGTTATAGAAAACTTAACATCTGGTCAAACGGACTCAAGAAATCCACATTGCTGTGGTATAAACACAATTAGACAGTTAATCTATTCTATTATGCTCATTAATTGTCCTTTTTAATCATGTTGTACACTGAATACTTTATTCTAGTTTACCTCTATCTTCAGGTGATTGATACCAATGTCTCTGTCTTGACTTGCAGGTAATTGTGAGAACACATCACCTGGAAAGAAGAAAGTCCATTTTGCAGGCGACAACAAAGAGAACACGTGGCTCGAGCAGCGGGTCGGCATCAGAGCCCAGGAGCATGTGCTCTTTAAGAAACTTCAAGCTGTGAATATAGGGGACGTGGAGAGGAATTATCTGCTGAAGTGTAGACCCATGCAGGGTATTCGCTAATACAGACAGACTTATAAACCAGTCCTGATTTCAACACAGTGCATCAGCCTGAATAATGACATGAACTCTCTTCATGTTAAGCCATGAAGAAAGATTGTGACCACTCCTATTAGGACGCAAAATCAAAATTAGCTGGACAACTTAGCCTTGTTTTAAGTTTATTCTATTTCATACTGCTTAATATCAAGGCATAATATTTCAAGACATGCTGTATTTATTGTGTTTAAAAAGTGCAATTAAGCCTAAGGTTTAACACTGGATAACCGTATTTTAATGTTAATTGTGGGTTTCTGAAATGTGATGATAGGTTGTGTTGGTGCTTAACTTGAAATCATTTTAGTTTTTAGTGGAGTTGTAAAAAAATGTTGTACATTTATTTTGTAGATCAAAGGAGATTTGCTATTTTACAGTTTTTACTATGCATTTGTTTCCCAAATATATTATGATTTTTTTTCTCAATGTGCTGTTACAGTTATTAATTGAAAATGAGACTAAAATCACACTTGTGTTGACCTACAGTTAAGGCAAAAAGTTTACAAACATCAGGGCTAAAGAGATTCAGTCTCATTTGTTTTCCCACAGAATTCCACATTTCTGGTCAACATTAATTTCTTTTTGCAAGGTAGTTGGGGCTTCTAATTGGTTTACATAAGAAGTTTAAAACGATTGATTAGCAGTGCATGCACAGCGTGACTAAGGAAATTATTTGACTAAAAAAAATTATAACAGCCTAGATTTTAACACTTGAGACTGTCTGCGTCCCAGTTGTTAATTTAAAGGCTGTTGCATAACTCTGGGGCTTTGTAGGAGACTTATCTGCCCCCGCTGTAGCCTTCAGCCTTTGAGGTCCCAACAGAGCCTGCACCTTTAGGCTGAATAGATTCAATCTTATTTTTTTCACAAGTTACCATTTCTACCATTCCTTTTTTTTGCAATGTACTTAGGTCTTCTAAGCTTTTTACATCAGAATTTAGCTAAAAACAAACAATAAGTGATATATACACTGTTCCCAAATGTATGTGGATTTTCACACACATCAGCCTCTAGAGTTTCCGCAGAATGGTGTGGTGGGCAGTGGAGGGTCCGTAGGATCAAACACCTTTTTGATTAGAGATCAGACTGTTCCGAGTTGACCAGAAGTCTACAGCAACTCAAATAAGCACTTGTTGCAACTGTGGTGAACAGAAAAACATCTCAGACTGTATAGCATATCAAACATTTACATTTAGCAGATGCTCTTATCCAGAGTGACTTACAGATGTGCTTAGTTATTAACTTATCTGAATTAGAATCAAGGTTTATTTTGCCAAGTATGTTTAAACATGCAAGAAATTTGGTTCCAGTAGTTGGTGTCTCTCTAGGTACAGTAATTTACAAAAAGGTGTACATATAATTTAGGACAATATACAATTTACAGACAATATGTAATAAATAACAATACAACAATTAATTGTTGTACAGACAATATACATAAGGTGCCGGAGTGTTAAGGTGCAAACAGTAGTATAAGCAGTAACATGCAACATGTTTGGGAATTAATTGGGTGCTGTTCAGTTATTTATAAGAGTAATGGGACTAGGAAAGAAAACGTTTTTGTGTCTGGTAGTTTTTGTGCGCATGGATCTGTAGCGCCTGCTGAAGGGGAGAAGTTGGAAAAGGTTGTGAGAGGATTCGGTAATGATTTTCTCTGTCTGTTTACTGGTTCTTAAGGTGTATAAGTCCTGGAGGCTGGGCAGAGGAGCAGCAATAATCTTTATAGCTCTCTTTACTGTTCTCTGCAGTGTGACTCTGTCTTGTTTTGTGGTGGTTCCATACCAGACTGTAATGGAAGAGCACAAGACAGGTTCAATGAGATTCAGTGTAAAACAGTTTCACCAGCTCCTGTGGCAGTCCTTGATTCATCAGTGCCCATATAAATACATCCTCTGCTGGGCCCATTTGAGAATGGAGTTGATGTTGGTCTCCCATTTCAGATCTACAGTTGACACAGGGCTGTTGTTTATTGTAGGTAGGTGTCTTCTGATCTCCATTATCATCTCCACAGTGTTGAGCTCCAGGAGGTTCATCTAGCCACACCAGCCACTCAATCTTGCGCCTGTACGCAGACTTGTCGCCATCTCGAATGAGTCCAATGATTTGACAGTTGTGTCCAGCTGGGTGCAGTCATTGAAGCTAGTGCAGATAGACCAGAATTTAAAATACATGAAGCTAGGATACTGCCAGAGATTAGCCACGCAGTACTAAAACAAAAAGCCGTAAAGCCTGAAAGTATGCACAACCTGTGGAGAGACAGTAAACACAATACTCATACAAAACCAAAACTCAGTGCTCATTTAATGCTCTCAGTCTTCAGTCTGTGTCTGAAGACGGTGCTGCTGTACGGTCATCCAGGGGCAGTTCATTAAACCACCTTGGTGCCAAGACCGAGAACAGTCTGGATGCTTGTCTCCCATGTGTCCTAGGTGATAGAGGGTCAAGCAAGCCAAGCCGTACTTCAAGCACGAAGGGCTCTGGGTATGTATCCAGCTTTGCCTCCAAGGAGAAAAGAACTGGACCAATTTTGGGCCAGCATCAGGGTTTTATATCTGATGTGAGCTGCTTCAGGAGGACAGTGAAGGGTTCGAAACAAGGAAGTGACACCCAGGAAGGTTTGATACAAACTTTTAGACACCCATTGTGCTTGCCTGGTGTCCAAATGCTTAGTAATACCATGCAGGCTGGTGAGGACACACGTGACTTACAGAGACTGTATGGGCTTGTTTAAGGTCACACACACACACACACACACACACCAGCTGTTGGGCAACAGTTACCCGGTGTGGAACGTGTGAACAGCAGTGTTTTATGCACGGATCTTGAAGCTGTGCACACGCTCTTGTGTTTTGCTGTACCCTTGGTTTGTACCACCTGCAAAAATCACCAGGCGAGTGTAAAAGCGAGTGAGAGCAAAGCGACGCGCATTACAGCTTTCACTCGGACCCTAGAGCTTAGGGATGGTGTATAAATTCCAATACTGGTGAAAAAAACATCCACTATAGATAACACATTTTCTTTACTGAACTGCTGTACAAAGCATTAAACAAGAATTCAACATGAGAACACACTACTTAGTACTAACAGTTGATATATAAACGTATA
>JAOVVF010000008.1:20081090-20098223 GCA_028565595.1 Duopalatinus emarginatus | reverse complement strand
TTGATCTGTGATTTGTGTTCTATTCTGAATAAAATATTAGATGTTGGCACCTCCACATCATTGCATTCAGTTTTTATAAACAATTTGTTTAGTGTCCCAACTTTTTTGGAATCCGGTTTGTACATAGGTTAGTAGTTGAGGAACCAACCTTGGAACTAGATGGTCCCAGGTTCAAGCTCCACAACCCACAAGATGCAACTGAAGTGCCCTTGAGCAAGGCATCTAGCCCTTACCTGCTACCCGGGAGGTTCAATAAGGGGCTGTCCAGTACTCTAGGCATGTGTGCTCACTGGTCTTCACTAGTGTGTGTAAGTGTATGTTTCACTGTATGGATGTGTTAAATGCGGAGGTGAATTCCATTGCATAGTGGTCAGAAGAGTACTCAATTTCATTTAATATGTCCAGATCTAAGTCAACAAAGAAATGGTTTGAGAGAATATTTCGGAAAGGCCAAGTCAGAGCCCGGAAACCTGTGGAATTTGGAAGTGCTGTATCATAAGTGCATATCACAAGTTTCACTGTGCAGTGGAATTGACCTTTGCATTTAACCCATTCATGCAGTAAAACACACACACACACACACACAGTAGGGGTCAGTAAGCACATGTGACCAGAGCAGCTGAGGAGCAGTAGGGGGTTAGGTGCCTCTCTCAAGGGCACTTCGGTCGAGTCTTGATGGTTGAGGGGCTCAAACCTGGGACCCTCTAATACTCTTTCTTTTATTATTAACAGAAAGGTCATGAATTAGAAGAAGTCTAATAAAAGAAAGACGTGTTATATTTATGTAAATGAGTAAAACAGGGATGAATACAGCTGCAGGAATGTGTCATTTATACTCGGTCCCTAACAGCTGGCTGATGACGTATGCTTCAGTGGGCGTGGCAACGAGAATCTGCCTCGTTCCGTGTGGAAACTTTGCCGGTCCGGGTGCAAAGTTTGAACTCCGTCTGCAAAACGGCGCTCGGTGCTTTTCTTCTCTCCGTGTCACGACTCGCTTGAACACGGCACAAAGGCACGGATCGGCTTTATTACTCGGAGAATGTTCGCTTTAGTCCAGGAGTAGGTCGTAACTGAAGGCGCCGTCTCGTATGACTGGGGTGAATTTGCTAGCCAGTGTATCGGTTAGCATTGTTTTGTTTGTATGGTATATTAGCCGTGCGTGTGTGTCTTCTAGCTGAGTGAGTAGCTGTCGATCGCGGTGGAAACCATGGCTTGTGAACCGAACCGCGCCCGTTTGTTGTGCATGCTGTCTTTAACCTTCAGTTTTTTCGTGGTCGAGGTGGTGGTGAGCCGGCTCACGGCGTCTCTGGCGATGCTCTCGGACTCTTTCCACATGTTGTCGGACGTGATGGCGCTGATCGTTGCGCTGGTGGCGGTGCGTTTCGCCGAACGCACCCAGTCTACCAACAAGAACACGTTCGGCTGGATCCGCGCTGAGGTCATGGGCGCGCTCGTTAACGCCGTGTTCCTCACAGCGCTCTGCTTCACCATTGTCCTCGAGGCCATCGAGCGCTTCACCGAGCCGCACGAGATCGAGAACCCGCTCGTGGTGATCGCCGTCGGGGCCGCGGGGCTCGTGGTCAACTTGCTCGGGCTGTGTCTCTTCCACGGACACGCTCACTCGCACAGCCACGGCAGCAAGAAGCACACCGCGAGCAAGAGCGACACGTCAATTGACTGCGGTTCCGCCGGGGACGAGATCAACAACCTGGTCGGGAATTACGGGGGTAACAGTCCGAACGGTATGAACATCGACAGCAGAGGAGCAGCTGGTGAGCGGCGGCTTTTATCGCACCATTTATCATTCATACACCTCATGACCAAACCCCATTACACCACTGTAGCGATTTAAATCAGCTAATCTTATCACCTGTAATACCTGATCAGGTGTAAAAGGAGCGAAAATGAAGAAAGGGGTCACTACTAATTCCACCATTCCACTAGTTAAAGTAACGCTCGCACGGTTGCCAAGCAACCAGGCACCGTAGACTCTAATGCTAGCTAATGGGTTGTTGGCTGTTTAGCTGAATAGCACTCAGGTCTTCTTAATAGGTTTACAGTTTAAACCACTTTAGATATGAAGAAAAAAATTACACATACATCTCAGAACATAATTATTTAATGCTTTATTAAAAATTTATTTTTTATACATATACTTCAATATTTAGGTGTTTTGTGGAGATTTTTCTTCCTGAACCTTCCACCAGGCTATTAATATATTAACTTGTTTTTCAGGTATTAAGGTTTGAATTTAACCATATAATTGAAGTGACCCGTCAAACAGGCTTATTATTTTAATGGCTTAAAGTTCTATCTGATCTAATCTAATTGCAAGTGTGATAATAGTGAGTTGTGCTTTTCATGACTGTAAAAAAAAAAAAGCTACAAACATCACTGGAAGTGCTTCACAGACACCATTTAAAACCCTTTATTATACCGGAATTACAGGGTGTAAATCTCACGTATTCACACATGAATCTGCTACTCTATGAGATGATTCGATTTATTATGTTCTCATCAATACATGAGCCACTTTGTTCTGGATCTGGACAGGCATGCTGTTTAATTTATTAACAAAGACGTGCAAAAGGTGTAAAAGTGTATAGTCCAGTTATAGGTTAATTTTCAAATATGTTTTAAAACAGTTCACACATCTACATTGGCAAATTATTAAGAGAAGACCCCATGTAGCTTATTTTCTTGGAGAACATTTACTATTCAGAGTAAAAATGGTTAGCGTCTACATACAGCACAGAGACACTGTTATAGACAGCAAATTACGCAACGCTTTTAAAGTCTTCTGTTCTGAGTTTGGCATGCTAACATGTTATTAACCAGTGATTTAAATTTGGCTGTAATTAGAATTAATAGAAAATAGCTAAGTATAAACGTTTAGGTTTTAAAAATTATGTAAAATCAGCATTATTCTCTGAAATACTGTGGGTGTGTTTGTACACTGAAGACACTGAAACCACACCCGATTATGAGACACTTTGTCCAATACCATTACAACCTGAAAAAAATGGACACGCATTTTTATTTTATTTTGGCTTGTACAACGACACCCATCTGAGCCTTCAGAACCAAAATCCAATTCAGAGCCAGACGATCCTGACTTACTTGAGAATCAACCTTGTTCCTATCAGTCTGCAACACAGTAGTCATGTTGTTCTCCAATTTATGCAAGTTGGCAATAGCGGTTACTGACTAGCATGGCGTAGCCAAATAAATGTAGCCTATCAATGAATAACGTAGAGCAAACCATATTTTGTCACTTTAACAGACTTTTATTTTTCAGTATGGTTACAGATTAAATTAGCAGCCATCATTCGCACGCCACCATAAAAGATGACGTAACTGAATGATTAATTTGTTTATTTGGCAGTGTTTGGCATGTTTGTTATAATAACGTTACTTGTTGTGTTGGTTTGCCTAAAAAAATTATGTTCGATTTGTTCAAACCTATGTATGTTTTGTTAAAGGTGAACATCATTTTGGCCAATTTTGAGAGCACTAATTCTCAATGATGATTCTCTTCATATATTTTTTTTTAATGTGGTCATAATGATAGTGTTATGACAGAAGGGTGCTGCCTTCGAACCAAATGATGGCAAACCAGTACAATGCAGAATGATTTGCAATTCAACTCAACACGGTTACCTTGGAGAGGAGAGCTAACAGTTTCTCTATTTTAGGGCACTCTGAGTCAGATTTTTACTTTATCACAGACCAAGTACCTGTGGAGCATGGTATAATCCCATAAGCACATGATACAGGTCAGGAAAGTCAGTGTTAATTGTGTAACTTTTATGAGCTGAATGTATTAGTTGGCTTTGGACCTGCATTAAAAACTGCTTTGAGACCGAAATGTTCTTGCTTCAAACACTCATGTAAAAATCGCACAGCGCTAGGACACTGAGTCATGCTGCGACACATTTACACCATAACAGAGAGAGCACAAGAAGTACACACACATGCATTCAGTGACTCCATTAACCCCTTCAGAGACTGTGTTTATTATAACAGCCATTACATGGTATATTGTAGCGCATAAAGAGAAGGTCTGGATAATCCACCAAAGATAAGCTTTTCTGTACTGACTGTCACATGGGAGCGGTTCTGACGAGAGGTATGACCTGCAAAAAAAAAAAAAGACAAAATAAGGTTCTTATACATCATGTTGTACATCTACAGTCACTTTTGCAGCCAGGCAACAAAATTACCCAAGAAAAAGGTTGTTTCAACATTGATTTGCCTACAAGTATTTGTGGCAAGTTTTTTTTTTAAAGCATTGGTTTGTGGTCATTTCGTGGTTGTAGTGTTGTAGTCTGTGGGTGTGTACGAGGCCGCTGACTTCTGTTTATTCAGTTATGAATCTGCAAAAATAGAAGAAAGGTTGATTAAATCAGTATAACCAGACAATGAGTAACCAGTTTATTGGCCTTAGATATTTAGATATACACTGGCATATTAGAAAAACGGGTACAGACTGAAAAAATGGTACTGATTAGTGATGGCTCTATAATGGTATCTAGTTTGTTTAGCTGGCATTCCATGGGGCCTCTGGTACATCTACAAAAGTCTCTGACCCATTCATGTCCTGCATTCATTCAGATGGGTTTGGCCTCTTCCAACACGACAATGCATCACCACCCAAATTATGGTTAGAGAAACACCCATCCGAGTTTGCGCTTTCGCCATTCCCAACCAAGTCACACGATCTCAACATTATCGGACAGTTTCGGGTAATTTTTCGACTTGCTAAAGCAGTAGCCCTGTTAAAATTCCATCAGTTTAAGTGCTTCTGTTTGTTCAGCATCACTTAGAAAATATTGGGTGGGATTGTGTATGTGATTGGCATCTCCTCCCAGTTGTAACACCTCACACCCGGTGTTCTCAGGGTAGATGCTGGCTCTACGCTGAGTCTAATATTTACTTAAGATGTAGGTTTTATGTAGGCTTTGAAAGGAAATCGCTCTTTCTGTACATTACTATCTACTCCGGTCAGCCACAACAATTAAACCACAAAAAGAGTCAACGTGAATAACATTAATTATCACCTTACAGTGGCACTTGTCAGGGGCTGGGATATATTAGGCTTTTTAGATAGCCGTTTAGCTGTAGAAATGTTATTGCTGATTGGTGTAAACTAGTATAGCTACATTTGCGCGGTTGGATATTTAAGTGGATATTTAAATGAATATAGACAAAAGACAGTCTAAAGACATGTGACTTGTATTTGTAGTGTGTTTTGAGTTTATATATTTAAACACATAGTGTTCACGTGAGAATTTATTGTCTCGCATGTCCTCTGAAACCTGAATTACTCCTAACTCATGTCCTTGGATGAATGAAGCTTACTTGTGTAACACAGCAATAAACCTGTTTTAGAGTACCAGTTTCAAGTTCATCATGCTGGACTGTCAGTGACTCAACAGCAGTTCTGAACGATTGATAACTGTTATCACACTGTAGCCTTTCCATCACTAAAATTCAATCTGTGTTCAGCCGTTACTATACTAACGACACATGAAATATCATCAAAAAGGTGTGCTGGAGTGTAATTTATCCAGATATGAATCATATTGTTCATACCAGGAACATAATTTACGTCTGGTATGCTTATATTAAGAGGGTGGACAAATGGCCAAGCCCGGATGGCCAGACAAGGAGATTAAATATCCATGTTTATCAGAATTTACTTATCATTATGTATTAGTTATTTATTCACAGTGGAAAAATGTGTTTCCTAGGCTGTTGATATCACTGTCACCAGCATTGCCCAATTAATCTAATAACTTTCAGTGGCCTTATTGCTACAGTTCATTTACTTTTTACAATCCTGTCACCTACACAGTCTAGCTGTTGGTATGAGCTGAAAACACAAACAGAGAGACAACACACCAAGACCAACATATGAGCCAACTGACATGAATCTGTATTATTCAGTTTTAATATATTGATTTAGTATTAACTCATTTCTCCTCCATCTTCCTGCTTGAAAGATGCAGTAACACTGGTGGACTGACAGTGTTCTGGGTTCAATAATGTAAAATACATTCAATTTGTGTTTAACATGAATAACGCATCACAAGTATAGTGCAAACTATTGTATAGTAGAATTTATTAACTTTATACACTACTTAATACATTAATTAGTTTAGATGTGTTGGAAACAGGAAAAATGGACATTCAACAAGGGCCATCTTCTGTTGGCGAATGGCAGGTCTTTTAGTGTGTTCCCGGTATATGAGCAAGTAAATAACAGTTTACATGAAACATATCCTGATCAAATGTCCAAAATACTATAGAGAAATATACCAAGCCATGAATGACATACAAATCAGACAAGGTGAACACTACCCTCAAGTTCTTTGAAGACATAAAACTAAAAGTACACATATAAAACCAAGGATGGAAAATTAAATTCTATGATGGGAAAGACCTAGACCCATAATCGTATCCTGCCAAGAATGTAACCACGGGAGCAAAACAGGTGTTAAATCTTAATTAAATTAAAAAAAGTCAATAACAGGTACTTGTAATGGTAGTAATCATTCAATAGTGATTAAATTACAGTTCACACCACATTAGTTTCAGTTAAAATGTACACTAGAAAAATGTACATGCATCCCTTTTAATAAACTAACATATACAACATTTATATTTGCTTTAGTAAGTGTCGTATAGCATCTGTTGTCTTGTTACTTTTAAAATGACCTTTTTCTCATTTCCTGCATGTTTCCTTTTCTGGGGTCTACAACATAACTAAAATGGATGAGCTGATGGTTATTATATAGCCCTGTAGGAACACACACATTACAATTTCAACCTTAAATAAGGGACTCGTTGCAAAGGTATTCATTGGGGTGGGCAGGTTCAGCAAGACAACCCAGAATGAAAGGCTGTAAATACTGTAACACTGACTAAAATAAAAACTGTAACGCTAATGCTAGCACAACATGCATCCACTGAACACATTAGCTTGAAACACTGAGAAAAGCACACAGCACATGGATTAAAATCTTGGCTAAAGACTAGCTGACATTTTTTTCAAGGGTGCAAACACGATGTTTCATCACCACAGACATGAGCAGAAGATGATCAGGTTTGGCTGTGAAATGTTGCCCCCACAAGGATTCAAGTACTCGCCTTTTTCCACAGTCTGATTAATGCACATAATTATCTCATGACACTACTGAGTTACATAACTGTCTTTTTTTTTCTAGCCAACTGGAACTTTCTGTTGCTCAGAGTACTGGTTAATGAATTTATGACCTGCCTACCCCTTAAAACACACAATGTGTAAAGACATTGTGAAAGGACATGTTGTATGTTTATACTCTGGGAAAAGTCTGCTTTGTGGTTCAGTCCAACTCACACACTCACTTACACACACACACACATGCATACACACACACGCACACACACACACACCGCTGCATGCATTCCAGTCTCAACTGAGTCACATGGAAACATCAAATGTTGTTTCAGAGTGCGGCTCATGAAGCTGTACAATCACAGACTGATAGTCAGTGTCTGCTGTACCAGTCAATTAATAAATAATTAACATTAGTCTGTGATAATAGATCTCATGTTCCTAAGTAAGCAAAAAAACACATGGGTTAGAATATTATATAGTTTGACTATTTGCCCCAACATGAGTTTCCCCACAGGTTAATCAAGTTCTCTGTGCTCTTTATGAAATGTCCATGACATTCTTCAAATATACTAGAGGTCTAATTTTGCCCTGTCTAAAACGGCTCTTTCCAAATGCTCAGTTTCAGTGCCTGTTGCTTCAAATGATAATGAGTCACTCCTCACCCTATCCTCCTCTGCCAGTAAAGTTTATCCTCTCAGCTGTCTTGTCCTCTGAGACTGGGAGTAGACTCCAGATACCCAAATGAATGAAAATATACACAAAAAATAAAAAGTGTATTTCCATATGTCCCCTTTAATTCAGTAACTCCAATACCATGATTTTTGTTTCTTGCAACTGTTGAAGCAATTCAGACTACAACTAGAAATCAGCAAGTTAATGCATTCAGTGAATTACATTTAATTTGTGAATCCATTTAGTGACTAATTTTAATAATGCATCATAAAGTTTTTTTGGATCTACTTTTTGGAAAGTTAAATTTTAATCTAAAACATGACATGACACCTCATTATGTTATTATAACCTGTCATGACGAACATGAGTAATTGCACACACTTGGCTGATTTTTGTTTCAGCTTTTGGTTTGAAGGTTTAATACTATTGTTTTTATTAATGAAGTCTTTATCTCACCATTTTTTTTGTTTTGTTTCTTTTTTGGTAATTTCCTGCCAGTTTGTTAAAAATATTTCTGGGATGTCTTGGCTTGTATTCCACTGATGGTCTATTGGCAGTCCATTCTGAGGTTTCTCATTAAAGTTGTTGGCTAGGTATTTTTTCGACAGCTGGTATGTGTTTATGCTTATTTGAAAATCATAGACCAGTTGAATGTTCAATGTTTGATTCATTGTTGAATGTTGAACATTGTTTAAATGTTGAATGTTGAACCTCTCTATTGGTCCATTCAGGCACTTGAGCAGATTTATATTTTTATTACCACCATCGTGTTTAATTGATAGTTTACTGACATAGTTTCCTATAGTAGTTTGATCAACAAATACTGGTTAATTTGTTTAACTGTTAAAGGCATTTAGTTTGTCATTTTTAACATGAACCACTGGTTATGTTTGTAATGTTTTCCTTGGGCTTTATCTAACTGTGTTTTTTTTTTTGTGTGTGTGTGTTAATGTGACAGAACTATCAGCTGTGCAGCAGAATGGCGAACTGGATCATGAGCATGACCTTGAGCACGAGCATGACACGTCCTCGTCATCCCAGCTGAACATGCGTGGTGTCTTCCTTCATGTTCTTGGTGATGCCCTGGGGTCCGTTATTGTCGTTGTTAACGCCATTATCTTCACCTTTGTGTGGCGTCCCTGTGAGCCTGGTGTTCCCTGCAACAACCCATGCAGTGCCAACACACACTGCAGTGACCACCAGCACCTTAACCACACACTTGTGGCCTTTGGTGAGGCAGAACACAACACGACTTTCTCTACAGCCGGGCCCTGCTGGGTGCTGTACCTTGACCCGACTCTTTGCCTCATCATGGTCTGCATTCTTCTATACACGACGTACCCGCTCCTGAAGGAGTCAGCGCTCATCCTGCTGCAGACTGTACCCAAGCAGATCGACGTGAGCCTCCTAAGCACACGCCTCCGCCAGCTTGATGGTGTTCTGGCTGTGCACGAGCTTCACATCTGGCAGCTCGCCGGAAGTCGTATCATCGCCACGGCGCACATCAAATGCAGAGACCCTGCCTCCTACATGAGTGTGGCAAAGCGCCTCAAGGCCTTCTTCCATGACGAGGGCATCCATGCTACCACCATCCAGCCTGAGTTTGTCATGGTGAGCTCCGAGTCACACGCCTCACTCTGTGAGCTCTCCTGCCGTACGCAGTGCGCTGCTAAACTCTGCTGTCAAAACGCAAAAGCCACGGACAACAAAAACTCAGGAATTGAGAGCGGGAGCGAAGCCGATCCTCCTGTCTCCACCACTCTAGAGGTCATCAGTGAGTCTCTGGAAAGTGAGCCTAAAGTTGATGTGGTTCCAAAGGATGGGACCATCCCCAGGGACTTGGAGTCATCTTTATAAGTAAGATTTAGTACAAGTAATTAATGAATAAAAGACACCATAAACCATAAATATATCCAAAAGGACCTGCACACTTGAAGAATTAGAAAATCGGAGCCATTCGAAACAAAGAGGGGTGCACCGATCCAATATTGAGCATCTGTACCAAAACACTGGATCATATTGGATCTAATCTGACACGCCATCTGACTCATTGCTGTATTTTATGCCATTATGCTAAAATGACTTCATTTTGTGCGCACATCACTTAACAGAAGCTAACTGAAAAATGGCTAGCTCACTGTGAAGATGCATTTCACTCGGCAGCTGAGAGTGAAACCACAAACAATGGCCATTATTTCTATTCTCCACCTTTACCTGAAAGGGAATAATGGAAAATACACACGCACACACACAGACCTTTCTGTTATTAGTAAAAACATAGCAATCACATGAAGACAATGGTTGGTTCAAATGAAACTTGTCAATTTGTGTGTTTGACATGCGGGGACACAATGTTCAGCTCATTCTAGTGACAACACTGTTGCTAGAAAAAGGAGCATTGGAAAAGGCTTCATTTTATAACTTATTCATTTAATCACATGGTTGTCTTGAGTAACCACTTCATCCTGGTCAGTGGCGCCATGGATCCAGAGCCTACAATGAGATCGGTGTGTCCATAGAGAATTAAATGAGAAGAGAGCGCCGTCTCTCACTTTAAACCTGGAGTGAAGCAACTGGAATTAAGATTTGCAAGAGACGTTTACTGATTGCTGTTCTGACAAGTGAAACAAATCTGCTCTGGGGTCCAAGCTCATTCTACATGATACACACACACACACACACACACACACACACACACATACACACATACACACATACACACACACTCTGAACCTTGAGCAGTCACTGCCTGATGGCTGGCTGACCTCTGATCAGACCTGCTGCATGTGTGCATTGTGAGCACCGTGTTTGTAAAGTGTTGTCTAAGTCTAAGCGTGTGTGCGTGTGTGTGTGTGTGTGTGTGTGTGTGTCTATGCAAAAAGCTTCTCACGTTTGAGAACCTGCTGTGTCGTCGTTTTCTTGTGGGTCTTGTGCAACACGCATGCAAATTCCAGCTGCTGGCTCAAATTTTTGTAATCATTATAATGATAAAACATATTATTTCTCCCATTTGGACACATCCATAACCAATTTATTTCATAAACGAATAATAATTTATGTGTTTAATTTATTAGTAATGATTTCTTTTCCTTTTCAAAGACTTTTATAATATTAAAATTTGGTAATGCATTAAAAAAGGATGCAAGATTTTTTTTTTTTTTTTTTTAAGAAACTATGCTGTAAAGTAGAATATTTTTACTAGTATTTTTAACTGTGCTGCTGCCACTTGTTAAATATCTAACGGATAAAAGCAGTCTGAGTTCCATTTCAGCAAGCCATTAATGCTGAAATGCATTTTGTAATCTTTTCATTTCCTCAAATTTTGGAAATGCTGATGCTACATGAGTCCTGGTGTTCTTGTCACATGAGCATGACTCACATGTTGAAGCATTAAATACAGTGTTAAACAATGCTGAGGGGTTTGGAACAATGGCAAGGAATGTTTGGTTATATTTCTTGCCTAACACTGATAGCTTAGTTAATAGTAACACCCGACTGTGTTTCGAAACTGGTTTTAAGGCACCCTCACCCCTTGACTAAATCCCTGCCATCATCTTAAATGCTGTTGTATTAGTTTGACAGTAGAAATGAAGTTTTAGAGCGTTACAGGAATTACCCAGTCTACTTTTTTCAAGATCTGATTCTGCTGATGAATTTAAACAAAGGCAATGAAATGCTTATTGTTTTGAAGCTTACTGATCAGTTATCCAGACTTGGTTTTATTACTTTGGCCTCTGTGTGATATGTGACAGCAAATTAGCCTGTAAGAAAAGTTGACAAATGTATGTGAGAATCAACAAGGGCAATTTGCAACAAACGCCATTTACAGGCACCAAATAGGCCCCAAAGAATTCTCTTGTCCTAGATTGAAGTAAGATTGTCTAAAATGCATTTTATGGACCTGTCTGCCCTCCTGGCGCAGACTGACTGTGCTCCTTCCGTATACACATTTACAAGTTCTCGTCCTTGTTAAACTGCTCCCAGTCTCTGAGTATTACTATTTTGTAGTTTGTTCCACAGTAATAACAATTATTAGATATACTACGTTCCATCGTTGCCTTGATTTTCATTAAAAGTGGCTCTAAAGTTCCTCTTATTCATGAAACCGTAATAAGTCTATGTCTTATCCAAGATAGTCTAAGTTGACTAACGGTTCAAGCTCAGTAGAAAACTGCCAACAACAGCATTTTTAATTCTTATCCAGGCATCATACACATTGGAGCTTCTTATTCTCATTAGGATTGTACATTATGATTATGAAAGCAGACTCACCTACGCCATTATATCTTTGATAACATGGAATTACAGAATGAATAAAACTTTACAGGGTGGGTTGCTCTAGGAAAATAATCTGTGTGATGAAACCCAGCATGAAGTAGTAACTAATACCAGCCTGAAGTGGTTTATTTTCCTATAACGGCACGCCACAGAGTGATCTATTCCTTCTCTGCCACAGCAGTTTGCCAGCAAATACACAACATGCTACTTAATCGGCATCACAATCATTAAGACTTTCCTAAGAAACCTATGGACTGTTACAAAGTGCTGACATTAGAGGCTTATTTAAAAGCTGTGGAGTATGTAAATAGTACATTGGCCTTATAATTTGATAATACACGCATATTAGAGCTGGAAATACTGTCACTGCTGATGTTTTCTGAGATTCGGACCAAGAATCAGAGCTGTTTTTGCCATTTACTTGATTATAGATCAACTAACCAATGTATGACCAAAGTAGACTAATGTAAGGAGCACTGGTGTGTATGTAAATGGGGTGAACTTGTGTGTTAAATCCCCACCCCAATACACATTCCTCTCCTTGTGTAGTAAGTGTGCAGTCCTGTGATGATGGTGAAGTCAAGGGAAAGTCAACAAGGGTGCATTGAATGCTAAAAGATTTCTTTTATTCCACTAAGGCTGAACTCTGTACACAGGCCACCATTCTTTTCAGCAGGGCACACAAAAACATTCATTTTCATGCTGGATGTTTTATAATTTGTCCATTTATTTCCATCTTGCTAGTTTAAAAATGCAAACAAGAGAAAGTTACCAGATGTTCAGATCTCATACTTGTCCTCATGCTGAAATGCTTGAGCTGGTCTTAAGCAATACAAAGTCCTCAAAGGCCTCTTCATAAATGAATGCAACAATTTGGTCAGAAATGTAATGTACACATTTGTTTAGTTGATTTCCAATTTAGCATCCTGCTTCTTTATTTTTGTGGAATGCTCACCTCAGAGGGCTTTGATAGTTGTTTTTTTCTTTATGCATTTTCTGACATCATGAGTTGATTTACACCTGGCCAATTTCATGCATCTTGTATCTGGACTGTATTCTGATGGGACTTTACGTGCATTTACTCCTACAGTGTTCAGACATCTGATATGAAATCTGACTGCTGTCTGTGTAAATATGCAAAGTAGCTCATTGCATTCGACCTCCAGCTTTACAAAACCTATCTGGGTTGGATTTGGTTGTCTGGTGTGGCTAAAATGTGTCTGATGTAGTTTAAATGATCATTGTGTATTTTTTGAAAAGCGTCCAGATTATCCAGATACAATTCTGATACTCATGATGCATTAAATGACTGAGTGTAAACATCGGCTGTAGTTATTCAGTGTTTTAAATGATTTGATAGATTTAAAGCAGTAGCAGCTATCTTGAAGCTGGAATCATTTCTTTCTCAGCATGTAGTTCATCACTGTGTATTACTCAAGCTGTGTATGAGGTGTGGCAAAAACCTGAGGGCAGAATTTGATTTCTTTTTATTTCTTTTGGATCTATTCTTATTTTCTAGTTAATTAGGTTTTGCAAGTTTTGAAGTCTGTGTGAGATGATTTAGACATGCAGTATGCACAGTGCTTAAACTGTACCTTCAGTTTAAAGAAGAAAGAACGAAAAAGAAAGAAAAGTTAAACAACAAACATGTTTTTGCTGTAGATGACATGTTGGTGTAAGGACAACATTGTACAACTGTGTTTTTTTTCCTTTGGCCAAATTGTTGCCTGAAGCTGAATTTTTAGATGTACAAAGAAATAAACACATAAAGCACAACATTGTTACTAACCCAAAAGCTGTATTTGGGAGAAGGTTGTGAATGCACATGGTATACAGATTAGTAAGAACTGCCTTATCTAAGAAGGAAACATGATGTTCTTTCAAATTTGTTTATAATGAAAACACTTTGAAGGCAACTGTCCTTCCAGTTTAGACTTGTGAACTCAAAATGTCCAAGATGACACCAAAGCATGCTACCTGTCCTGATAGCCTCCTAAAGATAGTAAAGCCTTTACAACAATATTGTACACAGTTAAATATCAGTGACATATTGTGAAATATATTGTGGAATAGTTTCCAAAATGCTCAGTGTGTCCTTAAATTGACCATTCTTTTTATTATTTACCTAATAAACCATCAACGCATTTTATATTCCTTATGAGAACATATGCAACATGCCCTCATGTTTGTACTCAATAGTTACTCTGACTTGTATTTTTTTTTTTAACAGATGCATTCTCTTTCTATATATTGTAGTTGTAAGGATTTTAGACTAGAAAACACCAGCTGTTTTTGATATATTCATGTTGGATATGTTATTGTGAATTAAACATGGCTGTTCACTAATCATTGTCCATCAGACCTCTTTGTTTTTCCTCATTTAACTGTATTAACAGTATGCAGCAATGTCATTCATGAATATAATCCTAATGCCATTTAAATTTTTATAGTTTGGAACGATCTGCATGATTCTGTACGTACTAGAGTGATGATAGACATTTCTTTTGAAGGTAGTCTCAGAGTGGACTTCTCAAAATACGACAATAAACTTTAAAACTGATAAATTGCCCGTTGATCCTTGACCAATACCATTGTACTGCTTATAGGAGGAACATATCATGTTGAAAAGGTTGTTTTCAACATGATATGTTTAACCACAACTTTGTGCCAACCTGGAATTTTGTTGTATAGATGGCAAACCAATTCATACAAAAATATTGGTGTTGAGGAGCCATATTTACCAAATGAGAAAAAAAATACAACTTGCTTCAAACTTTAAACTGAATTTATACAAACATAAATATAGTAATTTGAGATTAAAGGTCTTAAAAGTTTTATGATACATTTCTGTGATAGATTTATGTTTAAATATAATTTAATAATATAATTATATTTATTATAATTTATACATAGTATCTGGTTTATGATTAGGCCAGCCTTTTCTGTTCTTTTGCAGTAGGATTTTACTTTATTATGCAAGATTTACAAGACAGAAGTGTCTCTTTGGAGTGCTGATAGTGCAATTTAACTCCAGGTTACGAAACTGAAAAGTGTAAAGCGTGTTTCCTATTGCATATCCACATACCTTTACCAGTTTACAATTGCTAGCTCAGTAAATAGGAGCAATATAATACATGGTTTCAGAGCTCTCAGTCTACAAGTAGCACAAAAAGTCCCTATAAACTGTAATAACTGTAGGCAATATTAGGAAACAACTAACCAGTTTTCATACTTAAATGTCTGACCTATTACTAATCATCATGGTTTTTCTATGTAGATTCTTTCAACAACTACTTAGCCCATAGCCACAATTCGACTTATATCACTCATTACTGGTTGTACATCATATACATCCATCAGGCAAAGTCAGGATGAATTCAGTGCCCTGTAGATCAAGATGTGTTTTATATATAAAATTAGATAAACAAACAGGAAATTAAGAGGAATTCAAAGACAGCAAATTGTGTGTGACTAAAGGATGATGAGATATAATGCTGCAGGAGTCTGCTATAATACTTGTTGATACAGGCCACAATTTAATGACTCATGCTGAGGTTTCAGTGCATTCCAAACACAAAACAGTTGTTCTCAAAGTCTGATAGAAGAGTTTAGAAATTCAGTTTAAAATTTAATGGATGTTAGGTAAATGTGGTTTGGAACGATGCACATAGATACTGCACA
Source organism: Duopalatinus emarginatus (assembly GCA_028565595.1). Classification (NCBI taxonomy): domain Eukaryota; kingdom Metazoa; phylum Chordata; class Actinopteri; order Siluriformes; family Pimelodidae; genus Duopalatinus; species Duopalatinus emarginatus. Next base: position 20,082,430 of record JAOVVF010000008.1, on the reverse strand, counting down.
ATAATGGAAAAAGTTAACCCTTAAGCAAGCCTGTACTTGCATGCTACCAACACGGCAATATCATATTACGCAAGTTAACTTTTATGTATTGTTTTTTACCTAAATGTTCTTAAATGGCCAAACCCCACTTAACATCGTACTACTACTACTACTTCTACTAGTTCTTCTTTTACTAACACTACTACTATAGGTTTTCAGTGATCCATGTAGTAGATATCTAATTCTATCTGTATGCAATTTAGCTGTTATTATGCATAAACAGGACAGTCAACTAAAGCCTGACAAGACACAGATTCTAGCTTTGAGCTTTATTTCAGCCATTTAAGAATAGCATTATAAATATTCAAAAGCCCTGGTTTAAAAAAGGATTCTGTGTTGGGGATATCTCAGGATATGAGAAAATAATCTGTAATTGTTACTAGAATAAGAAAACAGTGATGAGATATCAGGTATAGTTCCATGTGGCCCTTTTACCTCTCCCTAAAGCTCAAGGACGTGACATTTTCTATGAGGTCAGACATGTGTTAGTCAGCGTTAATGCATAAAGTTGCAGAAAGATACTACTTATCTTTTATTATTTCTATTTTGTTTTATTTATGTCGTTTTATGCCATTAGGTCTTAATACTTCTTCCCATCCTCACTAAGTAACTTCTCTTTAGTGTTTGTTTTCATGCATGTGATGTACCTTTTATGACCTTTTATTAATTGTTTAAATTTACTTTAAATATTTCACTTAATCAGTGAGTGATTTAAATGATTATAATAAAATGTATATATCTACTCTTTGACCCAGGTCACTAGATAAAGACTGTATAGTTAGTTATATTTGTGTGCCTCAGACTTTGATCGAATACCGAGTTCACAGAGTACAGTAAGCAATATCTCGGTCCACACTGATAAGTCACCTGCTTAAATTGACTGCCAAGTGCTTATTCAAGATCTATTGGGAGTTACAAGGCTGATTCAGTGGGTATGTGAGGATATATAAGTTCTTTAATAGTTAATTACATTCACATAAGTGAAGGTGGCATACAGGTGCTGGTCATAAAGTTAGAATATCATGAAAAAGTAAAAAGTAAAACTTTTACATTATACTCATTCATTACACACAGACTGATATATTTCAAGTGTTTATTTCTTTTAATTTGATTATTATAACTCTAATCAGACTAATTAACTCCTGCAAAGGTCTTTAAATGGTCTCTCAGTCTAGTTCTGTAGGCTATACAATCATGGGAAAGACTGCTGACTTAACAGTTGTTCAAAAGACGACCATTGACACCTTGCACAAGCAGGACAAGACACAAAAGGTCATTGCTAAAGAGGCTGGCTGTTCACA
>JAOVVF010000008.1:20024183-20045211 GCA_028565595.1 Duopalatinus emarginatus | reverse complement strand
TCTTTTCTTTTCTTTTCTTTTCTTTTCTTTTCTTTTCTTTTCTTTTCTTTTCTTTTCTTTTCTTTTCTTTTCTTTCTGGTGTTGCTTTTTTATTTCCTTTTACCTAACTAATGCTTTCTGTCTATTTTCCATTTAATCCAAGAAAGATGCAAGAAGGTTTTAGAATAACATGAAAAAGATTTCAGTTGTAGTAACATATTGGTGGCTCAGTCTGGTGGACATACCAGATACCACCTGGATTTCCTCACAGGAGAATGCAGCGTCTCATGTTTCTTGCGTGTAAGCTCGCAGTTTCAATAATTTCTCATCATCTATCCATCTGTCTTCAACCGCTGACCTGCACTTGGCCTTTAAAGTCTGCAGCCTTCTACTGTTTGAATTTACGAACACACGCCAACTTCATTTGGCTTTGCTGAATCCTATAAGAAGGGTTTATTGGTAAAATAAATATACCAATGACCTGAAAGCTGCTGTTTTAAAAGAGTATAAAATCTGAATGCAACACTCTCAAATCAGGCTGGATAAACTTTAATTATTATTTTGTCATTACTATTATTGTTGGTTGTCATTAATCTACCCACACAGTCTCTCTGTGTGTTTTGTCTCCAAAATTAAATAATATATTTTTCCTCTGTAATCAACAGTTATAATATAATATTTGACATAACAATCCGCTTTACATTCTGTTGACTTGCTATATGAGTTTTCATGAACTTGACATTATCTTCAGTTCAGTTTACATGCAATGGTTTGAAGGCAATAAAATGTACAATCATAATGCAACATGCAATCCGTCTTTTGACTAATTCTCAATTTAGTGCTTGTTACATTACTATTTTCAGGAAAATGATATCAAGTCAATGACAATGATTTAAGTCTTCATTACATGCCACATTTTTAATGCTTGAACAATACAATTCTTCATATACCATCAGTATATAAGTTATACAACAATCTGCATATTTATGTATTTTTAGTTAACGTTAATGATTTTACAGATGCAGTATGTATGGGTACTTACTAGGATAAAGGGCCACCGGGCTTCCCGTTTCAGATTTATTTTCATGGCCATGATGATCTGAAGAGTGACCATGTCCATCGTCATACTCCACAAACACAGCATACAGGATGATGGTGATGACCTCCAGCAACAAGGCCACAATTGGAAACTTCAGCCTCATGTTGGTTGAATATGCTGGCATGATTAAACCCTATCTCTCGTGCCTCACACTTCCTCACTATCTCTAGTGTGTGTGTTGTGAGTGGGGTCTCAGAATGATATCCGAGTTTAAATTGGCTGCAGGTTTGAGGACAACCAATGCGAGACGCTGGAAAGAAAGGCCAATGGTCACACCTCCTACTCCTAGTCTAGTAAAAAAAAAAAACACCACCACAAAACAAGGAGTGTGCTTTGCTGCACAGGAAAATACATTAGCAGGTTTTCTGTTGCTGAAGGACTGACTCTAGTGTTAACCTATATCCAGTTTGAATTAAAATTACATATTCATTTACATTGTCTAGTTTAAAAGATTTAAAAAGTTTAAAGTTTTAAAGTTTTAAAGTTTAAAAGATGACAAAAAGATGATAAAATAATAAATAACACGCTTGGTCTAAACAGAGAAGAAAACAGGCATCTGTTGTTATAAGTTGTTATTATTAAACAACTATTTTTTTTATATCAGGTAGACTAAGTGGATACTTTTCCGGTATGCATACTCCCTTAAAAATATACGATTCTGGTGTTTCTTGATATTAACCTCTGTCTGCATGTCTGGACAATTATTATAGATTTGTCCAAATGTCTGATGGATTGCACAAGTTTTGTGCATGTTAATTTTCACTTGAATGCACAAATTCATCTGAATCTGGCTCCTATTTGTTAAAGTACAGGTGCCATATTTTGCTTGGCGTGTGAAGTTGGTGCTGAGTGTCAGAGCAATATGTCCTATTTGAGGTTATTACATAAAATCTAACATCGGTGTACTAGATGTACATACATTACACCACATACTATGTTTGGTCTCATACATGCTAAAAGTGCAACCCCCAAACTATTTAATTGCTGTTAGTCAACTGGGAAATTAGGAATGTTAAAGGGGTACAGCCATAGGAAAACATCGAGAGGGAGAGCTTGTGATCTCTTTAGAAAAGAGCTCAAACATGTATACACTATTATTAATAAAACATTAAGCTTATAATTGTAATTAACAAAGACAAAAAAAAAATCAAGACAGACTCAACGGATAGATGTAGCTTTTTTTCATTACAGTTTGTTTAAAAGTTATTGTACTAAAAAATACTACAACACCCAGCAGCCCGAGCATGTCACATGACTGTTCAAAGTTCCCTGATCACAGCAGTTGCACTTTGTTTTCGCATAATTAAGACCATGTATACATGTATCACTGCCTTTTTAGTCTAGCATTGCTTTTACTTTTGTCTTGTTTATCTCATGCTGATGTGATGTTTTGTGAGTTTTGTGTCTCCAAGTTTTTGTGTTTCTAGTTCTGTTTGTGTTTTTCATTAAAACTCTAAGATTTCTGTGCATGTGTCAATGCCCGCTTCATGCTCATGACAGGTACAGTGCTTGGCCTTTTTTTTTCTAAATTAGACAAGTGGTAAATGTGCTTTATATTATAAATATTCCTACACAGACAATCCTGTTATATTAATTCACTGTTAACTTTGTTTTGATTGTCAGGTCAATTGGTGGGGTATTTGTACTTAAACATTATACAGTATGCCAGTTCAGATATGTCAAACGTCACTACTTAACGTTAAGTAAAAAAGAAGTCTAAAAGAATCTTAAGGTGCAGCTGTAGCCAATCATGAGGGGGAAGAGGGTGATAGTTTCATCCTATGTACTAGGCAGATAAAGGTTATTTTTCTTACCGGTAAAGCACATATTTTTTAAATTTGTGGGAAGCTAGTATTTATTAGATGTGATAGAATGGAAGTTAGACTGGCATTACAGCACTTTTTAGTGTGCAGTTTGTGGTTTGGGACATAACGTTGTATTCTGTTTGAAGGTGTGCATTTGGAGCCATGTGATTAATTAAACTATTCACACTTAGTAAAAATAATTAGTAACTTTCATACAGCTGACATACATAATACTTAACAAATGCTCTCATGCAGTTTTGTTTATTTGCTTGATAAATCACCTCAAAGGGCATATTTGTAATGTATGTCATATTTCTAACATATGTCACAGATTTTAGGCAATTACAGATATAAAGTATTTAAGTATTTAACAATGCCAATTTAGTATTTTTTGTCTTAATTAAAATAAATGTGACTGATTCTCCATCCTTACATTTAGTTTCAACCTATATAAAGCTTCTGCATAAAGGAACTACAGTGCAGTGATGTGAGTTGAATGCTCATCGCTGTTAACAAATTCATTCATTTAGATCTTTTTAGTAACATAATTGCTGAAGTTGTTGACTAAAAGTCATTGCTAATATAAAATAAATACAATGGTTGACATCTGTATTTTGTTAATCACCCCAATAATTTAAACAAATAAAGATAATGCCCTGTACTGTAAATAAATGTTAAAATAAGTTTAATAAGACTGATTAAAATCAGTTCATGCATAAATCATGTTACATCCACATGGTTGACAAAGAACTGTTCTATGGCTAGTTTCCACTTTGTAATACAGCATTGTCAGTAATGTAATCTAGTGTCATTAGCTTTCGCGAATTGCCTCCACATGTGTTCATATTTTCACAAACGGCTTTTAGAGTAACTGAACCATTTTCCCTGGTATGATAATGAAAACTCCCAAGTATGAGAAAGAAAACTCCTAATAAGAGCTATTATGAGTAGATTTCAAGTCAGGTCAAATGAGTTTTTTGTGAGTTTCCTGTTGTATAGACTGAAAGAAAATGTTGTTTCTCCAGAACCATGGTACAACACAAAGAGTAAACAAGACAACATAAAGTGCAAAAGCACTACAATATGAGATAAGTGCAGGACAGAATGTGTGCCAGACATAAAATACATAGTGTAGACACACAGTGTGAACTAATTTGAATTAAAATGGAAAGTTTCAGGTTCTTTATTAAAGATTCTTCTTGGATAAAATAAAATGCTTGCTTTGGTTTTAATATATATCTCACAGAAAACTTTGAAAAATAACTTTCGAAATCATCATAGTAAACTATTTCTGAAGCTGATGCTGCTAAGAAAAGTATAATATACTTCAGTCTGTTGAGTTATGTATAGTGGGGTCTTGTCTAAACTGGTAGTTTTCTTTCTTTGTCTTCTTGATAGTTTTTTCTTGTTATCCATTCCAGATTATTAACCAAACCACAGTAGTAGGCTTGGTATCAATTACTAATTTAGTTATTTTAAGGTTCATTGAACTTAAAAAAAAACTACCTTTATATCATGATGCCTTGTACCATGAAGTAATATAATGTGAAGGCAGTAAGCTATGATAATGTAACCCAATAGAGTATCCTGGCAGGAAATTTAACTCTGTTGGTTCAGTTAGTTTGCTACTAGAAGGAGAACCGATTAAGAAAGAGGAAACTGTGATTGCATGAAGATATAGATCAGGACAGAAATTACATAAACAATTCAGTAGGAGACACAGCACAGGCCAACAGAATGCCCTAAAGCAGGTTTTAGAGTTACTTAGCTACTTAGAGTTTAGAGTTTGCTTGACTCCCAACACTTTTCACAGTTTTTTTTAACTTACACATTTTCATACTATTTCCAGTGGGCCTCGGTAATAAGAGTTGAGTAATTCTATTTTTAATCAATGTATTACTTTTAATAAATTTGTTATTGGACCTAGATTCTGTGAAACGTATACCATAGAATTCACTTTGAAACTCAACAGTTACTAAAGGAGTAAACACATTAATATGAGTACATTAATATAATCTACCAGAGCCTTAATGTCTCAAACTCTACAGGTTTTTCTTTTAATCCAAAAGTCAGGGTCATTCCTTAAGTCAGTGTTTTAATGGAACACAATAGTGGGCCTGTACCAAAAGTAGGTTAGTAGTAATTTAAAGTAGTTTATTATAGTTCTTATTTATTTGTAAAAAAAAGTAATTTATTAAATTAAACTGGATTACAACTTAGTGCATTAAATAAATCTATATAAAAGTTGCTGAAATTATTTTGTTCTGATTACTCTATATTGCCTGTAGCCTATATACACAGTTGTCTATGGTCTACATTAGTATTACTATTACCTTCTCTTATACTGTCCATCATCTTTAACGATGCTTTGCACACAAGAGTACACAACAATCACTCTATCAGTTGTACCAGTTATGTATTCCCCTTTATAATTTGCTCTGTTACATAAATGTGTGAGTATTTTGGGAAACAACTAATCCTGTGAATATTATACTCATTCATTCATGACAAAATAATGAAAACAAAATAACACATTAAAAGGTCATCCATGACGTATTTTTGTAAGTGTGTAAGAAAGGAAATATCTTATATCAACACTAAAGTTTGGATAAATGACCAGTCATTGGATTGTGGCCAGTTCTCTCTTTGTTAACACAACTATCTTGGCAACAGAACATTTAAGCCGAATGTTAGGTTAATTTGATTGTTTAAACAATTGAATGGTTCTTCTGGTGCCACTATTATTCCAGTGTGATGAATAATAGCTAATAGGAAGTGTGACAGGCAGCTGTCCAAATGATATAAGGAAACTGAACAACTTCAACTATTATTCACTGTAGAGCCAGTGGAACAGCATTGTGTGGAATAAACTTTAGTGGCTCCAACAAGCACAATGAGTGATTCTCTATGCGTGTATGGAGCAGGTCATTAATGAAAAACAATACTACTTGTGTATAACATTTCACTTTTTACATTGATACATTGATACAATCTTTGTTTCTGAGATTTAAGTAAAGAACATGCATATGTTAAGAGATACAGTAAAGTTCAAATCCCAAACTTTTTAGTGATGCTGTTTTCGGACCTGTAATAAGAACCTTAACTGGTTTGCTTAAATTTGATTTAACCCAATTTCTTCCAATAAAATTCCAAAAGAATAAATGTAAACTTTGCTTTATCTTGCTTAAAATAGAAAGAATTTTATAAATAAAATGTTTTTTTTATTTTATTTATTAGACATACTTGGTATATAAAATTTACATTTGTCATTTTGCACTGGAACTTTGTTTTGCTCACTAATATTATTTGTGCATACTTCATTCTAAAGAAATTCAATTTATGTACAGTATCAATAACTGAAACATTGTACAGAGAAAGGATAGACTACAACCAACACACACATACTAACAAGACACAGCTTAATGGAAAGATGCAAACAATGGCTACAAAGTGTGGTTAGGACGGAGCCAAATTAAGCCATGAGAAAAACAGGAAACAGGAATAGTAGAGATACAGGAATATTAGTATAGGTAAAGGGACACTGACTGCATATTTAATATGGTTGTTACAGTATAATGCTTACATGCTGTAGTCCATAAGAACACTGACAAAAATGATTGAAATTCATTAAAATGTGCAAGAATGTTATGCAATGTGTGATACTGTTACCTTACATGCCACAAGATATATATGTTATAGATATAGCTATAATTTATACACATGCATAGAATTACTCCTGTTCTTTCTTTCTTTCTTACTTTTTTTTATTGTCTATCATCATGTTAGTTGGTTCTTAAGTTTGTGCATATGAATTTCCTCCTGAATTCAGACCACAAGTTTACATGCAGAGATGGAGATGTGTTTCTGTTGACTAGCTGATATATTCTGATACATAGCAAAATTCACAATGTCAACTGTCTTTAAAAGAGGCACCGGAGGGTTTGGGCGATGCTTTTTCATAAGCATGCTTATGGTGTCTATGGGCAAAAAGCTTTGGCTCAGCTGACCACAACACATTATTCCAGAGTTTCAGGCACTTTGTGGGTTATTCTCATGAAGACCTACTTATAAATTACTTTCAGTTTGTTGTTATAAAGCAGCATCTAATATATTAAAGGTATATTGGTATATCAGACATTATTTGTGTTGAACATCATTATAAATGACTTATGATGTGTTCAGGTTTAAACCTAAATACTGGTTTGTTTTACATTTACGGCATTTGGCAGACGCTCTTATCCAGAGCGACCTACAAGGTTATTGGTATTATAGGTAGGCCAACGTAGTGTTAGGAGTCTTGCTCAAGGACCCTTATTGGTGTAGCACAGACTGGCTGCCCAGATCGGGAATCGAACCCAGGTCTCTCACATGGGAACCCAATGATGTTACCACTGAACATCCATAAATAAATAATTACATGAACATGTTCAGTGGCCACATGGAAATAACTCCATGAACTCCATCATTGTGAGTTCATTGTGCAACAAATGTATGGAGACCATGTGTATAAATAAACACAAAAATAAGGCGATTGTTCTTGATTACTAACATTTAGATTGTTGATTGAGGGTTTATGTTGGGTTTTCCTCTCTGCCTTCTTATCAGCATCCACAAATTTTTCACCACAGGAAAGGTGGAGTATATTAACTGCAGCAGAAGGATGTGTGTTAAAAAATTGACATAACCACTACATGTCTGTCTTTATGTGTAATGGTTTACGAGGTGACTTTGGTATTGGATGATCTTATTTGCCAAGTAAAGTGATAATTGTAGTAGTTTTTAGTTAAAACAATCTAAATATCAGGGTTTATCTGTTTTGGTGTCTTTTTATGCTTACAAAATGCAGCCTTGTAGTTAAGTAAGGCAAATCCTGTCTTATCCTGGCTTATTCTGTGACTGATAAATGAAATGGAAATCGAAGAATGTAAATGTACCTTTATGGCATTTAGCAGGCATTCTTATCCAGAGTGCTTAGTAAATGTTTTAGCATTTTAGCATGGTTTAGCATGTTGAAACATACAAGAGTGCAAACACATTGATACAAAAGACCTTGCCTATTCACAACCTGACACAGATACCACAAAAGCTAGTTTCTGCAAGTGTTACTGCATGGTAAGTGCAAAAACGTGTTGTCCTAGATATTGACTGACGAGGAAGGACTTTTTTGCATAAGCAACAGAGATTTAGAGATTTAGAGATTTATCTAGCATAGTAAGCAGCAACAAGACCTTCTGTTGTGACACGCAGTAAGATCTTGTGCTGTGAGATGCAGTTAGACCTTGGGAAGCGAGAAGCAGCAATGGCTTTTACAGCGAGACAAAGGAAGATCTTGCACAGCGAGAGTTAGTGCAATGTTCCGCGGTGAGAGGCAGCAATAACCTGTACAGTGGGAGGCAGGGAGATCTTGCACAGTGAGAGGTAGTGAAATGTTCTGGAGTGAGATCTCGTGGTTTAAGCATGTGTGAGGTTAAAGAAATGGCATACCATACTGCTAGGCAATGGGCAGTAGGTAACAAGGGTAAGTTGAGTATCAACATTGTTTCTGAAGCTCCCATTTGTATGCATGACTTAAATGGACATTCAAGAACTGCCAAACTTTGTGCATGTATAAAAAAGAACTAATCCTGTTCAACACAATATTTTGCTTAATAAAGAGTGTCGGCTATAGAATTACTTTATTTTGAAGGGGTGCATTTGTCCTGTGTCCTGTACATGTGTGATTTCTCTCGTCTCCTGTTTACTTCCTCCTTTCCTGCCCCAGCCTTAATCTGACCACAACCCATAGTTGAACTTTCAGTCCAGCTTATTGTCGAGCTGTAGGTGTTAACCAGCCCGACATCCTGACCCATGATGGAAATGGGGCTGGTTGTTGTCCTCTTCTTGTAGCCCACCACCATCTCCTTGGTCTTGGCTACATTGAGGAGTCACTTTTCCTGCACCACTTCACACTCCACTCCAAAGCAGCTCACCAGGTCTCTGTACCCCTCCTTCCAGTCTACCCTTTATGCACCTAACCACCACAAAGTCATCAGAGTTTTTTGTAATCATTATGTATACGCATTTTGAAGCAGTTCATGAAGAGTTTTGTAGCAGAGATCCATCAGGTGCAGCAGATGCTCAGGTTCCAAGCTGTACAAATTGGACTCATTGACATGTAATCTGTGACCCAGGAATTTATACACATGTCCACCTGTATTCTTATTTAATCCAATATAGTTAAGATTCTCCAATCACCCATAACATTAAAACTACAAAACCAGTGACAGGTGAAATAAATATAATTAATGATCGTATTTCAGATGTACCTGTCAAGAAATGGTATATGTTAGGCAGCAAGTAAAAATATCTTAAATGTGTTGGAAGCAAAAAAATAGGCAAGTGTAAGGTTTTTCTGGATTTTGACAAGGACCAGATTGTGATGGTTGGTGAAGTGCTCCCAGTATACAGTTAGTACCTACCATTGACATGTCTTGAATGGCTTGTGAACAGTTTGGTGATGTGGGGGTGTGCACCCTACAACTGCACACAAGCCTAACAAACTACCTGACCTTTCCCCTGGAGAGATTTGTGCCTGATCCCCAAATGTCATGTCTGTCTTTCTTTAGTAACACCAGACTACAACTAGTCTGAGAAATGATCAAGCTAGAGAGAGTAGCTAGCTACCAAAATTGCTACAGTGTAGCAATGAAGATCATATAAATATTGTGTTGCTGATTATGAGTGTTCACGTCACTGTATTTATTTCAGTTTAAAAATGATTCAATTCAATTCAATTTAATTTTATTTGTATAGCAATGGACATTGTCCCAAATCAGCTTTACAGAAATAATGAAAACGGTTATACATTTATAAAAGTTTTAGAAATCTTATCTCTGATGAGCAAGCCGGTGGCGACAGTGGCAAGGAAAAACTCCCTGACATGACAAAAGGAAGAAACCTTGAGAGGAACCAGACTCATAAGGGAACCCATCCTCATCTGGGTGACACAGACAGTGTGATTATAAACAAAAGTGCAGGTAGCCAGAGAATTAAAGTCTGTAATCTAATTTATGGTTTCTACATCTGTCCATTATGTTGTATTGAAGACTGTCCATGTCCATGGTGGGTCAGATGAGACTGCAAGAAGATAAGGGGGGTCACAGTGCATTAGGCAGGGTTATATCTTAAGCTGCTCAGTGTTAAACAACACAGTATATACGTATAAGCATTGGTTTTTGAGGATATGGAGCAAAACCTATGCACTGGGAATTTTCACTGACTTCACTGACTAGATGGTGTACTTAAATTCACACACCTTATTCATCATTCCATGGTATCATCTAAGCAATGAGAAGCCATGGGCATTTTTTTGTTGGACCAACAAAAGGTCCTCATTAGTCACTCTGTTAGCTTACTGTACTTAGGACAACATTTGTTACCCAGAGGTATACCAGTGAGTGTTTGTATGTGTGAGATATAACCCAGAACATGTTTGAGGATGGAATGGTATGTAAGAGGGAGGGTGGGTCACTTGTGAAACAGAACAAATCAGAATTTTTGCTTGGAAGAAAAATTCTTTTGGATGCAGGGGCTTTGTTTCCTTCTGCCCTCTGTTTCAAAGATAGCAGTATGTAATTTGAGATGCAAAGAATGTGAGAGGAGGACAGAGAAGAAATGCAGAGAAACAGTCAATAGATTTTAGTGTTTCACCTTGTGGAGTCAAATAAAAGTTTCAATAAAAGTTTCAATAAAATTTAGTTTACATTTAAATGACCTCCCAACCAGAAACATAGGCTACACAGAACTTCATCTTTATTTATATATTTAAATTTGTTATTATATATATGATAAACAACAATGTTTTGAAAAATTGACAAAATTCTATTGTAAATTCATTGAAACTGGTTGGTTCAACACAGTCTGTCACTGTCCATATGTGTACATGCATGCATGTGTGTATGTGTGTGTGTGTGTGTGTGTGTGTGTGTGTGTGTGTGTGTGTGTGGTGTCTTCACCAGTCCAGTTTGTGTGAATCTGTCCCCAGGATACCTATGAACAGGCAACCAAATACAAGAAAGATTTCTGCTTATGAAAAAATATTGCTTCATACATGGCAGCTAATAACATTTTTATTTAACTTTGCACAAAGTTTTAATTGTGTACCTTTTCTACTTCTTTGCAGCTGGACCAGGATCATGTCTCAGTGACCTTAATATGCTTCTTACTGTTTCTCCAAGCAACCTTTCCTATCTAAAGAGCAATTTATGGCCAGAAAACAAAATCTGTCTGGAGATGCAGGAAATATTTGAGCCTTTTAAATGCAGGCACCACAGCCTATTGGTCTAAATTAGCCTATAACTATTACTAAAAGAGTATTCATTAGCACTAGTGGAGTTTGGATATTTAATCAATTTCTTGTCTATCTTTCATCCCTAGCCAAATACCTTTTAGCAAATAAACTGTACTTGCAGTGGAAATGTCTTTCTACATTACATTCACTCCAGATCAAACATTCCGGTAATTCAGCAGTTGTGGTGATAAAAGAAATCAGATGTGTCCATGAAATATTAAATTCATGGTTTTCCTCTGACATTGCTTTTTTGAATATGAATTTATAGTTTGGCAAACAGGTGCCAGGTTGTGATGCAGCATATGACGTTGATGAATCAAATGTAGTTAAGCATCCTTAGAATTGTGAAAGGTGCTTTATAAATGATGATCATGACTATTATTATTGTGTTTAAAAGTGCAAAATCTATTAGAGCTACAGACTACATATTTTAATATAAGGAAAACTTTAAGCCTACAACAATAACAAGGCATTCTAACAGGCGATCAACCAACAGGCTAAAATAGGCACAGCAGAGCTTAATGTCAAAACAGAAAAAAAAAAACCAAAACAAAACAAAAAACTGAACATAGACTTGAACAAAATAAAAAAATAGCTTGAACAGTATATATAGTATTACTGATATGCTAAGTCTAAACCAGCAGAAGCTCTGATGCAGCCTGACCTGGTAATATTATCTTTAAACCTTCCCCATAATCACTCAGAATACTAAACCCTATCAAACATTTATAATAATAAATTGCTAATAAACACTTGCTAACGTTACTGCTGTGCTAGGCCTTATGAACAGCAATGATATGATAGCTTATGGAGATGCGGTACAATTGCTAGAAGGCTGTCGTTCAGAAAGCAGCCTGTACTTCTTCAATTTCAGCAATACAAGTTAATTGTTAACTTCAGGGAGATTAATGTGAACCTCAAACCTTTTTTCAACAAAGGGGCAGGTGTAATATTTTGGCAGCTTTAAGAAATCACATCATCTCTTACAGGCCCTAAACATTATACCAACACCTACAAATTCCTCAAACGTCTACAGAAATGCAGGCAAAAAAGAAATTGAAAGAAACAATGTAATCTAATGTGATAGCTTCTTAATGTTTAATTAAACAATGAAACAATGAAACACATATAAGATTAATAACAAAAGAGAGAGCTTGCTGGTGCTGAAGTCCTAAACTTTTAACCTTTTACTTTTAAACCTTTTGCACTCAATTTGTTTAGTGGATAATAGTCTAAAATATCCTTTCCTTAATTGTCCTTTCCTTAAATGTCCTTTACTTAAATGTCCTTTCCAAAAACAAACAAACAAACAAACAAAAATTAAAACAAAAAGACAAACAAACAAACAAAATCCCAAAACAAGCTAGACAGGCAGAAACGAGAAGGAAAACGTAATTAGCTAATTATGGTGCCCCATTTCCTCTTTTATCTGTGTGGCTTCTTTCAACATTATAAAATAGTTAAGACCAAATCCCTTCTCCTGCCTCAGTATCAACAAGAGCTGCAGAACATACTTACTTGGTTGAAAAAGTTGTATGTCAGAATATACTTATTTTATTGTCTCTAGACAATATTTCACTCCCCATCTCCATTCCCAATTTTTTTTAGAATCATTAACTGCCAATATCAGCCAAAATGCAAATATATAAGCTATTTATACCAATTGTCTTTAATCAATGTCATAGCATTACAAAATGGACATATTAGTCAGAGGAACCATGGAGAGAGACAGAGCAAATTAGAGCCATTATAAAATATAAGTACAAACCGTTATAAAGTATACCTTTAGTAATAGATTTGTTTATTATCAATCAAACATTATCCTTGATTTACAAGTACAGTGTAAAATGGCACTCTGTCATAAAAAAATACACACAATTACAAAGTATCTAAAATTTTCAGACAGGATCAGAATCAGATTGAGATTTTATGGTTGCACGTACAAGGAATTTGACTTTGGTCATACAGATGCTAGCAGTGCACAAAGAAATACAATAAACAGAATAAGAACAAACAAAAAAAAAAAAACAAGAAAAAAAAAAACCCCTCTGTCCAGCATACAATTACACATACACATTCATACCTGTAAACATTAGCATGTGTAATTCACATTAGGGGTTAAATGTGCAGAAAATAGAAATATATATAAATAAAAAAATAAATAAAATAAGGTAATTAGGTAATTTAAAGAAGTACAAGCGTCCCAAGGATTAACAGTTCAATAGTATTTGATTGTTCATGAGCACAATGGAATGTGGAAAAAAGTTTCTCTGTAGTCTGACACACATAACACATTTCAAGAACATGCAACATTCAATTTAGCACTGGGAGTAACCAGGACAATGAATATCTAAACCACAAATTAATTATATACTCAAAAATCTAATTACCCCAATTTCATAATTTGTTAATATAATTTTAATACAAAAACTCATGTTCAAAATTTATAGGTAAGCATCCAAATCAGACTCAATAATATACAATATAGAAAATAGGCAGATCGTCTCCCAGTTAATTCCCCTACTGATTTCTGATCAAAGAAATGTCTTCAGATGTCTTGTGTGTTTCATACATTGAGAATCAGAGCTGTTTAGGCAGTTGGTTTTAATGTTATGGCTGATCGGTGTATATACAAGAGCACTTAACTATCACCCTCCCGGTGAAAGCTTACTCCCTACTCCACCCCCCGCCCCCCCACACACAGTGTGTGTGAATAGTAAATATGTTTATACTTGTTGTGTTTGCATTTTTTTAATGCATTACCGATTCATAATTACTTTTCTTTATAAAACGAAAGAAAACATAGCAAATTGCATCTTATTAATTTAAAATAGTATTTAGTGAGATGACACTCAGTCATTTCCATTAGGAAGAGGTGATTTGTTTGTGAGTTGTTTATTTTAACTTTACTTAGCACTTTCCTACATTAACCACAATGTTGCCTGACTACTGACTGATAGTAGTACTGGTGGGAATTAGCTGTTGTTTCATCTCTCTGCTCTTTCATCATTCAAGCTCTCAGCTCTCATTTAACAAACAGGCTTGTCTGTCCATGTCTAATGCATTTACATAATTTAATAAATATTAAATAAAGTTTTAACTAGGGCTGTCAAACGATTAAAATTTTTAAATCTCAGATTAATCTCAGAATTTCATATAGTTAATCGTGATTAATCGCATTTTTTAATCAATGTAAATGAATAAGGCTTTAAAGGGAAATGTTACAATTAAAATGTTGAACACATGTTATGCTAAAAGTACTTGTTAAAAACTGCTGGGACAAGAGAAAATGGTAAGTGGAGTTTATTCACTCACATACTAGGCAGTACTGAACATACAAAACACAAATGAAATGAAACTTCTCGTTTAACAGATCTTTCACCATTACTCAAAGTTAGACTGCGTCCGAAATCGGATACTTCCATACGGTGGATGTAGTGCGTCCGAGGCTGTGCGTACTGCTCGCTGACATACTGGAATTGCGTACTGCTTTAACGGTAAAACAGTGCACGCTGCTTTGAATTCAGTATGTAGTGCTTGAATACGCGATTTCGGACGCAGCCTTACTCTTACTGAAGCATCGCGTGACAAGCCTCAACATGAACTACGGGTGAATCGCAGGGACAAATTAGAATTTGCATTAACGGCACTATTTTTAACCGCGTTAATTTCAGATCACGTTAACACATTATTACTGCGTTAACTTCGACAGCCCTAGTTTTAACATAACAGTTTTACGCCCAAAAAAAGCATTTGGTGCACACTAACCGTGGCCTAGTGGTTAAGGATCCGGTATTGTGACCAAAAGGTCCCGGGTTCAATCCTCACACAGCACAAGACATGATTAAGCTGCTCTTGAGCAAAGCACCAAACTCCCCCAACTGCTCCCCGGTTGCCATGGTTTGGGGCTGCCCCCTGGTCCAGGCAGGTGAGTGTTTCCCTGCTTGGACAGGTTAAATGCGGAGCTCACATTCCTCTGTGTGCTTGCACAGTAGGTAAGTGGCTCACTTCACTTTCAACTTATTTGTTTCTTTATTCATGAATTAAAGCCATGATGTTGATCCAAAAACATGTAGAAGTTTTAAGGTTAGACATAAACAATATGCAACATGGATTAACTGTAAAACGATATTTTAAATTATAAACCAGATTTCAGATTTTTTGGAACAGTGCATTGATTCTAATCTGCTCCGCATGTAGCCATGAAATGTGTAACAGTATGTATATATATACTTTTACAACATAATTATATATTATTTGTGATACTCTCATTTTTAGGTATAGACAAAATACAGTTTAATGCCCTAAAATTTAATTAACTCATAGTCCTTTCTCATAACCCTTTAACAGTATATAAATATTGTCATCTTGACTTTAACGTCCCATGGTCCACCCTTCCTTTAGCAGCGAAACTCTGGCTACAACCTTTTTATCAGTGGATCTGTGTAGAAACTGATATAATTGCGACTAGAAAGAAATGGAAAAAAAAAAAACATCCTGCAGGAGGGAAATGGGGAGTGGGTTTCTGTGTACAGGAAGACAAAGATTAAGTGAGAGACATGTCAGTTTTACAACTGAGAGAAGGAATGTGAGACATGGCTTCTCACGGAAAGTTCATGCGTGTGCATATATTAGTGCATGCCATTAAAACATCATTGCTACATAGAGAGGAATATGCAGGATGGTGAAAACTGATGGAGTTTTTGCTTAATTAAACCAATGTGTTTAAACAAGTCTTTAACATATTATGATCATTTTATGGCCCGTTGTCCATAAGGCTGTCTCAGATTACAAAACTCTAAATTCACAACGTTAAAGAGAATGCCACAGACACGGTTCTATGTATGTAGGACCCACGCATGGCCTTTCTGAGTAAAGATAACGTAGAGACCCTTTTGACATGCCATAATGGTGAACAGATTTAAAGGCATGGGGCTGATGGGAAGGAATTCGCATACACTGTTACTGACCTGTGGTCTGGTGAATGTCACATTCCAGTGAATTAAGATACAGAGACCCAAGAGGATGATTCATTATCAGCACTATATGATTGTGACATCAAGCAAACCCCTTCGTATATAGTAAATAAGTCGTCTACATAGTGGTGTAAAGACTGATCATAAGCTACACCTACTGTTTATTTTCTGATTTATATTTTTTTCTCTAACAGGAAGTTATGTTGTGTTGTCTCAGTGGCCTTGATGTCTAAACATCGCAAAGCCCGGTGGAGGAGTGTGTCCAGCGCTCCAATCAGAGCTGAGTAACTGATAGACAGAATGATAAATGGCACCATGTTTGAAATCTGATTATTTTAATGAAAAAAAAAAAGAAGAAATCCATATATAATTAGCTGAAAATGCAGACCAAAGGAGCCACACCTGATACAGCTGATTGCAATCAGGTCTTTCTCTGGATGGTTTGGAACAAAAAAGCTGCAAAAGATGCATTTTCACTAATGCATAAAACCAGTGTGTGCGCTTTTACCAATCATAAAACACATTACTGTGATGTACTATGTGTTATGTAATATAAACTCTGACAGTATTATGTAACAGTAGTTACGCTAATTGAAACAATATGGAGTTAAAAGACTAAGGAATGCAGACTGGACCCACTGATAGTCCTTGGAATTGAACAGGTTATTCCAAAGCCTTTGGTTATTTCTTTAGTAAGGCCTACGCCTGCCGACTCACTGTTCACTCTATTTAAGAGGTAAGGAAGAGGTTTATATTTTAGCACACGATAAGCCACTGTTGTGTACTTAATGGGTTATGCTTATGCTTTAATGCTTACTAGGCAGATAATGGGGGAGAATGTGAGCCTTTCTCAGATTTGAGTGAACTTTTTGTTACGTTTAGTTAGTTTGGTATGCAAAAAAATGGCAAAATAGCAGGCAAAAAAACGAACAGCATCCTTATTGGGGAATCAATAGTCCTGTTTTTTTTTTTTTTTGACAGCCGAAAGGTAGGGTTTATCAAAATCCCAACAAGAATAAATTCATTTGCATTCTGTAAAACACTGATTGCTTGTTTTCAACCGAGTGCTTGGATTCTGGTCAGAGTGATGCATCCGATTTCCTACCTGGCAGTATTTAAGCTTAGTCTGCTAAGATATTCACTGTTTGCTTAATAATTTTCTTATAATGTGCCATGGTATCAAATAATTAATTAATTAAGTAAAACTTTCTATACTGATTACTGATCTATGCTGTGAAAGTTTTACTTCAGTTGGAGCATAATTACAAAAAAACCCCCAAAAAAACCACGAAAAACATTCGCATCAGAATCAACAACATAAACAACTGTGTGTCTGTGTTGCTGCAATATGATCAGAATACAAAGAAGCAGATACTGTTTTATTAAATAGGCACAACCTCTTTTATCTAATAAGGCACATGCCATCTGTATCATCCATGTCCACATGCCCATCCACGTACATTTCAGATAACAGTATTTGACAGACACTCTTATCCAGATGATGTAAGAAGTGCTTTGTAGTTTTTAGTCATGTGTTGATAAAACTAATGCACACAATATTGATTTACAATAAAGCTAATTACCTTTTATTTAAAGGTATGAATAAAACTACATTTGTTCTCTACTCTAGTTATATATTTTATTGGTTAAATATGTTCAGTTTTTAGTTATTTTTTATTATGAATTTGTCAGGAAAACACAATCATTAAAATAATAGTAAGTCTAATTTGTCATTCGTATTTAAACGTAAATATTAATATTATGTCATAATACATAATAATAATAATATGTGCCTTAAAATCGGATTATGCATTTATAGGCAAAGTTAAAATGTTTTACTAGCCATGCACAGCCTTCCACTGTGTTTATAGTGTTAAAAGGAATAAATGTAAAATACGTACAATTGTCTAAATATTCTAACAAAGGGAGTGTTGGTGGACTGAATAGACGCGAACAATGAGTTTATGAAATAGTGGCAATACTTTACAATGTTGCAGTCCATGTTTGCCCTCTAGTGGACCTAAGGGACATAACACTTACTACATCACTCGGTATAAAGTGTAAGATATTCAGCAATCTATACAATTATGGAGGCTTATTACTTAATAACATTGAGGGATAACAAAATTAGATTTTAAGCTGAACTGTACTGTAATAGGCAATTTGTAAACATATAAGGTCAAAATAATAATAAAAAAAACAACTAGCAAAACAATACATATTTCTTATATATTATATATTCTTATATATTAATACACTAATTCTGCTAAAGTTACGTCTCAGTGTTTGCTTACTTTTTCTCGTAAGATAAAAGTGCTCTTAATCTGACCTGAATATAAGTAAATTATGACAGAGACACAGAGCTTGATCCAACCTATAAGAATATTTGTGATGTCACAGTTTGATCAATTTTGCCATTTTGAAAGACGATGGACAATACTTTGGACAATATCTGTCTGGTTTTTTTTGTTTAAAAAGATCAAATCAGATGATGTGTGAGATACAATATGGTATATTGCATCTGATTAGAATTACAGTATATTGTGGAAAGTCTGGTTTTGGTTTGATCAGAGAGATACCTTCTATCTCACCTGTAGTACAGTTTCACTAATCACAATCGGAACCAATACACAATCAAGTCCCTTGTACAGCTCCAAGAAACCAACATCTAGGTTACTAGCTGACTCACTGACTGACTTACTCACTTACTAATTCACAAGTCAATTAAGTTTGGTGTCATTACTAAAGGTGGTCAACTACAAAATTATTTAGTATACCCATGTTACAGGAGTAGTTAGAAATCTGGCAAGTAAAACATGTGGCTATTAAGAAAAAGAGTGAAGAATCATAATAGTATGATGGTATCATAATGGTAGCAGGGGGCATTATAACACGCACACACACACACACACACACACACACACACACACACACACAGAGGCAGTGTTTTTCTTATTATGGTTATGATTACACTTGTTTAATGACAGAAATGCATTTGTGCATTATTCATACATTCATAAATTATGTTTGGTTTTGTTCTTTTATGTACACTCTGTGTTTTTATATGTGTAATAGACTGATTCTGCATGAGTATTCTGGTCTGAAGATCACTTTAGTAGTGTCATTATGTACTGAGCTGCTACTTCCCGTCCCACTACTCAACAGGAAATGATAGTCCACTCACTGTATCTGTTTTCAGTAAAGTTACACAAACAGAAGTTTGTAGTTTTATATATAATTTATTTGGACTAAGATGACTCATATATTTCTCTCATCTTGCTTATGTAGTTATTCTGATTAAAAAATGTTTATATTAAGCATTTAAAAGACATTTAATTCACTAAAAGAAAGTTTACTATAAGACCAAATGTATGTGGACACCTGACCATCGCACCCATATCTGAGCCTTCTCCAAACTGTTCCCACTAAGTTAAAAGCACACAATTGTATTGAATAATTCCAAGCATTATGCAGATCCTGCTATAGTTTGCCTGGACACTTTGTATGTTTCACTCACTTTTGTTTCTCCTACACAAGACAACATTCAGTATGTCGCAGAGATGCATAAATAAATCTGTTTTTATTTATTATTTGTTCAATCGGCAAGATATGATTCACTGGTCGAAGCAAAACTCAGCAAGTGTTTTGTGATGCCTCAGTCTGAGACTGATAGACTAAAGCCATTTCCATCTCACACCAGAGAATGCATGTTATTGGAAACTTGATGACTATTAAAAATAGTATATGAAAATGATCAGGGCTATAAATAATGTTACAGCATTATATGGCAAAAAAAAGTTTATTAGGTAAAGTGTGGTGTGGTCAGTGTTACAAAGGCTAGGCTTCAGAGACACATTTTCTTATAATTAATATAATGGATTTATAAAAATTCAGAGAAGTTGGGGTGAATATAAAATTATGTCAATAAATTAAACCAATGTATAAAAATGACAATGGGCTGTACTACAATGCACTACAATGTTTATTTATTTATTTTTATTTATCAGAACAACAGCAAAAAAGGTTTATTTAATATAACATAAAAATCAGACTTCATAACATGATGATCTGCACTCTGGCTGTACAAGTTCTTTTAATCAACTATTAGGAAAGACAAATATATTGTTTTTCTACATAATCTCCTGATTTTCAGTACTGTCCATCTGTCAACAAGCTTTCATATTGCCTCATTAGAAAATGTATTAGGCTGAGCTCCGAGCCACAATCAGATGTAAATCGTTAGCCTCTTGGGACTTCTTTCCGGGGACTAAACAGGTGATAGTCAGCACTATAGTAAGAATGCTTTAACACGGCAAAGCATTTTTGGAAAATGTCGACAGTATAAGCAGCGGTGTGCGGACATGTATGTAACAACACGACACCCTTAGCAGTCCTCTGTGTTTTGTTTGGCTTCAGTTTTTTGCTGAGCATCTCACTATAGTGAGCTCTGTTGATTATTGAACGTTTTTCACTGCATGCTGCTCTTATATATGAAACAGCCATATATGAAAAAAAAATCAATAATGTCTATCTATTATCTCTTGGGTCATGCTCTGAATACTTATAAAGTGTGTAAGAGAAAACAATTTTATTCAAAATAGGAGAATATACACATTCTTTTAGCTACTGTATGACCTGTGCATAGATGTCTTGATCAGTCTTGACTCTTGAGTGTATTCTGGAGCTAGAAGGTTTCTTAGCAAAGCTCACAGCTGCATATTTTAAGCCATTTTCAGCTTCAGCCTGACAAAAAAAGCATTTGTTATAAAACACAAAGAAAACAGATTACCTCTTTGTTAGTTGTGTCCAAATGCACATAAAAATATAGTAAATTATATAT
>JAOVVF010000008.1:19956375-19971518 GCA_028565595.1 Duopalatinus emarginatus | reverse complement strand
TGATTGGGTATAGTACATGCTGATTGGACAGGGTAATTGGATTGGGTATAATACATGCTGATTGGACAGTGTAATTGGATTGGGTGTAGTACATGCTGATTGGACAGTGTAATAGGATTAGGTATAGTACATGCTGATTGGACAGTGTAATTTGATTGGGTATAGTACATGCTGATTGGACAGGGTAATTGGATTGGGTATAATACATGCTGATTGGACAGTGTAATTGGATTGGGTATAGTACATGCTGATT
This sequence comes from Duopalatinus emarginatus, assembly GCA_028565595.1. Classification (NCBI taxonomy): domain Eukaryota; kingdom Metazoa; phylum Chordata; class Actinopteri; order Siluriformes; family Pimelodidae; genus Duopalatinus; species Duopalatinus emarginatus. Next base: position 19,971,265 of record JAOVVF010000008.1, on the reverse strand, counting down.
GGACAGTGTAATTGGATTGGGTATAGTACATGCTGATTGGACTGGGTAATATGATTAGGTATAATACATGCTGATTGGACAGTGTAATTGGATTAGGTATAGTACATGTTAATTGGACAGGGTAATTTGATTGGGTATAGTACATGTTAATTGGACAGGGTAATTATATTGTGTAACAATCCAAAGGCAAACAGGTGGAATGTACAGGATGGAAAAATTTCCATACTGTTCTAGTTTAGAAGATATTACAAGAGAACGGTATAAAATTAAAACATGTTGGATGTGATCTTTATGTTATGAAAGAAAATGAAGCTGTGAATGACATTGTACAGAGCTAAGTCACTCTGTAATATACTTGACAAAGAAATTTTGTCATACAGACTGGGCTCCCTTATGTGTCCCCTGACCTATGACCTATGTCTGTCTTTCTGTCGCTCTCTCTCTTTCTGTGTGTGTGTGTGTGTGTGTGTGTGTGTGTGTGTATATATATATATATATATATATATATGGATTTATATGTAATATTAGGACATTTGGCTCATACAGTGTATGGACAAATTTACACTCTTGGTGAAATGTCAGGACAAAAGGCATTTCCTGACTTTTCTAAACTAGAAGAGAAAACAGTTTTCCTTTTGCTTACGTAGGTCATTTATTATTATTATTTATTATTTATTATTATGTATCATTAAGTCCTGACACAGATACTGAAACCAAAGTGTGTATGTGTGTGTGTACAGTGAATGTGTTCACAAGAAACATATTTTAAAAGACTACTACAGTGTGATGCACGTAATAATATTGTAAAAAGTGTGCTTTACTATATTGTTTTTCTTTATGAGGCTTCATAGTAATTCACATTTTGTTCTGGTGTGCCATGTAATTGTAAATGCTGTTTCCAGGGAATCCATCAGTTAATTAAAAAAGTTTGCTTTTCACAATGTCAACAGCGAACTTTTTTTTCCCCAAGTTTAATGTGTTGCCACTATAAACACTGAATGAATGCAGTTTTCTGACTTGGTGACAGTTACACTGCAGCTCATGTTGTTATTACTGGAACTGATCTCAGAGCAGCTTTAGTAACAAATGTGTGACAGTCTGGGAAAACTCAGAAATTCTGTGGATTTCAGCTGTCAAGTCCAAGTCATTGTTTTTTAATTCCTTGATTTTGACCCTTGGTATGTTTATGATCTTTCAATTTCTATACTTATCTAGCTTGTGCTGTTAGTTCATTGCCTGACCTGTGCCAGTTTTTTGACAAAGATATTGCTTACTGTTTGGCTCTCTATCTGCCAATTAATAAAGCTGAACTGCATCTGCATTCACTTACATCTTCCATCTGTGAAATGATCTGGCATGCCTCAATGTTCAAACCCTTTGTAAGTAAAATGCTGACAATGCAAGGCTTGATTTATAATACTACTATATTATGATTGTATTATAATACATACTATATATATTTATAACACTTTAAGAAAACATCATCCTATTGTATTAATATGGAAATGCTTTTATTTAGGTTACTTTCAAAGCTTGTCATGGCCTACTAAGATCTTCATGGACAAGGAGCCAATTTATAAATGCAGCCAGTTTATAAAAGCCTAAACCGTGCCAGCTAAAAATGCTTTTCTTATGCAGTGAATCCCACAGATAGCTTCATGTCATAGATGAGCCTCAACAATTGTTTGCAATGAAGAATAAGTTAAATTTTTTTTTAAATTATCTTATAATATACCTTAATACCTTCAGCTTGTGTTTGAATTCTATAGTAACATTTTCTCCAGGTAATAAGACAGAGACTGAGGTGAATGATGCAGATAATCAACTTCAGAACTCATTATGAATGTTAAAGCTATAATTCGACAAAAAATGTTGAGGTAGATGGATGCTTGCCTGTCAGTTTGGCATAATTTTAACTTAAATTTTTATCATTTTAACTCTGATAAGAGTCTTTAAATATTTTTAACATAGGAAATGAAAAACATATAATTACATATTAAATATTTGCCTTATTAATATAAAATACGGAATAGCATTTTTAAACATATAATATAATATAATATAATATAATATAATATAATATAATATAATATATCTGTGTTTGTCTGTGTGAGTCAGTGAATAGCAGTTGCTTTTAGGCAGTCAGAGAATTTATGTACTTTATGACCTTCAACAAAACGAACTGAGGACACTGTTGAACTTGCCAAAACAGCTCAGACCCTTACACTTGCCTGCTTTCAACACATTAACTTCAAAAACTGACTGTTCAGTTTCTGCCTAATATATCAAACCCACTGACAGGTGCCACTGTAACAAGATCTGAGATACTTTGACCAAATTGTGATGGTTACACGACTGGATGCTGGTCAGAGGTCTTGTGGGGTGTATGCAGTGGTTAATACCTACCAAAGGTGGTTCAAGGAGGACAGCTGGTGGACCAGCACAAGGGTCATGGGCATCCGAGGCCTGCTCAAGTGTGTGCAGTGTGAAGGCTACTCCATCTTGTCCAATCCCACAAAAGATCCACAAAAGGATCTGCTGCTCACCTCTGGGTGCCAGATACCATAGAACACTTTTAGAGGTTTGGTGGCTTTTGTCTGGTGTCAATATTGTGACTGATGAATGGAAAAAGTTTTGTATAGTACACAAAGTTCTGAAAGGTGAAGCAAAGTTTTCATCTTAAAGACTTAAAGCCCCATTAACCCTGTTCTACCCTGTGGTGCTGGTCCTCAGTGTCATTGCTGGACTAAGAATAGTCCAGCAACCAAAAATATCCAGCTAACAGTGTCCTGTCAGCAGCGTACTGTGATCACTGATGACAGAGAAGGGGATGACTAATACAAACTGTGCAGCAACAGATGAGTGTCTCTGACTTTACATCTACAAGACTGACCGACAAGTTTTAAGTGAAAGTAAACTATTTGCTGACTGTGCGTGCACACAGAAGAATATGACCTCTGCATTTAACCCATGCTTGTAGTGAAACACACACAATTAGTGAACACTAGGGGGCAGTGAACACACTCCAGCCCCAAACTGGAGCGCCTGGGGAACAGTTGGGGATTTAAGTAACTTGCTCAAGGACACTGCAGTTGTGTCTTATCCACGGTGGGGATCGAACCCTGGGAACCCTTCCAGTCGCATAAGACCGTGGCTGTCTAACAGGAGTGTTGTGTCTGCTCGAGTGGACAGTGAGTGTCTTTAAAAACTCCAGCAGCACTGCTGTGTCTGGTCAACTTGAACCAGTGCCACACTCACTAACACATAGGGTTGCCATGTTTCAGAAATGAAAATAAGGGATGCCCACCACTTGGCCATCATCATTATGGGCCTGACTCCTGTGGGGCGTGGCAGCCACAGCAGTGGTATGTTTTATTTTGTGCCGGTGTTTATAGTAAAGGGGTGATCAAGAAAGCAATTAGTCATACGTAAAGCTTGAAATACTTAATTACCAATAAACACGTCCTCTTATAAAGTGCACTTAATTAAATCTTAAATGAATTCTGTTTATGTGGAGTGTCCAACAATGAACTTTTAAAATATAAACTAAACAGAGAACTTTAAAGTACTACGATGATATATAATATTTATATTGGCTAGTACTACTGTATATTATATAAATGGCCATTCATTCGACTTTAAAAACTCAACATCCTGAACAATCAATCAAACCGTCAATCGTCTACTAGAATAAGCTTGACCCAGGCACTGACGACATCTGGCAAAATCACAACCAGATAGGAAATCAATCATAACACAATGTCCCATACAGTATCAGTCTCAGGAGAAGATTGGTATATGAAGTACTGTGACACTGACATTTGGGTCTTCTGTGTTCTTACGTGTCTGCAGTGTTGCTCTCCTGATGCATGCTGTCTGATGTCAGACAGCCCACCGTGCGCCACTGAAAACACTCGCCGACACATTTTACAATTTGCCTTGTAATCATCTTCACTGACGCTGTCCAGCCAAGGACGTGCCTCCTCCCACTCATGTTTGTACTTTTGCAAGCGCTTTCGCTTTTGAGGATGTGGTGGAGTATTGGGTGTATTGGTTCATATGGGACGCATCATTTAATTGCCAAATAAAGTGCGATTCCGGATTTTACAGGACGGGCATCCACACACCAACACCACATCAGTGTCACTGCAGTGCTAAGAACAGTCCACCACCCACATAATACCTGCTCTGTAGGGGTCCCGTGGTTGTCTTGACATATTTGGCTGCATATTAAACAGTGTTCCTGTACTAAATAAATGGGACTATAGTATCATCCATCTTATAAAACAGATCTTCATGTGTTCAGAATGTTGAAAATGGGAAAACACTCTGCTTTTGGAGAGTGTATGGCTGTTTCTCAAAAGACTTGATATATACTACCATTCTAAATAATATCTAAAAATAGTAAACTCACAGTCACTGTGGTAATGCCGTCTGATTAAACATTCAACATATATGTATCGTACAGCTGTATGCTGTATGTTTCGCATGCTGTTATTAACCCTAGAATACCTAGGACCTGTGTCCACCTGTGGTCTGACCTGTGTGGGTGTGTGTGTGATCAACGCTTCTGTCATGTGAAACTACCAACACACTCACTTTCAACTTATTTAGTTGCCTTGGCAACCACCATCTTCTTTAACTTTGAGCTCTGCAGCAATGCGGAGAAGAAAAAAAAAGAGAGAAAAAGAGGGTAAATAAAAAGACAGATGGGCCAGTAAGATACAGAGAAGCAGAACAGATGTGGTAATATATTGAATTGGTGCCAGGGACACTATGTGAACATAGATTTTTATTTATAAATCATTTGAATTCTAATATAGCTACTTTTCTAAAAAGATGCATACTCAGCAAAGAGGCAGTTATCATAGGAAAAAGACTGGTCCTAAATTCTGATGATATAAGACTGCTTATATATTAAATATTCCATATAATTTAATATCACATTATAGACATGAATAAAGATGGACAAAATGTGGAAAAAAAAATAACAAGTCTGAAACAACAAGTCTGAGTCTGAAACCTATTTAGATGCTAAAATGCTTAAATAAAAACATCCTAGGAAAAGAGAGATTGAATTTTCCAATTAAATTAATAGCAAGTAGTGAAAGTCTTGAAAGAGTACAGTCTTTTACTATTTTGCTCACACTGGTCTATCTTATTGACCATATCGACTTGGGTGTGGGTGTGCATTGCCATGACCAGAGAAAGAGTCAGGCTTATTAGATGGAAGAAATCTATTGTATTCTATAGCACTTGGCACAAGTGGGAAAATATATTTCAGGTTTGTTTTTCATTAACTCTCTTTCAAGTCTTTTACAGTATCATTTTTGAGTGAAGATGGACCGCCATTCTCGTTTTAATAAATAGCTAAAATAAATATTTTAAAAAGTAATTTTAGGTCCAACTCGATCACTATTAAGAGCAGAGGAGGACTCCTTCTTAATCCATGTATAACTGAACTTACTGTAATTATGACTTTGTCCTAAATCATGTCATTTGTGTTTATGTAGTGTTTTTACTAGAACGTTTCTGTTCCTGTTAAATCATATAGATGTAAACTGACTACCAGCATAGCATCCGAGTTTTATAGTATATTCTCATAGCATGTCCAGCAAACTTTGCTGATATTTCTGGAATATAACAAAACCAAAATCAACAAAATAAATGTAATAAAATATTATTAGCTGGTTTTAGTTGTCAACTAATAAACAACAGTTTGTTGATTTGGGAAAGATTAAAGACTTTGATTTGATATGATCTCAAAATACTCCTAATGCACTTCAAGTGCAGCTGGGATAGATCACAAATATAATGATGTGTCTCTGATAGAGTTGTAGTGATATTCTTACACCTTCACTCTGATCTGCCAGTGGGTCAGACAGAAGCTTTAAAAGTCTATTTATCTGACCTGGATAATACACGTCACAGGCAGATCAGATATTCTATTTGTTCCTTGGGTTTATTAGACAGTGTGTGTATTAAATCCCTATGGAAACCTATTGACGTGGCAGAGTTCTTCTGTACTGACTAAGGACTGGATGTCTTACATTTGAAAGTCACGACATACAGGTTACATTTGTAGGAGTCACGACTTAAAAAGGATGCCCTTCATTACACTTCTACACTTTGGCTTTTATCTTTCTTTCCAGCAAACGAAAAAAGAAAACCTTTTAATGTTGCTGGTGTTTTCCACTCTGGTTGCCATGAGAACTGTGTATGTTGTCTTTGACTCTTAAATGTACTGCAGAAGTCTAAACCTTAAACATTCTGTAAAACTGAATTTGAGGGAAAGATTCAGAGAATCAGTTATCTTCATATCTGTTTTCGTTTAGAGCTGTAAACGTTAGGAAACTGAATTGCGAATTGAGTATTTGACACAGAATTTCTAAATATTTCACATAAACATTGATCCTATATAATTTCAGACCTGTCACATGTACAGTTTTTACTTATCATTTTCTCCTCATAAACTTTAATGATGAATTGTAGGCTTTATCGAATCCAATAAAGCCTAATTCAGTGTATTACATCACTGTTCATCAGCTTATAACTAGTTATCAGCATTTACCTTTCCTGTACCCAAATGCTTATTTAAAAAAAGGAGCACAGGTTGAATTACAAATAAACCATTCAGCTGAATAAAAAAAGCCAAAAAGTCCAAAATGTATATCCTTATCTCTAATATATATAACAAAATATTCCCACGCATGGAACATTAAAGCTAGATGATAAATGAATTATGGTTGATAAATCATTATTTTAAGTTATAATTATACATCATTTATAATATATATATTTATATTGATAATTATAAATTAAATATATAAATTGTAGTTACATTAAGTATATATTAACCATCAAATGTTCAACAACACTGTAGAAAACCAGCTATTTAAACAGAACATAAAACTTCTGAAAGCATCTACTGTTTCCTGGAAATTCAAAATTTTTTTCCTGTAAGTTTTTTTCCGCCTTTAATTTTGTCCACATTGTTTTATGCCTTAGATATTTTATGCCTTAGATATGCCTCAGTATCTTTTGTTAGTACCATTACTAGTACGATAATAACTGTTATGTATTATTCATCATGTACTGGATTAAATGCCATGTCAAGCAAGAAAAACAAATATTCAAACAAGCTGTAGGAGCATTTTGATGGCGTTTTGTTGCCTCTGTAAAGAGACAGCATCTTCGGATCATATACAGTATAGTTGAACATATATAGTTGTCTTCACCACAGGCATTTTTTTTTTTTTTATCAAGACCTATCCACATTTCATAAAAATGTATAACAGGCTAAAATAACAGGAGTTACATGAGAAATAATTCCACACTATGCAAATATATCCTGTATTATTTTTTGGTGTTTATATTTTATTTGAGATTATTTAAATTGAAATGCTTTTATTTGTACACACACACACACACACACACACACACACACACACACGTGCACTTGTTTAATGACTCATTTAAGTTTTAATTTCTGTGACATGGCTGTTGGATACTTTAACTTTTAATTGAGTAAAATTATTGAATTAACTGTAATTATAACCTGAGGTCATTAGAGGTGCTTTATTTCTGACTGACCTCTTACACTGAATCTGAGAGGTATCCTTTTCTTAAAACCACCTTAGCGATGTTGTGCCTACCAAATGCTGAGTCTGTGTAGCCAGACGATTTTAATTAAGCTCAGCGTGAAACACAAAAATCTCTAAAAGATGTGAACATAAATGTCACATTTATTTGAACTTACCACCACACAGCATGATGTTTTGCTAAGTAATTCAGTTGTCTACAGTTTTCTGAAGGAGTATGCAGTACTTCTTACTGTGAATGTAAGAGCTTTGTCTTATTGTACTGTAACTGAAAAAAAAACAACTAATTTAGTGTGGTTTGTGTGGGATGATCATGGTCCAAGTTCATAAATTGGTTTTTAACTTCTGCATACATTTCTTCAGGTGTAGATCTTTGTAGATAATTGGGCCTAGTGCAGACTATACAATTAACTTAAAGCCATTTTAAGTCTTTGAATATTGTTACATCTAGTGTGTTTTTGTTTAAAAATAACCATTTTTAATTAAAGGTTCTTATGGCCAAACCCTTAGAAGGAAGCAGAAGATGACACCACAACAACAGCGAAGCAACAAGATGAGTTGAGTCAACTCCCACTATAACCTATGAATCACAGGGTTAACGTCAGTGGCAAGAAATATGACAAGTGCCAAGAGTGTGTAAAAACATAAAAATTTCCTGATTATCGTAGAGCTTATAACAAGAAATTAGTAGTAGATAATTATATAAATAACTAGTTGAAATATATTGTGTATCACAGTCAACAATAATTTTTTTTTTTTTCTTTGTAAGAGTAAAACATGTAACGTAACGTAACATAGTGTTTTCTGCTATGCAGATACAGCAAAAGCTTTCCCACCTCCACCTCTGAATAGAACTGTGTTATGTTTTTGATGTACTCCTGAAATACTGTATTTTGTATAACTGAACTTACACACAGCTGATGTTCAGTCATTAGTTCCTGAAAGACTCATAGTCTGCTTGTATGGTTCACCTTTACACATTTCACTCAATTGGTCTAGACGTGACTAATTAGCCAAATTGTGGGGAAAAGTTATGACTTGCTTCGTGTTGCATTTGAATGTTTTCATTTGTCTTTTATTCTGTTAGTCAATGAAGAATCATTCACATAAAGAATTGAAAACTGGGACGTATTTTTGTCAGGTCTTTTTTACACACAGTTAATACAGAGACATGAGTCAGCCTGCAGTCAAGTGTAAACTTCGTGGCAGACGTGACAGTAGTGATATAAACTGTGATTAAAAGATTCTCCAGAACTACCTATAGTTCAGATACAGTGTACATACAGAGGATAGTGTAAATAAAAACAATATATCTACCAATGATACAACAAAATCAGGAGGAACCTGTGCTAACTTGTGTTTTCTTGCTGGACAGACTGCAGTTGTCTTTATGTCTGAAGTAGTGTCTCTCAGTATGTTTAAGGACAATGAGTCACATTTATAAATGACTAGCAATTAATTTAATTAGCTTATGAAATGTGATGAAATGTAGAACTGTGCATTGAAATATATATACATTTTCAGGGTGCATGTAATTAACAGCACCATCCGAAGCAGTTTTATAGACTGGTCTTTGCTGAATGGGCCTTTTAGAGCCATTAACTGTGCAGTAAACTACTGAATACACAGTGCTGCTGTACATAAGGCAGTCAACAAACTATATATAGATAGACTATATATATATCTGTCCACTAATCATCCAACATATCAATTGATTCTCACCATGTCTGCAGTTTATGGCTATTAATATTTAGTAGATAAAAAAATATTTATAAATATTTTTTTCCTTGTATTTGAATGTCTAATTTTATACGCTACTTTTTTATTTAAAAAATATGACATATATATATGAAAAGATAAAGATCTGCTTCGAGCTGGGTTCTTATACAGTGTATAATAAAGTCATACCCCTTTGTTATATTACAGAGATTATACTTTTTGAATCTCAACCAAACTGTGATTTTAGTGACTATTTCATCCTCTTCATATCTTATTTCTCATTTGTCTTATTTACTGTATATGTTGAACATATAAAGAAGACGTCAAAGCATGGGAAGGCCTTTTGGATTTCCATTTCCAGTCAATATTGTTTATATTTTCGCTACCTGGCAGGAAGATTATACAATAGGCTTATACAGTAAATTGACTTTGAGAACCAAACAGATGACCTTAGTGTATTTACTTCTAAGGAAAAAAGAAATCTTGAGGCTCAGGGATAGATAAGGGATAGATAAGTTATTTTCCAGTTTATTTGTGGTATGAGCGGTTCTGTTTAGGACGTGATAATTAGTACGTTCAAGATTCATGGTAAAAAAAGAAGCATATGGTCTGCAGCCTTTCTCATTCCACTCACTACTTCTTCACTTTTTTTTACAGACCCCCCATCTATCCCTTGGTCACCTTCCCGACACTTCAATGAGGACAGAAACCTGCCTCGAACTGGGAACATGAAGGGCTTATCGGGCAGCCGTGGCCAGCATCATCAGCTCCCCTTGCCTCACTCTCCGTGTGGCCTGGTGGAGTTTGATCGACCTCATGACATTCATGGCGTTCACTCGTCTGACATCCGTCACACGTACCTGCTCAGCCCCACAGAGAGCTGTGCCATGGACTACCAGCACCACCAGCGCTACTCTCCTCGTAGCTCCATCCACTCTGACTGCATGATGCTTTCACCAACAGTGATGCAACCCACTGGAACTGCCGACCACATATCCAGCAGCACATTTCCCAGAATGCACTATGGTTCCCAGTACTATGACTCAGCCTCCCGAGACGACTGTGCCACCATCACCACGTCGGCCACTTCTGCTGCTGCTGCCCCATCATTTGCCTCTTATCATGCTGTTAGCAAGAGCAATCGCATCCCTGCCAACCTCCTGGATCAATTTGAGAAGCAGCTTCCAGTGCACCGCGATGGTTTTCATACATTGCAGTACCAGCGCGCATCAGCTTCTGAGCAGCGCAGCGAGAGTCCTGGACGAATTCGCCATCTGGTGCATTCTGTCCAGAAACTCTTCACCAAATCCCACTCCCTGGAGGGCTCATCCAAGATGAATGGTGCTAAAGGGGAGGGTGGGACCCACCATCACCACCACAGTGGCCACCACTCGTCCAAACATGGGATCAAACGCAGCAAGAGTAAGGAACGCAAGCATCGCTCAGGCAGCTGGTGGAGCTCTGATGATAACCTGGACAGCGATAGTACTTTCCGCACTCCTGCTAGTATGAGCCGACATCATGCAGGCCATTGTATCACTGAATCTGTACGCCCTCACTTTGGTGACCACTCACTCAAAACCTCCAAGAGCAGCAATGATGTGAAGTGCTCAGCCTGTGAGAACCTTGCCATGCCACCAGAAGGAAAGTTCATGAAAAGGAGTTCCTGGTCTACACTTACTGTCAGCCAGGCCAAAGAAGCATACCGAAAGTCCTCCCTTAACCTGGACAAGTCCACAGTCCATCATGACCTAAAGTCCTCGCTACGTCCCAGTCACTATCTGCAGGTTGGTAGAGTATACACATGATCCTGGGCTGAAAATCTTGAAAAAGTTAATTGTGATTGAATTAGGTGTTCACTTTTAATGAATTGTTGTTGTTTACATGGTTAGAAATATTAATCCCTACACTAGGATCAAGGAGGTTGTTATAGTTTGTTATAGAAAATCATTAATCAATGGTGATGTGTTTAGCATTAAACACTCTAATGCATGATTAGAAATATGCGATTCTTATGTAAAAAGGAACATTTTTATTGGCTGTTGTATTGTGATGTATTCTTCAGTAGACAGGTGATGTTTATTAGATAAGTATTAACTTAGTGTTTGATGATGAGACAGCTGATACTCCACATAGACTGCTTTTTATTATCTGTCGTGTGGTCTGTACTATCACTTATGTAATTCCTATGGGTGTATTATGAGGTTGCAGGTTAGAAAGCCATCTCAGCAAATTGGATAGCATGCCTTACAGGGAGAGTTGTCTTACTGCAGCCAAAGTAAACAAATATGCTGGCTGTGTTTATGCTTTCTCATTTGACTTTAGCAGACTTGGCTTGTCTTGGTTTGTGTTGTCTTTTGTTGGGATTTCTGTGCTTCCTGAATGAGATTTTGATTGTCAATAACGGGGCATTTTTTTCGGAGAATGTTGTCTTGAGTGAATTAATATTTCCTATGTCTTTCCTAATTGTAAAAGTGCTCTTTTAAACTGATATAGTAGTGGAATAGTATAATAACCATATGCTATGGAATATATTTGCTTATTGTGCACCACCATTTACTAATTAATTAAAAACAAACAAACAAAAAAAAAAAAAACCCACTGCAGCGGAGATACAATGTGTTAGTTATTTGATTAGCACAATTAAAATAGTGCTGTTTAAAACCAGTTGTTCAGTAGGTCATATTGTAGCAGCTATGAAAAGGTATATATTTATTTGCTATTAGTCATTTTTAAAATAATAAAAGGAACGTGTATTCCTTGGTGGATTGTTTATATATAGTGTTTGGCAGGATACTGATTGATGTATTTATTGAGCCACTCTTTAAGAAGAGCCAACTGTGCCATTTATTCACAAGAGCCTTAGTAAGCCAGTTAGGCAGCTTTTTTTTAAAAAAAAACAAAACTCTAATGCAGTTCATGGCAATATGATTTACAGGATGATCTTTGTTAAAGAAAGTTCACGACACATTTTTTGTATGGACATGGGTAGAATAATAATTTCTTTCCAATGCAGTAAGCTCAATCCACTACACTGTGGGCCGTATATACACAAGCAGTTATGTCAGTTCATAGAGTTCCAGCTCATGGTTAAGATGGAATTTAACTTGGATTTTATACTCTCTCAATATGGTTCTTGGGGAATGTAATTCAAAATAATTTATACTTAGCCATTCCAATTCTTCAGGTTATCTGATCAATTTTTATCAAAACAATTAGCACAATGACACAGGGTGCATTCTGTATGATTTAAAAGAGTATGTAAGAATATCTAGGGTTAGGTGGGCATTAAATAATAATAATAATAATAATAATAATAATAATAACAATACTACTACTAATAATAATAATAATAATAATAACAATAATAATAAATTATTTATTTAATTTTCCTGCTTTAACACCTACCTGAAGAAGGAATGTGTCAACCATGGCAGCTCACTAAAAGTACCTATGGAGCAGCGAGCAAGAATAAGAAAAATCGAATGAAATAAAATCAGAGATATATCCTGCTTTAGATTATTAGATCGGTTCTACCTGCTGATGCATGTGAGCCTGAGTTTATTACATCTGATAAATGTGTTACTGTTGCTGTTTTCAGGTTCCATCTTTTGCAGTATCAGATACAATTTATCACTCGCTGTGATAACATCTGTGAATATTAATATTTGTCATTATTGTTTTTGTTATCGTATTTTTGTCATTATTATTATTTGTCAACGTCAGTTGCCGTGATTTATCATGTTGCACAATTTTAACTGCGAGTGTAATCAATGTTTGACAGCTTAACACAAACTGAAATGAGCTTCATGGCACTGCTTTAGTGAACATTAGGTTTTTCTCTGTACCTTTCGCTAGTCTATGTTATGCTTTAGCGTTTGATAATAAACTGCATGAACATTGCCTGCTTAAATAGTCTGTAATAAAGATGTCACTTTACCTGATATATTAAAAGCAGTCTAAACCATAGTGTTTTTGAACATTTCAAAACAAAAAAAAGCAAATTTTTATCAGATTGGTCACAGTAATTTATAGGTCCAGTTTAACATAGGTCCCTTTTCAGAATTTTTATTAGCTTCAAATTAATCACACATATTAGCAACTTCTCTCACTTGCTGTATTTAAGGATTCACATTCTCACAATTATTGTGAAGACTGCCAAGCTCTCTATAAGTCCAAGCCATGTCATAATGTTTTCTTGAATCTTCTCCTAACTCTCAATTTTGGATTTCCCTTGGGCATTGTTTTTTTTTTCTCTGGAACTTACTGGTGGTATTGAACTCATTCCCCATTTCTCTTTCTTCATTTTCGTTGGTGTTTTTGGATAGTGTGTGCTTTGGGGCTGACATATCCATCTTTTAGTAAAGTTTACATGTTTTTTATAGTATTTTTACAGACTTACAAATGTTTTAGAAAAGCTGATTGTCTTTGTATTCAAGTTCATATTTTGATCACCCATAAGGTGCAAAGTCTGTTCCAACACAATTCATTTGCATGTAGCGATGCCCCAAAACTACAAGTACACAACAGCTGGGCACTGTCAGGACTACATTCTGAGCAGCCACTGCACCCCATATGACCTTGTTTACATGCACATTGGTCACTCACACCTGTGTGTTGTTTCATTGTCGTTGGTACTGAATAGGTCCCATTTTACAGAAAGTATTTTGTCTAGTTTTTGTTGGTGTCTTGTATTGCCATGTGTATTTGCTAGTTTTTAATCTTTCTTGAAAATCATAGTTTATGATCGTATGGTTTAGTTTAGTAAGTTCGTTTATGCATGCACTTATTTAAATATTTATTTATTGGGCAGGACCGCAAAATAAGTGATCAGGATATAAGACTTCTCCCTGTAAATGCATTCATATACTGCATAATTAATAAGGCCTGTTGTGTTTTAACTAAAACTTTGACATGTAGATCCAGCCAGTGAAAGTTTGTAAGCTTAAGGCAGCAGTATTGTTTTAGGGAAAGTTGTTGGAACATCATTCACAAATGTCTTCCACGTCAGACGCACCCCTACAAGTCTGCCAAGATACATAATAAAAACACAGCAGTTCAATACACCTTCGTAAACTGCTCCAACTGCAAACTTGTTTTCTAACTGTATGTTTTAGTCATATGTATTTAATACCATATGCCAAGCAGTTAGAGGACATTTTACTATCTTTAATATATAAATACACAGACATCAGTGAAGGTCAGGTAGTGGGAAGGAACATGTTATTATTATTATTATTATTATTATTATTATTATTGTGGCATCGGTAAAGAAGAGACTGAGTCACATGTTGTCATAACAACAAAAAGTGTTATGGTGTCATAAACAAATATAACCAATCATTAATTAGTAATAATAAATGTAACAGGGTGTATAAACTAGACAGAAATGCAACTATTTACACAACTTCCACGTGCAATGCCCCCTGGGTAATTCCTTGTAAAGAAGTTTTTACTGTGTGAAAGACAAACGCCACAATGAGCTATAAATATTCGTTAGTAAAGAAAGTCAGGATTCGGTGTGACTGCACTTAGCCGTCTCAGGTTAGGTTGATCCAGTTTTATTAGGG